>VZRO01002914.1:43331-55130 GCA_013397915.1 Daphoenositta chrysoptera
AATTGATTTATGTAGAACTGTTAATTATTATAATACCTATGAAGAAGTGAGGAGTAAAATAAAAAATGTAAAAATTGAAAAACTTGAGAGCAATTTTTCCATTTCTTTAGTCTGTATTTGAAGCTACTTTCTATTCTCTTATAACAGACCATTTGACAGAATAACTTGCCTTTTTGCTGAAAGTATTAACTTCTTAATTGTGATTATAAATTAAAATGTGTTAAAGGAGACACATTTTTTTTTACTCATCCAGAATTTACCTTATAGAAAACAATTGCTATTGGCTCATAAGTCCTTCTCTGCTGTGCTGGCTGCAGCATCATAACAGTCTAAACCACCAAACAACCTGCTAATAAAATGAAGAAAAGGAATAAGAGAGGAATTAACTAAAACTGAATTACAGGATCCCTCCTTGGGGTTTTGTTTCTTTTTCTTGCTTCATTATCAGAGAATGTCGAATACAGCTCAACATACAAGTTGCTGTACAAGTTAGTTAAAAAGAAATAGCTTGTTATCTTAAGGAGTTTATCATCCCCTAAAAAAACAGATTGCAAACAAAATTATACCAAAAAAATGGAAGTGAATCTTACTGAAGTTTTCTCATCATTTTAATTTTATGGTACAGTCACAGTTACTTTATTTTGCCATGTTAATTTTGGCAAATTAGTGTGTGTCAGCTTACGCGTATCTATGTGTGTATGTGTATATGTATACATATATGGTTAAATGCATAGAAAGAGTATGCCATGTCAAAACAATGTAAAGAACAGTTGAAATAGACTGTAACGGTGAGAAAAAGGTGGTCTTTTGGCATACAAGAAATGAAAAAGTCAGAATTGGAAGAAATAAATTAAATAATAGTGTACTATTACTAGCAGCTAACAGACAATTGAGTTGGAAGAAATAGAAACTATAAGAAGACCATAGATGCCTGGAGCAACAAAACCAGACAATTGATAAACTGAAAATTGAATAAATTTTGATAACGTACAATGGCACAAGAACAATAGGTGAAAGATTTTTTTGATTTATTTTATTCCTAAAGTTGGTTTTAAAATATAATTGTGTGGAGTAACATGTAATAAGAGGTGTGTGGGACAGAAAAAACACCAAAAACAAATGAGGTAGATCTGAAATAAGTTGTGTAATTTCAGATAAGGAATTTATATAACATGGACCTTGCTCCTTTTTCAGAAGTAATTCTAATCAGTTAATTTTGATTCAATTAGTTCAATGTATGAACAGTATTCAAAAATTCTGTATCATTTAGATATAGATATGGGNACTAACAAAAATTACTTGTCAGATGAAGGACAATTTCTGTCTTTTCCTGTTCTTCCTATGAAATGAGAAACAGTTCCACCAGTAGGAATATTTCTTCTTGGACCTCTTCCAAAATTAAGAAATCAGAAACATAGCAAAAGAACTGGTGGCTGGGTGATTACACTGAAATTTAGAGTGCTGGGTCACTGAAAATGCTGTATCTCAGATCACCTTCTTATCATCCTTTGTGAAAGCATGGTTCTGCTGACTCAAATAGCTCATGAGATTTTCTGGACATCTGCCTTTGCTAGTGAATGGTGTTACTTCTCATTCTTAAATCACAGTTTTCTGTGCTGACAGTTTGTTATAGACTGAGTAGCTATTTCAAGAACCAGTCCCTAATCCGAGAGAATCCTGGGGTTTTGCACAGGATAACAAAAACTATTTTATACAATTCTTTCAACACTGAAAGCTAACAAGAAAAACACTGCTACCTGCTTGTAATCGGACATGTAATTAGGAACTTCTTAAAATGAAAAAAGAAATGTAAATGAAAGATCACACCTGCCATGTTGTGCTAATCTTTAAGCAAGGTTTCAGGAGACTGCAGTTCCTCACAATACCGATAAAATTAAAATATCTTACTTAGGCTATTTCTCCAGCCATACTTAGTATTTTTCTTTTTTTACTTTCTGAGGGGAAACAGTGGTCTGCCTGTTTGTAAATAGCTGTCTGGTGAAGGAATAAGATGTCATAAGAAGATAAATTGGAATTATAATATTTATAAGCCTACATTTCAAGTTTAATTATTACTGCCACTGACCTATCTGAATTTGTTTATTAAAAGGATCAGATTGAAATATATAGAGATTTTGTAGAAAAATGGCATTTTCTAATAAATACCTCTCTTGGCATATATATATATATATATATAATTGATTTATGTAGAACTGTTAATTATTATAATACCTATGAAGAAGTGAGGAGTAAAATAAAAAATGTAAAAATTGAAAAACTTGAGAGCAATTTTTCCATTTCTTTAGTCTGTATTTGAAGCTACTTTCTATTCTCTTATAACAGACCATTTGACAGAATAACTTGCCTTTTTGCTGAAAGTATTAACTTCTTAATTGTGATTATAAATTAAAATGTGTTAAAGGAGACACATTTTTTTTTACTCATCCAGAATTTACCTTATAGAAAACAATTGCTATTGGCTCATAAGTCCTTCTCTGCTGTGCTGGCTACAGCATCATAACAGTCTAAACCACCAAACAACCTGCTAATAAAATGAAGAAAAGGAATAAGAGAGGAATTAACTAAAACTGAATTACAGGATCCCTCCTTGGGGTTTTGTTTCTTTTTCTTGCTTCATTATCAGAGAATGTCGAATACAGCTCAACATACAAGTTGCTGTACAAGTTAGTTAAAAAGAAATAGCTTGTTATCTTAAGGAGTTTATCATCCCCTAAAAAAACAGATTGCAAACAAAATTATACCAAAAAAATGGAAGTGAATCTTACTGAAGTTTTCTCATCATTTTAATTTTATGGTACAGTCACAGTTACTTTATTTTGCCATGTTAATTTTGGCAAATTAGTGTGTGTCAGCTTACGCGTATCTATGTGTGTATGTGTATATGTATACATATATGGTTAAATGCATAGAAAGAGTATGCCATGTCAAAACAATGTAAAGAACAGTTGAAATAGACTGTAACGGTGAGAAAAAGGTGGTCTTTTGGCATACAAGAAATGAAAAAGTCAGAATTGGAAGAAATAAATTAAATAATAGTGTACTATTACTAGCAGCTAACAGACAATTGAGTTGGAAGAAATAGAAACTATAAGAAGACCATAGATGCCTGGAGCAACAAAACCAGACAATTGATAAACTGAAAATTGAATAAATTTTGATAACGTACAATGGCACAAGAACAATAGGTGAAAGATTTTTTTGATTTATTTTATTCCTAAAGTTGGTTTTAAAATATAATTGTGTGGAGTAACATGTAATAAGAGGTGTGTGGGACAGAAAAAACACCAAAAACAAATGAGGTAGATCTGAAATAAGTTGTGTAATTTCAGATAAGGAATTTATATAACATGGACCTTGCTCCTTTTTCAGAAGTAATTCTAATCAGTTAATTTTGATTCAATTAGTTCAATGTATGAACAGTATTCAAAAATTCTGTATCATTTAGATATAGATATGGGTTTTTTTTTACATTTGATGCATTAAGAATTTTTTTCAACTCAACTTTCTTCCTCTTCCTTTTATTTAAGTAGCTTTTTTCTTCTCATAGTATTGACAATTGCAATTCCAACAATTATAAGTGAAATATTATTATTTCATCTATTGTTCAAAATAGATGGAAAAAGAGATAATTTAAGCACAAAGATTGCAACTTTAAAAAAAGAAAGAGAGGGAAAGAAAGAAAATATACTCTTTTTTTCTCTTTAACTGGCTGGAATGTTCTTGCTATCTCTATCTTCTTCAGACTTAGTAAAGAAGAGGAAGGACTTCTAGGTCCAAAGAAACACATTAATTACTTGACTTTTATGGAAAAATTAGGTAGCTTGAAGATATAAATTTATTGGGTTGTAATCTTGCAAATACTATTTACCAGTACTGTAATTAATAGTAACATTGCTAAAGTGCACAAAATGTTGCAAATGTAAAATAAAACATAGTTGGTTCTGCCCTGGAATACCAGAACATAATCCCTATTTGTTTTCCTTTATCAATATTTCTCTTTAACTCATAAATTAAATTCAACTCTAATTCATTTAAACCTTATTAATTTGTTATTCACTGGTTCACTGCTTTTAATTCAAAACTTGTGTTTTGCTATCTGAGCACCTACCTCACTACAGAAAATCAGTTCAGAAACATTGGTACAGCTGCTCTTGAGTTCTTAAATAATAACTGGGAAACAATTTTGAAGAGATAATTGAAATGACATGTTGCTCAAATCATGCCAACATCATAAACATCTAGTTAGCATATCAGCCCTGTTTCTAAGCTTTAAAAGAATTGTTTCTTCTTTCAAGGAGACCTCAATGACTTTGTCATAATGGAACAACAAAAAATAATACTCATAAAAAGTAAGAATCTAAAAAATAAGCCCTCTATGGCTGCAGATAGCAGAAACAATATGAAGGTGGGATTTTTTTTAAGCATCATTTCCACTTACACTTAATATAGTTGTACCAATTACTTGGCAAAAAAGGAGTGTTGATCTTTCAGACTTTTCAGTCTTTTCATGTGACCATGGAATGATGTTGAAAGAATAGCAAGTCATTGTGCAGTGCTAGTTCAAAGTCCAAGAGGAAACATGGTTCTATTTCATGCTTGCCTAGTTGGAAAGGTTAACATTTTAAACAGTGTTTCAAAAATTTTTTAAAGTGTTACCAGCTCCACTAGTAAGAGGACTCCTTAGGCATACTGAGAAACTTAAAGGATTTGTGGTTACTTGAGGTCTTTTTGGTTTTCTCCAGCTGATTATAGACACTGTTTTCAGTTATTTAATTTACAAATTATTTTCAAATTTTCTTCTCCATTATCTGAATTGCTAGAAATAATTTCTTTAAACATATTTTTTTAAGTAGAAGTTAGTTCTGTCGAGTTAATGGCTACAGCTCTTTTTGAGTATCAGGAACTTGCTGGTACTTAAAGTGCATGATACATATTAAATGGTATGCACATACCTTTCAAAGTTGCCATAGAAAAAAACTCAAAATTCATTTTCAAACATTGTGTCAGATTACAGGTCAAACTCTTCATTTCATTTTGTGTTCACACTGACAAAGGGTAAGGTAACTCATTTCAATGAGAGCTCTTCAATTTCCCTTCTGAAACCACATGCAGTGCTTCATACTGGCTCCAATTCTGTACAGTTTTTTCTCCTTATTTTTAATTACATTATTGAGGAGTAATGGATATTTCCTCTCTTTTGAGTCTTACAAATTGGTAAGCTTGATAGCACTCCACTGAACACACCATTACATTTAATACAATGTCTGTTGCCAAAGTAAAGATAACACTATTTTAGAGTCTGGCTCTAACCTTCGTGCCCAGCCAGGGTCATAGAGCACATTGCACAGGATTGTGTCCAGACATTTCTTGAATACATCCAGTGAGGGAGACTCCACAACCTCTCTGGGCAATCTGTTCCAATGCCTGGTCACCCACAGAGTAAAGAAATTCTTCCTCAGTGCTTTACTGGTTCAAAATTAGTGAGCTATGCTATGAAACCAGTGGCAAGTAGCAATAAGGTCTTTATTTTTCAGAATGTGATATAGCTTGAAAGATGAAGGAAATGTAACTTTTGCACAGATACTCTCCAGGATAGCAAGAACAAGAAAGACTAGCCTGAAGTCCCTGTGCATGTGTCTAATAGAAAAGTCAAGAGAGAAAGGTGAAAATTCAGCTAAGTTATGAACACAAATATAGTCTTGCCATAGTTCAGTCAGATTTAATTGACAGGATGTTCCCTGGTGTGATTTTGGACAACTGCTCTTTCATTGTTAGAGGATGGCATGGACCACGGACAAACCAGTTTATATATATATGTGTGTATACATGTGTATGTATAGATATGTATATATATGCACTAATGTATATATATATATATACATATATATATGTTTTCAGGGGTATATGGTGAGGGAAGATAAGAGTTTAGCAGCCTTGGCATTAACTATGCTTCATAATTTGCCTCAGGATCAGTAAGTGGTCCCTGGTTCATTTTAGTTGCTAATACAGACACAGCTTAAGACAAGGAACTACTGGAGAAGGTCCTGCAAAGGGCTATAAAGAGGGTTAGGGGACAGAAGCATCTCTTGTGGTGGAAGGCTGAGGAAGCTGGGCCTGTTCAGCCTAGAAAAGAGACAATTAAGAGGGGATCTTATCAATGTCTACAAATATTTTGAGGGTGTGTGTCAAGAGGACTGGGACAGGCTCTTTTCAGTGGTGCCCAGTAACAGGACAAAGGGCAATGGGCACAAAATGAAACAGAGGATGTTCCCTGTGAATAAGGTTAGAAACTGCACTATGAGGGTGACAGAGCACTGGAACTGGCTGCCCAGAGATGTTGTGGAGTCTCCTTCTCTGGAAATATTCAAAACCCTCCTAGATTCAGTCCTGTACATCTTGCTCTGGGTGAATTTGTTTTGGTAGGGGGGTTGGCCTAGATAAGCTGAAGTGCTCCCTTCCAACCCACAGCATTCTGTGACTAAAACTGAATGAAAGCTCTGGGAAAATGAGCTGCTAGAGCTTCTGTGAGATTGGGAGGAAAACTTCTGTGAGATTCCCTGGATCAGAGAGGAACTGCAGAATTTGTAAACTTAAATCTTGGAACAAAAGTGACACAAAACCCCCTGGAGAAAAAGATGTGGAGCTGAGAAAGGAAGGAAGATTTATATATAAAGATAGGATTAATTTGATTCCCAAGAATAAAATGTTTCGGTTTAGTCTTCTGTACTGTGAATGCTGAAAGTCATAAAGGACAGCCAGAACCTATTGTGTGTGAAGAAGTTTGTCTTAAGTGATTTAATTTCAACAAGTCAAGGTTGGTTCCAAAGTTTAAAAAAATGAAACTTCACATGTACTCAAGAAGTTCTTAAATTATCCCTAAAACAAACAAGGCTTTACATAAGGTTTCATACTGGCCAATAATTTCACTTTTCTAACTGTAAGGTTAGATTTATTATCCATGATGTTGTGAGGAACCATCATGTTTTGAGAAATAATTTGGTTAGGTGAATAATTTCTGAATTTATTTTGGTGACATATTGTGGAGAGGATAATATTAACTCTTATAGGTAAAGGAACTGTCACAGTATTCATCTACAGACCATTGCTTGCAGCAAAAAATGTTGAGATTGTATATGCTTGATATTTCCTACTTAGTAACTTTTCTTGTCTTTGGCTGCAAAACCCCACTGTATCATACTGGAATTTCTGTTAGACGTTCTCTTAAGACGACTCACATCCATTTCTCTTCCGTATAAAGCACATGTTGTGGGGTTTTGTAGTCCTCTGCAGGGTAATTCTCCTTTGTTTTCACTGCAGACTTGTCCAGTGCAGTAGATGGTATAACACCCATTTGTTTTTGCACTGTTTACTAAATGTACAATGATTATCACCTTTTTTTTAATAAATTTGTGAGCCAGAAGTGAAAACCACTTGCTTATCTTGACTTTGAGTTGTGACTAAGGCAAAATTAAAGGTTGTTCTCTTTTTAGGACTAACTAAGGAAAACTCTGTTCATAGCATATCCTGGAGTGCTAAGTGGGGCAGGTACACAATGAGGCATAAAAGTAGGGAGCCAACAATGTAGATAAAGTCAGGAAGACTCCTGTGTAATGAAAAATAGGAACAAAGCTTCAAAATGGGAAGGATTCCAAAAGGAGACCATATTGTGTTACAATCAAGAAATTAATTGATAATTGATAAACCTCTACTTATGCAACACAAGACTTGTTTCCAAATTTCTCTGCCTCAGCTGATTTGAGTGTTCCCTATTCCAGAAAAATCGTATTTCATTTTGTATTTTCATAGAAAACTGGAAAGACACTCTTCAGTTTTAATCAGTATTGTTTCAATTAAATTTTCACCAGCCATGTTCTAGTCCTATACAACCATCATGTTCCATCAGGAAGAAGAGATTAAAGAAAGGGAGCCTGCTAACTGTGAGATTTGCTTTTTTCTTGGCCCCATCTCTAGGTAGAACATCATTTGGCCCATCAAGGGTTCTATGATCAGTGTCTACTTGTTACTCCTCATTTTTACATTTTTCACCTGCTAACACCTTCCCCTCCACCGTTTTATCCAAGTGTTAACTCCCACAACAATTTATTTTCTCTCCAGATTCCTGTAGAGATGGTCTACACTAATTTATAAGGGCAAAACCTACAGAAAGAGTAGCCAGAGGAAAACAGATCAACTCACCCATTTCCTGCCCTACAGGGAAGAACTGCTGGCCTCAGCAGTAGCAAATACAGTTGGTTATTCTGTTAAAGCCATTCCTGAGCCCTTGCCCATCGGAGGAGAAAGCAGAGAGCAGCATGGCAGGGACTGCCACCTCCATGACTCCACAACTGCCCGTCATGGCTGTGCCTACAACATGGGACCATTCCCACTGCTCTTTCTGAAGGTTATACAGAACAGGTGGTGGAATGGGCAGCAATTCTTATATCAATCATAACCATCAGCTGCAGATGTGGCCTATAAAGATACGTAGGGGAAAAAAGCAAGGATGAATACTTTCTACTTATTTTCCTGTCTTCCAGTGTTTTACCATTGTGACACTCAAGAAGACTGAAAAAAGAATGAGTTGGGACTCCCAAGATAGCAGGTATGGCATGCATTTCTATTTCTAAAAATACTTAATCTAGGCATTTGTTATTTATAAAGTAAGTTTTTCATGAAAACAAGACTTGGTTGTTGATTCTCTGTTTCCTTTCTGTTCTTATGAGGCAGCAAGTTTTAACCATAAAGCATGAATGGGTTTTAGAAATCTTGATTCTCCTTGTACTAGTAAGCATCTTGTAACTTGAAGGTCACTTTACTCTGTTACCTTTTTCATTAAAAAGGATGGCATTTGATTATTTTCTCAAAAAAAAAGGTAAAATATTGAATAGAGGCTTGACTTCAAAATGAAATTTATATTTTTAGAAATGCTCTAAGTTTAAAGCACTGAAAAAATACTTTTAGCCTTTTACTACTGTATTTGACTTATAAAAAGTTGAAACATTGAAATGATTATGCAGTAATTCAAGACATCTAGTGGAAGGATAAACAGTTTAGATTTAGCTAAATTAAAAGCATTCTTATTGTTAGTATGACTTACTATCCCACCATTATAAACCAAATCCAGATGATTCATATCTCTTTTCTACCACAAATGATTTTTTTTTTTTTTTCTTTAAAAATACATAGCACAGAATCGTCTGGGAATATTTGAATTATCGTAAATACAAAGCTATATTTATAGAACACATTCTTTAATCTGAATGTATATTTGGATAGAAGACAAGAATCTTTCAATGAACTGTGAATTTTTTTAGAGATAGTGCTGATTCTTTCCTCCCCTACTTCCAATAACAAACTTTAGCCAAGACAATTTCACACAATGTGAAATAAGGTGGAGAGAAAGCCACAGATTATACTTCCATAGGAAATACAATTTCTCATTTGAGTCAACATTAATACAAATCTCAGATTTTCACATTATGGACTGCAGAGTAGCTGGTATGAAACCTTGGACAAGGGTTTGGAAACACTTAAGTAATGCATAATTTCATGCATTTGGACCAAAACACAATGAATTTACAAAGTAAGAACTACACTTTGAGGCTCTATGAAGTCAATGGAAAGCAAATGCAAATTTCAGTTGACTTTGGATCAGGGCATGCCTGAAAATATGAATGAAATGAATATTTAGGTTTGTATGTATATTTGAATTTGGTGTTTCTTTAGGTCTTCCATGTGTAGTACATGGGTTTTTTTTTATCTTCAGTCTCATAAAGAATTATCTCATAAAATTTCATGAAAACTTTTCAGAGATCATTCCAGCAAATACTTCCTTTAAATAGATAATATTAAAAAGACTCATACATCACAAAGACAAAATCTTTTCTCATTGATAAGAGGGTTTTTTTCATGTTTTTAATTATATTTAACATACTATTTCCTAGTCTATCTCTTTGTTTCTGTCAAATTACAGGGTGGATCCACCAGTGTGGTTTTTTGTTGGGATGTTTTTGCCAACAAATAAAAAGGGAAATATTATCTGAAATAAAAATTTGAATTTAAATTTGCAATTCTGTCATGGAATCAGCTTAAGTGATGCCATCCACTACACACCTGATAGACTGTCCCACACAATTACAGTCTTACTAACTGTAGTAAACCTACTGATAAAGTGCATAGATTAAATTAGAAGAAAGATAGTTCTTCAGGTTTCACAGCTTAAAGATTAAGGCCAGGTCAGGAGTAATAAAAATAAGTTAAAGATTACATTTCTCTTTCTGAGTGAAACTGTAAAGACAATCTTTTAGCTGCCTCAGTTTTCCATGCACTGGAACTTGGGAAAAGAGCCAAGAGGATGTAGGTGACATAATGCTAAGTTTTGCAATGACGGACCTTTAGGAACCTGGGTTCCAGACCCCTGGGCCATGCACCTGCTCTTCTTGCACATCTAGATCTCAAAAAAAATAATTTTCACAGTGTGAGAAGTTACTTGGTGTTAACTGCACAGGAAGTTTGGGGAGAAAAATGAAAGAACATAATCTGCACCTTTTGCAGATACTTAGAAACACCACTCGTGCATTTTACATTTGTCCTGAAGACATTCTCTTATGTCCTTTCTGCCACAAAGAAAGAGAAAAATGTATTTCCATCTGGGTGATTCTGTGTTCTTATAAAATAGTAATTACAAGGTAAAGCACTTACCCAAATTCATTTGCCTCTCAGCACATACACCTGCCCAGAATAAAACAAAAATTAAAGATCTATAGGCAGTTATCACAGTTTCTGTTCTTATTTTGCAGTTGTGCATTTCTCTTTAATTTTTTTGTCCATCGAAAATGTAAGGCTTATTTAGATCAACAACTGGTAGTGTGATTCTGTAGGCAAAATGTTTTTGCATTTGTTAGGATCTGTAGTTTACATGCACTGAATAATTTTTCTGTAAATTAACATTAAATATGTATTGGCTGAAACATACAAAGAATTCTTAGGCAAAGAAAACCTATCACATGCTACCCTTTCCTTCCTAAGTATGAAGTCTGAATTTTAGACATTAACCGACTTAATATCTATTTGTGTAGCCCTGTAGCTGTGCAAATATGGTACTGCCAATGCTACTATAAAACCAAAGGCTTTGTCCAAAATCTCCAAGGCCTCAGAACAGAGGTTTTCTGCTTTTGCAGAACTCCCGCATCTGCACTTGTCCTGACTTCTCTGGAGCTTTATTTATCTAAGATGTAACAGCAGTTCTCAAATACCCAAGTGATCATTATTTAATTTGTTTTGTATTTAGCTTACTTCTTTCTGTACAACATTATGACATTGCACCTATTCTTCTAGTAATTTTGATAGATGTCTGTAACTAGTAAATGCCAAACTCAAATAAGTACATATAGAACAAGTGGTGAGCCTAGGGAAAAAAAAAAAAAACTAACCTCAGTGTAGATAACTGACAGGATTATAAGAAAGGCCTTGAAAGTGTGTAGATGTGATGATGACAGAGGCTACATATCTGTGAACAACTCACTAATGACCAATTATTAGTAGTTAAACGGATAAAACATGGGGAGAGAAGAAAACTGTTTTTAGGGGTTATAAATATGGATGTTATATAGAAATGAAGACCAGTGAAGAATGAAAGAAGTTTAAAAAATTCAGAAAATACATGAAATTAAACCTTAGAATGAGGAGGAATGAATACCCCTGTGTGCCGGGTCGGCCAAATTAGAGGAGAAATATCCTCTGAGGGAAGGCAGGTTACCACCACCCCTCCCCCAAACC
>VZRO01002914.1:55382-87542 GCA_013397915.1 Daphoenositta chrysoptera
AGAAATTGTTTTGAAAAGTTTGCTTTCCTCTTGCACCCAGTCTTAAAGGCACAGGATTCATCTTCTGGGCATAGAGTGGTGATAGGGGATACACACCATAAAGTCATCCCAAGACACCCTGTTAAACTTATAGTTTCCCCTATCGTGGAGCTGGGGTGCTGATGACCCTTTCAAACTCATACTTCCACCTTCCTTCTTAGTGAATACTGATTAGACCCTAAGACCCAAAAGTGCATGAAAAGATGAGTTTACACTGAAGAAAAGGTGACAATGTAAAGAGAAATTATGTATGTATGAGTCTGCATGTTCCTTTGTAACAACTTAAAACTTTATTATAAGTGAAGTTTTTTCTCTAGAAAATTTAGAGTCTGAGGGTTAGTACTATTAGGACTGGACTAATACTTGTTCAGCTGTACCAAAATAACTTGTTGTCTAATTTATTTCTTATAAGACCGTATCTGCATAGGGCTGCTCTGGAGGAACAGCTTTAAGGTTACCCCACACAACTTTCCTATTTAATCATGTTTAATTAAATTTTTATTTATGTTTTTTCTTATTTAAACACTGCATCCAGAAAGACGTCTAACATGTAGTTCACTTCAAAATAAATTTGGCAAATCAAAAAATCAAAGCAAAAGAAGTACAAAACAGAGGCAACATCTTGCCTAGTTGAAATAATTGAAGTCATTATAGTGTTTTTCGTGACTGAATCTGGGAACTGAAGGATTTTCTCACTTTATCCAAAACATTTCGTCCAATAAAACAGAAAAGTTAACTCTATCAGTCTATATAATCTTCTGTCCTTAACCACATATTTGAGAAGAAATAACCTATCAAAAAGAGACTTTGTAAGAAGATTTAATCTAGCTGAGTGTGATTTCACATTTACCTGCTATGCAGTCTTCTGCCAATTATATCCAGTTAGTAAATACTGAATCCATCAGCTATATGAGAAACCTATGATGTGCTTCAATTTTTTTCTTGGATCTGACTAGTTTCATCTGCCTAATGTAAAAGCACAGTTCCATTTGTCAAAAACAGATGTGAAAGTAATTTTAGAGTGACAGCAAAACGAGGGGAATTAATGAGCATATCATTATAGGGAACATATATGAAACAGTCACAAAGCCATTTGACATTCATAATTTTGTGACTTGCACCAGACTAATTCTTCAAGAAGTTTCTACAGTAATTTTTGTGTGTAGCACTTTTTGTAGTAGTTTCTCTTTTTTTTTTTTTTTTTAAATCATTATATTAAAATATATTTTAAATATATTGCATTTTCTTGGTGGAAGACCTACAGTTATTCATAAGGCTGATATTTAATTATGATAACTCCAGGGACATTTGGCAGAGTTGATAATAAAACAGTTGCACCCAGAATATTTCACTGCGGTTTATTGATGAAGCATGGGACTGACCATGATCTTTCTTACCAAATATAAGCCTATTTTGATCGTTTTTATGCCTCTTTTAGAAGGCAGAACTCATTACAATAATGTGACAAAATAAAATAATCAAAAAATACAAATTGCATCAGTCTCTCACCTTGACTGAAACCCAATTTTTCACTGTTCAGGGATTTATTTCATTTGCTTCTTCCTTTATTGACCTTTTCCCACTCACCTGAATTTTTAACTGAGGAAGAAAATGAGATAAGAAATGTCAGAAATTAGCAAGAATATACTTTCCCATCTGCTGGAATAGGATTTTATTTTCTCCAGTGTAAACTAATGTATTCTGGATTAATGCTTCCCTGTAAACCCGTAGATCCAATTCATCAAAAGCAGTTGAAATGTGATGAGATTTGTGATGAGGCCAGAACTAGAAGAGTATATAGGATGGAAAGACATATGGTGGGACGATGAATTCCCTGGTAATACTTAGTCTGTCTACGTCCTCCTGAAGCCTTTTAAGCCTGCTCATATCATCAAAACATTCCAATTCTAAATTAACAACAAAATTTATCTAACAGATGCCATAGGGCATATTTTTTAAATCTAGGAATTTCTCATAGGGAAAACAGAGGAATAAGGAAGAAAATATGATAAGACTGCATTATGTTCTACCAGGAATGGTGAGGAAAGGAGAGTTTCTAGCCCTATACAAATTAGACAAACTTTGCACTGGATTTCCAGAGAGAAAATAGTTGTCCTAATGATACCCTTGTAACTGAGTCCCAATGACTTCTGAAAAGAGGATCATAACTGAAGTAATGCTCTTAGCACTAGTACTGGACTAACACCTCATGAACATTAGATTTCTATTTTCTGCAAAAAGGAACAGAAAAGGAAATAAACTCAAATAATTTCTTATGTCCAAAGAAATATATTTTATAAAAT
This sequence comes from Daphoenositta chrysoptera, assembly GCA_013397915.1. Lineage (NCBI taxonomy): Eukaryota > Metazoa > Chordata > Aves > Passeriformes > Daphoenositta > Daphoenositta chrysoptera. Next base: position 57,725 of record VZRO01002914.1, read on the forward strand.
AAATCATATGCTATCTTGAAAGATTACAGTTAAACTTGATTATCATAAGCATGGGTCTGTCATTGCCATAACACTAAATAGTATGCTTATAATACTAATCTGTTATTGGAAACTTTTTTTTCTTTAATCAGAATGATGAAGTATAAAATTTCCTTATTCATAACTCTAAGATTCATGAATTAAAGTGACTGTAGTAGAAGTCTTCTGGAAGACAGGAAATTAGGTGTTATGTTGTCAAATAGATTTAAATAACTTCATGTAAGGTGGTGCAAAATAAGGCAAGAAAGGTGAATGGAATCAAGAAAAATCTGAACTACTTTGGTTTCTACCTTTATATAAATTTCTCCTACAAATTCTTTAGCCATACCACCTTTAAAAAAATATTGGACTCATGATAGAGAGAAAAAAATAGTTGTTTTTTATTTTCCCCTATAACAGTCAGATATTAATGTAAAAATATTCCACTAACCATTGGGAAAAAAAAATTCATGTTCTTTAAGGGTGTATCAGAAGGGTAGAAACACTGCACTAGTGACTGCTAATATAATTTGTTAGTGTTCCTGCATGTTTGTTCAAGTGGAAATGTAAAGGAATTTTCATGATCATCTTTTGAGAAATATTTTCACAGAATGGAAAAAATCCAGATCAGACATCATAAAGACTACATGAGGGAGCAGATAGAGCACCCTGGCTATTTTATTTCCATAATGTGCCAGTAGAATCCTCTCAAAGACAATCTACACTACTCATCCAGAGTGAGATTTTGAATTTCCCAGTTGTCCCTGTTACTTTTCTTCAGTTTACATCACAGAATGGTACCCAAGTGCTCAAACTAAACTCTTTTCAGATGAAGCTGAAAAATGTGATTCATGACTATATCAAAATCCCATACATGCATGTAGCTCTTGACACAGGAGAAGAACTAGTTTGAAGAATAAATATCAGTTAAATATGTCCAGTGTGGACATCAGTGCCTCAGCACCAGCTGTTCCACTCCACAGATCCACTCCTACTGCCCCTCACTGTATGCTAGTGTAGACATCACCTTTTCACAAAAGAAATCATGGAATTTCAGCTTAGAATGAAGTCTCAGAGTATATTTGTAGGACATGTAGGTAGACACACCCTCCATACAACTTAACTCCTTTGGAAGTGTTGCTTCTCTTTCTTCAATTTTAAATCTGAATAACCTTTTCAGATCTGGGGTTTCCTCCATCTTCTTTCTCTTTTCTGCCAGATAATTTCCCATCTTCTTCCTAATGGCAAGATTATATTTCTCTTGTTTTCTTTTCTAATGCAAGTATTCGCCACAGCATAAGAAATACAAGTCAGCATTTCAGTCCAAAACCTGCTTTAGAGGCCTGAAATAACAAAGCAAGCTCCCAAAAGGTAACATAGTTTGGAACTCCCTTCCCTAATTAAGGTTTCTGAGAAGTATTCACATGGCAGTCAACTCAGCTAAAGTTCCCTTTAGAGTATCTAGACTTCACTACATTGCACCATTTTTTTCCTATTGAAGCCAAAAATTTATCCAAAGCAAACCAATTCTCTTTTTCTCAGGTCTTTAGAGGGAGACCTACAGTGTGACCAGAGCACATTAAGATATATATATTTTAAATATATTTGCATTCCACTTAATCTCTCCGTTAGTACTTCCCACTTTGATATATCCCATTTGTTCTACATCTGTTTTATTTATCTAATTTTAATATAGACTTCAGTGTTAGGTAAGACAAAAGAGTGTTCACAAAAACTTTTTCCCCCACTGTGTTGATTCCAAACAGCTGTTTTTCAGTGTTGGTTGGTTTACATCAAGACAGACACTTCAAGCTCATTCTTTGTTCTGAAGAAAACCCACCGGGGGGAAATAAGAGGAGCATAATAATTGAATAGCATTTAGTTTGCAAAATTTAAAATGCTTTTTTTCCCAAAAGTTCATGTGAGGTGTAAATGCATGATTCACTGAAGATCAAAGAGACCAGTCATGTACAATTCTGGATGTTTGGAGGAAAAATATTTCTACTGATCTTATAAACTGTGGCCTAAAGCACCAAAAAGTTAGGGAGTGTCTCATTTTCTCATAAAGCATTAGTTTCTTCAAAAAATGAACTAATTTAATACAGTTTTATGCATTTCTGCAAAGTTTGTTATGGAGTAAAAATCATAATTTTATTGCTATGAAAGTTTTAGTGGCAGACATACACTTCTATCTATGAAATACAGGTTGAATTTGAGATATTAACTGTCACTTTCAAATAATAGGACACAAATTCAATAATCAAAAAAGATCAAGAGTGAAAAGGAAAAATGGAATGAAGGGTTCTCAAAATTTATGGTTTTTGTCTTCATCTTAAGTTTCTGGTTACTAAACCTCATATAAATTTACAATAAAATCACTTATATTTACAGTACTTTGCAGTTTCTTACTGAAGGTTTCTAATGTACATCCTCTTCATCTAACCTGATCAGTTTTGTAAGGTGGCAATAGCAAAAAGTGTGTATTATACAGAGGAAGAGTTCCAAGTGCATCAGCATAGATCTGATATAACTCACTGTTTTGTTTGACTGGTTTTCAGCAACTGGCTCTATACATATACACAGATACATGCTCCAAGAGTATTTCTCTTTTTAATCTGACAGCTGAACCCAATGGAAGATCTTCCCTGATCTGAACAGACTTGGTAACTCTCTCACTGACAATCACTCATAATGTTTGATTTTTCCTGGTGCAACACTGGCTTAGGGAAACTCAGAAAGGTAAAAAAAGCAAGCAGCATTCCTTCAGTGAAGAAAACAAGCTGGGAAGAAGCTACATTTATGTATGTGCATATGGTAGCTGCTTTCAGTTTTTATCTGGCAATTATTAAATGTTTCATTTAATGCATCATATTTTTCCTTACCTACTTATATTAATATTCTGTTAATTATCTTGAAAACAAAGAAAACAAAGTAAAACAAAACAAGACTGACAACCCCCAAAATATGGCTAGGGAGAAAAAGTATTCATTTCCAAAGAGCATTTATATCTTTTAATAAGTAATTTCATTCATGTTGATACTGCTGTCCTTGTGCTGCCAAACTGTGTAAGAGGTACCGTACAGAAAAAATATATCTACCTTCATGATAAAGTGGGATTACCAAGCTAAAAATATATTTGAAAAAAAGAGTGCATCAATAATTTCACAAGTGCTTCCCAACTGCAAAATATCTGTTAAAACCATGCTTTCCCCTTTTCAAATTCTTGCTGGCACATGTTAAATCACTTGCTGTGTGGTTTTTTGGGACAAAACGCTTTTGCTGCCAGGAATGGTTTGAAAGAAGTGGTTTTTCTCCCGAGTATTTGAAGAAATAAGGATAAGAGGCTTGAGTTTTGCCAAACAGGGACTTCAAAGTTTGGCCTGCAGATGGTTATGCATGCGTGCAATACTTGCACTTCATATGTTGCAACTTCATTTCACTTCCTCCTCCATCTTTTCAAGTGTTTTTTGAAATGCCTGCAACAAAAGAAGTGTGGCGTAAGGGTGGGAGACATTTGAAAGACAGTCCTTTTAAATAAGCTTTGAATGTCAAAGGAGATGTGCTTATGGTGTGACAGATGACAGCGCTTTTTCATGGAAGATTTAATTTTAAAGAATAGAGCTGGCCTGAAAACTTGGGACAGGAAATTTTTGGCTTCGTTTTTCTTCTAGCACCAGGATTAACTGATTCAACACTTTTGTGGTTATAATAGTTTGGCTTTTCAATGAAACTCATGAATGTTAGAATAAGAATGCAAGTAAATTAGATTTAATTTTGAAACATTCAAAACTTTGAGAGGGTTTAAGACCTCTTATGGCCATAGCTTTTGCAAGCAATAAGAAAATTAATAGTTTCATTTAAAAAACGTAAGCCACAATAAAGAAAACCTATATTTTTTAATATTCATGAAGTATAATTTTATATAATAGATTTATATCATAGGAGGGCTTGGGTAGGAAGAGACTTTAAAGATCAAAAATAATATGCAATATGTCAATATAGTAAATAAGATTGTCATATCCACATGTATCTATTCACATATATAGACCCTGAAAAATTTCTGAAACACATAGATGAAGTATAAAATTTTAGCAGTGTTAATAAGGCAATGAACTATCTTAAATTAAGCTTCTGCACTAGATGTGGCTAGACTTTTAAGACAGATGTTGTGACTCCTACTATTTAAATTACAATTATATCTACAGAAAGATTTCCATCAGAAATCTAACACAAAATAAGTGACATTCTGCTTCTGAAACTATTTGTATGTTGAATATTAAAATAATTTGGTTTTGTTTGATTTTTTTTCCCCTTGGGGCATTCTGAATGTCATACTGAGCTATATGTTCACATGGATCATAACAGACTGTCATCCCTCTTAAGCCTGAGTATAAATTCTTGCAAATGGTACATATGGGAATATACAAACAACTCTAAAAAAAAAAAAAAATAAAATAAAAGGAAAAGAAATGGAATCTATTTATACTGAGAAACACTGCTTTTAGGGGAAAAAAACCCCATGTGCCTGAAGTCCTGCCAGTATTATTTTGAAGGATGGAAATAAACATGTATATTCTATTTCAAGGGACGTTGCACAGTTTTAAGAAAACATTACTTTTGGAAAATTGAAGGGTACTCAATTTCATCTTTAATTTCCTACCCTTCCTTATTTCAGAATTCTTGGTCAAAATCTTTGTTCCAAACTTTAAAATCCATTTTTATAAATACATTTTTATATCATATTTTTTAAAGTACATTTTCGTATCATGATCTATGCTGTTCTTCAGCTTTGAAAGACTGACTTTTCTGCATTTGACTTGCCTTAATTATGCAAAGCAGTTTTTAACGAACTTAAAAAAATTAAAATGCAATTTTAACTTTGCATATTCTAGGTTCACATGCTTTTATTCTAGTGAAAATTAAAATATCTGTAATTCTTTCACCCTGCTGTATCATTCCCTCTTACATAATGATATTTTATACATTTTTTTGCACTACAATTCTTAGATTTTATGAATGTTTTTTCTTATTAAGTCAAAGAAGCCACACTGATTTAATTTATGTATCATGCCTTCTGAAGTAGATAGATTTTATGAAATTATTATTAATACCATCAATAGACATAGCAGTAAAGAACGGCTACAATTTTTTTATTTTTATTTATTTCCAAGCGAATTTGTACCTTTTTTTCACTTCTTATCAACCAGAACAGGAAAAGCTGTTGGCAAAATGATGTATCTGCTATGTGTTCATGAGTTACAGGAGCATAGATAATCAGGTCACGCCATGTTGGTTTAGAACATATTTTAGCTTTATTTTAAAGTGAGAAAAGTGAGTATTTTCTCTCATTTCAGAAAAAACAAGAAAAGACATAGTTCATAACTCACTATAGAAGACCACATTTCAGTTAATACTGGAGAACCAACATACAGCTAAAATAAATTACAGAACTGACTTATTAGTAAGTCATGCATATTCAAATATGTCTTATTCCATGATTTTGGTGAAATATTATGACAAATCAGTACAATCTGTCTGATGGATTTCAAATTGAGTTATTCAGATCATGTTGGCTATTAAGTATTGATATTTTCTGGAAAAGGGACATTCTTCTGCTGGAATCTTGCCTGAGCATAAGCTGCATGTGGATGAGAACAAGAGGGAAACCTGGCTGCCTAAACTTAGGCTACATTATTAAGAGAATATTATTTACATATTTTAAATATGAAATGAACATAAATAGTTAAGAGAATGCAATAAGACCGTGTTTTACTATGCTAGAATGATATTTCCTTGGAAGTAACTTCAGTGAGTGATTTTTTATTGTGTTTATTTTTGCATGGATCATCTGTTCCTTGGTTTCCATGACATCTTCTCAATTTCGGTGGTTTCATCCTGGATAGTCTTGATAGGCTTGACAGCTGGATATCTTGATAGCCTGATCAGTCTTTCTCTGATGTTGCTTGGCTGCGTGGGAATATTCCTTATGTTGCATCTTGTGTGATCCTCCTGTCTCATACGAGGAACAGCTCAGAGAGGCAGATCTAGTAGCAAATGGGCAATAAATGTATTTAGTATTGCCAGACCAGAAGCAGAATTTGGAGAGGGTTCAGGTGTCTGACAAGTGATATTAGTGGGAACTAAGGCTTACTGGACAGAAATGATCGTGTAATAGGCTTTTGTAATTAGAATGGTATGGTGGATGCATGAAACTGCCTAATATGCTATTCAAACAGAACACATAGTAACTATTGCTTCTGTGCCAGCACTCAACATGAACTCTCCCATTTTGCTAAAACAAAATTTCTAATTAAAGCCTAATGTGGATGAGCTATTTCATTTCCATGTACTTGTTAAATTATAAAATGGAGAAAAAGGTGGCAGAGGTGAACAGTAAAAATACAAAAATTAAGCACTAGAAAGCAATAGAAAGTAATAGATATGGAAATAGAAAGTGTTGAGAGAAGAGGACTTCAGATGGAAAAAGAGAAGCAAGCACATTTTTAAGCTATTTATTTAAAGTCTAATACCGTGAGTGAAAGGATCCTTGCAAAGCTGATAAGTATGACTGGCGGAGGAAGATACCAAGCTGTTCAGTGAGCAGGTACCTCACAGACTTGTCTGCTCCTGAGGTCTGCCCAGAAAGAGCATTTAGTGCATTGGTAATCTGCAGTAAGAAACAGGGCAGCATACACCAGAAGGCCTTGCAAACAAAGGGGAACAGCTTGTTTTCTGTATTAGAGAATGAAGTGGAAAGAATCTGGAAATGAAACAGAATTTATGTTGTGGTGACTTAAGCAGAATATGGGAATATACAAGAGTCATTAGAAGATACCCCAAACAATATTGGGAGGTTGTGCAAGACTTGTAATGGCTATTTAGTGGAGTCAAAGACAGAGAAATACACCGACAAGGAGGTTTGGGTTAAAGCAAGTTTGGGGACACAGAGGGGAAAAAGGCATGAAACGTGTTGGTCAGTTTCAAACAGGTTGCTAATCCATGCTAACTCATGGCCATTCCTAGCACCTGAACACTGCAGTCTCCTATTTTTTCTTTAAAATCCATCTCTAACTCTTTCTCAGGGCAAATGAATTTATTCCATATGCATGGGTTTGTACAGGGATTTATTTGACTGCCAGTCAGTGGAGCATGGGTCAAATATACTTTCCACTGACGAACTTCCATCCTGATCAGAGAGGGCAACAGGAGAAGGCCGTAGCTGTTGTCTGTGTCCTTGTGAGTGCTGAGTGTCTGTGCTGGTCTGTGTGTCTGTCTGTATATGGGTACATGTAGTAGGTGCATGGGTTTGCCTGCCTCCAGTTACACGTGCTCAGCCTCTCTCCTGGTAGTACCTACAGACAGGGAACTGTGACAGCCTTATCTCTTTCAGACAACTGAATTAGTCAGCTTCTACCTGAAATGGGCTTAAACAGTTAAAAATCAAGATTCACAGGGGTGAAGAGAATTTGAAATAAAAAATTGTGAGAGAAAAGAGAAAGAACAGTCTATAAGTGACAAGGCTGGGTGGTGGAGAAGAGAAAAACAGGCGCAGCAGGAAACCTTGTAGTTTCTGTTCCCGCACCAAAACTTAGCATGATATAATATATATAAAAATCAATGTTTTTCATTACACAATCCACCAGGAAATATAGACATTTCACCTATTGCCTTGAAACATAATAAAGCAACCTTTTACACCTACTCAACTTCCCAGCACAAATGTCAGTAAGATGCAGAAAGAATGAGCTATTTGTTTAAAGGGTATTAGATATGTTTAGACTAGTCGGTAGGGAGATAGAATTATAGAACTAATCACTATAAAATAATCCAGGTATCAATGCAGTGACAAATGCTGGCATTAGTAGTGGTTATAAGCTGTTAGTTGCCAAGTGTGAAGAAACAAATTCATATACATATTATAAGCAATGATCTGGATATTAAACAACAGTGCTTGTAAAGTTAGTTTAAATCTTGTCTTTCTGAGAAAAAAATATATTTAATTAGAAAAACAAGACTGTATAGGACATAAATATGGTGGGTTTTGTGTTATGTGCTCAATGCAATCTATCAACACTATTTTCTTTTGCGAACAAATAAAAAGCTAAAACCAAATTGAAACAATAAAAAAAAAAAAAAAACAAACCACAAAACCCAAAACAACAACAAAAAACCCAAACCAACACTCTGCTTCCTACTGAGTACATATAAAAGCTCTCAATGAAACAAAATGATGTAAGCCTCGTAGTCCTGTTTTGGTTTTGCATAGTCAATTAGAACATCTTTACATACACTCTATAAATTTTTTGTCCTGTACTGCTATGAAACCCTGTCACTTTTGAGCATAGAACTGGAAACTCCTAATTATGGACAGCAAATATTTTTGCTAGGGCAGCTCTTGCATCTTCTTACCCTGCATCCTCATTAGGGGTGCTTACCTAATCAAGTGAAGAAAGTCCTCAACCTCAGGAGGCCTGCTGTTAACTTATGCTTTCAATTTGCTTGCTTTACTGAATTTGTATCATCCTTAATGAGGGTGCCAACACACATTATCCAGCTCCATTGCACAACTTCCCTTCTTGACTATCATGTTACACAGCAAATGGGTGCCACATTTAGATTAGTTAAAATGAAGGGTGATAAAAGAGTATCTTATTGCACTATTTCAAGCTCTATTTCCCTGTGTGAGTAGTGATGAAGCATGTGTGTGCTGTCTCTGAAATTCAAGCTCTAGGGAGCAGCATTTTACTCTAGGAAAAGGTTTGTGTTGTTAGTTACGAGAGTAATCTAGGGCAGAGTTTGGAGAGACTGTGTGTCTAGTCCTCTAGACCTTTTTTTTTTCTATACCCCACTTAGTTCTGAGCAAGGTTTTTGAGAAGGGAAATACTTCCCTTACAACAGGTCATAGTAGACAGTGAGTTATTTGCTGAACAAAATTGACACCTAGCAATAGTTGTCTTCACTAAATTTATGATTGTTTCTTATGCATTATGCTGGAATTTAGAAACAAGTCTCTCAACACAGTCAGAAATACCAAAATTTTCAGACTAAGTCACAAGCAACTCTATTCCAAAATACCTGACAAAGAAAAATAGACAAAACTCGTATATGATCATGAGACTGGATCATGAAATCCTTATTTCTCTCATAATTTTGTTGAACTCGCTTTTAGGCCCACCTAAAATCTTCAAGGAGCAGTTTATTGACCTTAGATCATCTTGACGACTGTATACAGATTTTTAGTGTTGCAATTGTTATTATAGGAGCTTTTCAGATCTTTTGAGTTCTAACTTCAAGGGAAAAAAAGACTAAATCATAGTTAAAAATGACACTGAGGCTGAGAGACAAGGGTCTTTGTTGGTTGAATATTTCAGGTGGCATAATGTCACTATGCATTAGTTTCATGATAATGTGACCTACATGATCTGAACCATACTATAGCCTCATTTTATTTATTTACTTATGAAAAAAAAAAGAAAGATTAAACTAAAAATGTATGCTGAGAAAATATTGGAAACATTAGTGTTTGACTTTTTTTTTTTAATTACTTATTTTCTTTATTAAAACTTCACGTGTATTACTGGAAAGTCATAATTTTCTTTTTTTCAAAGTGCAACTAGTTGTGACTGAGCTTTAGAATTTTTGGTAATCAGATAAATAAGGAAAGTGTAAGGGAAAGATTTCAGGTTTTAAGATCCATATAATAACTTGACTTCAGTTGTCTTTGAAGTGTCTTGAGATTTAAGATCCTTACAATATCGTGTTTATTTCTTATGATAATTCTAAATCAGTAAGCTTTATTTACAGGCTCCAAAAAAAAAGGGCCTTCTATGGGGTTTTTCTTTCCAAAGCTTAATTATTGATATTGAGTAAAAATAGCATGTAGTTTTTAAAAAACTGCCTACAACTTGCTGCAACACTGTTTCTGTAGTTTTCTGTAGTCTGCCAGACTAGAGACTGTAAAACTCAAATGGGAAGTATATAATAATATTTTTCATGCTAATATTCATATCCATCTGTCAGTATGGCATTTTGCCTGTTCAGAAGATATAAGACCGCTATTTACAGGACATTAGTCCTATCCAGATAGGACAGACTGAAACACACTTCAACAATCAATTTTCTGTCAAGAGATCCTCCTGTTTGCAACTATTGCCAGTCTGAAGATATATGCTTCGTAAGATAGGCAAATATCTGTAGATATTCTTCAGCCTACATTTTCAGCCTGTTTTTCTACCCTATGTCACAATTTCTTCTCTTTCTTTTTTTTTTTTTTTTAATCTGATTTAGTGTTCTGATTTTTTGTCACTGCAAAGGGCATATAGCTTCTTCACTAATACAAATATAATATACTTGAGGAGTCCCTTAATGACTTTATTCTGTAAATAAATAAATAAATAAATGTAGGAATAGAAATTAATTTCTCTCAAAATCAGTTACTTTTATGCTCCTTTAAATCCCTCTTTTATAAATTGCTGCACATCTTTGGCAATTCTGAAAGTACTAAAATCTTTTAAAATTTAATCTTTCTGTTAGGTTATTTGTCTTGGAATATTTTAGCAAGAGTTTGATTGCATCAAAAGTTTAAATCTTCTATTAATGCGAGCTATGTATGTCTATGAAAACCATAGAAAAAATAGCTTAAATTAAAAAAAAAGAAAATGGTGTTTAATGCATTGGTGTCTCTTTGTAGCTATATAAATTACAAAAGGAATATTTGTGCAAAAAGCTGCTATACTGGGTCAGCAGAAAAGACAGCATTACTTGGCAGCTGGACGTCCCATTGGGCCATTATACAAATTTACAATAAAAATTGTCAAAATCCAGAATTTAAAAGTGTCATTCTGTTTCTCCGTGCCAAACCGTCTCCAATGAGCTATCAGTCACTGTACTGTAAGCGTTGTATCAAACAGAGAGGAGTAAATAGATACATCATCTGATTATTTGGTGGGCATTAGAGGCAATGGACCATAGGATGGGGCTGCCATTTAATGGAAAAAACTGCCATCTGCCTGTACACACAGTTGTTTCTGAGGTGTTACAGAATTGGTGACAAAAGCTCTCTCATTCTTAGGAATGTCACACTTTTCACAGAACCAAAGATCTCTTGTCAGTTTTGTGCGTACCAGCAATGTAAACTTAAATATCATGTCACACACACTGAGTAGTATTTAGACAAAAGTACAAGGACAGGTTTATAAAACATAGCCACCTACTCCTAAGAACTCCCAGAAAAAAACATGATAGCTCATACAACTGCTTGGTCTCATCTTTTTTCAGTAAACTTCTGTATTCAGCACTGAGTCTCCAATCTATGTGAAAATATAAAACATTTTTAAATTGCAAGATGTTTTATCAATGGAAAATATCTATTTGGACATCATAAAGTAAAATACAATGATTTAATGTGAAAATAATCCCTGCTGGAGGTGTGGGACCTGCTATATCTTAGGTCTACATTTACCTATTACAACATCTCTTTTAAATATTTGTGTCTCGAACCAATTCTGTCATAAGTCCAAAAGTCATTCAGCTTTGAAGTGAAAGAACAGAACATTCGTTTGCACCAGATTTCATCAGGAATTCATTATTTTAGCACATGTGCATAGAGTAAACAAATGGTTTTACAAGCCAAAAGAGGAAGATGAAAAAATCCACAGCCATCAGGAAATTGGTTTTATATTAAAAGGCAAGACCTATTTAAAGCTAATGCATAATTAATACCAACAATTTGTTACTCATTTAGCAGCTATAATATGACCTAAATTATAAGTACAATTTAATTGCCTTTAAATTCTCTGTCTCTGAGGACTACAAAGATTAGGTGAATATGGTTTTCAGACATAGCTATAAGGTGCTGATTTTGTATGTAGGAAATTCATGTTCTTTAGGAAAAAACAAATCTCTTCCCAGAAAAACCACTGTTTCTATTTGCTAAGACTTTTCAATATGAAACAAGATGAAAAAAAAGAACACAGATTCTGTAGATAAATGTTGTTATATTTCACATCATTTGAATAGATCGCATGTAATTCTCATTGTTCCTGGAATTTCAGTAGCATCAAGAGTGTTAAGATTATGTTCTCAGTGTTTTGATTCTTATGTTTCTTTTCCTTCTTTCATTTGAAGCAAAACTGTATTTATTCCACCATTCTAGATGCACAAAATTTTTGATGGTACCTTTTTTTTAAATATTTTTCCTACTCATCCTGGCTGCTAAAGTTGAATTTTTGTCCTTCTTTGATTATTCTTACTCACAGTATTTGTTATTTTGCTAGCAAAACTGTACAATGATACATGGTAGACTCTTCTGTAGTTATTTAGAATCATTTTTGCTGTGGTAGATCATGAACAAGCAGATACTTCAGAAGTTTCTAGCATTGTTAGGAAGAAAACAAGCAAATCCAAACTTTTCCAGACCAAAAGTAAAAAAAAAAGAAAAAAAAAGAAGAAAAATAAATTAGGAAAAAGAAAAGAATACATGAAATAAGCCCCATAATATTCCTGTGATTGTCTTACAATGGTAATTAAAACAAGGGTGCAACGTCATTTGTGTTAAGAAGAACGCACCAGAGCTGCCAAATTCATTGTCCCAGTAGGAAACATGCCTTCTAGACAGTCATTAAAGAGTCAAGTGGGCTAGTATTTTTCTGAGACCAGAGATGGTCTGGCTATGTGCTGTGGTTTTGAGTCACATATGGGCTGCAGATTGCTGTCTGAATGCAACTGCCAGCAAAGTTTTACTTCTATTTCATAAAGTAAAAATAGCTTTGATTAAGAAAATTTAAATAAACCTTTATGAATAGATATTTTAAAGGAATGAATAAAAACAAATGTGTGTTTTATTTATATTTATTATATACTTATAAGGATGGGATGTATGCTCATGTATCAAAGCTGGAATTGCAACTCAGGTACTAGTCAACAAAGAAGAAGATTCTGAGAATTTTTGTTCTTCTTTACTGCTGGATTAGTTTTCCTATTAGTAAATCTGGTGTTTAGGTAATTTCAGTGTTAGGTCTTAAGCAGTTGCCCAGATATGTGGCCTGTCTAAATAATAATAGCACTGTCTAAAAGAGAAAAATCTTTTAGTTAGAAAATTTAAACTCTGGAGAGTTAGCTACCCCTCAACTAAAATGAAATTCCGGTTCAAATCGTTTCTCTTATCTGCTTCATTTTGTTCTACCATCAATGAAAATCTGTAACCAAAGGAAATGATGTTATCCAAATTACCATATCAGCATTTGATTCTCAGATTCTGTTCCTTGCCTGAGGAGTCAGCAGTTTGGAAAGGACTCTTAGTTATTATACAACACAGTTAATGTTTCCTTGGGTAAAATGCAGCCCCAGATGGTCGATTTCTAAACTTAGATACACAAATATAGATGGCTAAATATGGGGGTTGTGGGGGTATATATATATATATACACGCACACACACACACACACACATATATATATATATATAAACATTCCTCGGGACATTTGAAACTCTTCAATTGTCATTTGCAAAGGCATCCAGTAACATTTAGAATACATCGGTGATAAGTGTGGTGCTAGTAGGTACTCGTGACAACTGAGGGTGTTTGAAATGACAGTAAAACCCTACATACATGGCAGCTGAACTCAGTATATGGTCAGACTACAGAGAGCTTATTCAGATTAATCAGTTGGCTACATATTGCTGTCATTCTAGAATACCCTAGGGTATTTGTCCTGGTGTCCAGCTGCCACCCCAAAAAGCCCATGGCTCTCCCATAAATCCTATTATATCTGCAAGGCCACAGTGTTATTTCAAACACCTCTGAGCACTTGATTTTTACACTTGATGACATCTTCACAAAATTGGAGCAGGCCATAGATGTCTGGTTTGAGGTAAGTTAAACCACACTGACTTATGACAAAGGTTAAAAGTTGGTGCTGTGAGGAATCACACTGGGATATCACTGAGGGCAATTGAAGGTTCCTCTGAGGCTCAGGTTATCTTACATGTTATTTGCTACAGTAAAAAACATGTTCACTGTGTCTTGGATAACCTACAGCTGTCCACCTCATCGCCTTTCACTGAATACCTAATTCTGGATCATTGAATCCCACTTTAGGTATGAGTTGACTGTAATGGGAGCTTAGATATCTATTTAAAATAGGGAGATACCTATTTAAAGTAGAGAGGCCTTGGCCTTGCTTTAATTTGTTATATACAAATTGCTATAAAGCAATTTGAGGTGCCCTACAGTACTCAAGATACCTGACTAAAGATGGTAGATAATGCACAGGATCTGAGGGACTCACGTTCTTTGGTAGAAGCAAGCGCAGACCAGGTAGGATAGGACCATAGGACCATAAGAGGACTCAAGGCACATGAGGATTTCTTTAGCCCAGGCTGCTCTTCAAAGCAGACAGAGATCTGACTGGAACATTCAAGACTTTGTCCAGACAACTCTTGAAAACCTCTGATTGTGAAGCCTTCACAGTTTCAGTGGGCAACCTGACCCACTGTGTGGTTGGCCTCATGGTTTAATTGGTTTTCCCAATAAGCAGTTTGGACCTCCCATGCTTCTATTTACATGTCTCTTGCCCTCCCATCACACATCTCAAAAGGCATTGTGTAAGTATTTGGGGGCTCTTGATATGTTCCCACTATCCCTATTCTCTCCAGGTTAAACAAACTCAGCTCTCTCAATCTTCCTCATATGAAACATGATCCAGCCCCTAAGCATGCAGCCCTTTGTTGGATTCACTCCAATACGTCCACCAAACCTGTAAGCAGCCCTCCAGATGTAGCCACACGAGGGTTTAGGATGGGGGAGACATCACCTGCCTCAACCTGCTGGCAAGAGTTTTTACAATGCAGCTGGGATGCTGCCGACCTTTGTGACAAGGATACATTGCTGATCCATGCTCAGCTTGCTGCCCATCAGCACGCCCAGGTATTTCTCTGCAAAGCTGCAACTGGTTCCCAGTACAAAATTATATGAAAAAAAACTTCTAAACAAACTTTTGCATGAGATCCTGTTAAATCATCACATGTTTTCGTACGAAAGTGTTTGTTACAGACGGCTGTTCACAGGATTGAATAACAAAAAGTATCAATTTGTGATAAATACGGTGACAATGAAAGAAGAGTTTAACATATGCTTGGAATAGCTGGACTGTTTAGGTGGTCATAAAAAGAAAGAGCTTCTTTCACCTATCTCAGAAATACTGTAGAAATTCACTGGTGACATAAAATGCCTGCTGTCTTTCTCATAAAGGAAACAAATAAAAATTCCACTGTAATCATAATAGTGACACTGTAGAGAACAGATGGCTACTGTAATGAAAATTATCTACTCTTTTTGTGACCCAATGTTTCTTGAATAGTGTTTTCTGTCAAGTAATGAAAGCTAGATTTCAAGATTCAAAGTAATTTTGTTGGACTTGGTATTTTACTTCATGGAAAAGATACAAATAAGTTTACTTCAAAGCTCTGAGTAAGTTAGGGCGCTGTCACAGTAACTTTTACAAGATGGCTGATGCTCAGCTGCATAAGGTAGAAAAAAAGCCTAAAATAAATCTAGAAAGGAGCAGCTGTTAGTTAATCTAAGACTTGTTAACATAGTTGAACATAATGTTCACAGAATTTAGACTTCATCACCATGTGAATATTTGTGGATAAAATCACTATGGATAATAATGGTTTGATAACCATTATTAACAATGAAACCTATTATTGTTTTTATTAAGAGAAAAACCATTACATATGGCCATAAGAGCCATTTTTATGGGAATGTAAGCTAGTTAATTTGACACTCTGGATTATGGAATCAAATAGTTAAAAATCTAAATAGAAAATGAAACAAAGATACAACCCGCCCCCTACATCAAATCAAATATGACATGGTTATGGTGTTTTCTTATGCAAACCCTTATCTTCTCTTTAGTGTAGAAGAATAATAATCTCTATTTGTTTAGAAATACTGAATTCATGGTCATATTAGGAAGGTAAAATATTGAAATTATTAGTAGAATTTATTTTATGATTAAAAAAATTTAAAAAGCAACACTATAAGGGCTTGTTGTATTGGGGGAGTGGTATTTTTTTTACAGTTACTACTATAGGTGCCTTTAAATTTAAACAGAAGTCAAAATGTATAGTTACAGCTGATTATAGGTCTTGGTGATTAACCAGGAGATAGGAGCAAAATCCATGCTCTGCTGCCAAGATGGACTGTGGTTGTGGTAAGAACAGCAAAAGAATTGAAAGATAAAATGTATGTATAGATATTATCTAGAAGGAAATACTGAACTTGTAGTTCTTATGGCCATCTTTGAATGTCTCTGCTTTCAAACAATGGCAAAGGACTAAATAACCCTAAGGTTCAGCTTTTTTGTGTCCTCAAATTTAACTCAGGCTTACGTGGGGTTTTCCTTTCCAAACATCAATTGAGGAAATATAAACTGTAATCAAGAAGGGTGATGAAAGTCTAAAGATATTCTTATCTTTCTGCACTTTAGCAGAATGGATTAGTCTTTATTAACTGAGTCTATATTTTATGAACATGAATACATATTCCTTCCTATGTTTACATAGTTTCCTGTCATCTTGTACAGCTTGTTATAAAAATCTAATTTTGATAACTTTAAAATGTGGTACATGAACAAACCTCTTTATTCTACGAAGATCCTGTCTTTCTAATTTGGGTCCACATTCACCTTTCTCTGGAAGTATTCCAACACATTGACCCTTTCTTTGTTTACTTCATAGATTTTCATGCTTTCACAAACATACAAACATTATCTGTTTGCATAATTAAAAGCATGTGATAGGAAAAATGAAAATAGCCAATAATCTTCTTAAAACAATAGCAAAGCCTTTCATTTTACCTGCAGTGCCTGAGGAAATAGAAAAAAAAGTGTGAACATTGCTATTTTTATAACAATTAAGATCTGTAGCCAAACTAATTGATGCTGTAGGTAGAAACACCACATTTCAGAGTGTGAGCTGTTTTTTGTTCAGTATGCTTAGATTCAAGGATATAAATTACATTTTTAAAACATGAACTTCTAAAAAAGATAAACAGAAAAAAAACCATACCGAACAATATAAATAAGATTTGTTTAGATTACACTCTAATTGGTATTCAATTTTTTCATTTTGCATGCAATTTCAAGAATGGTGTGGGTTAAAGAATTCAATAGTTTATTATCATGACAGTCTTTGCATCATTTAATGCTTTAATTCTACTTTCCTTCATCTTCTGAAAGGAAGTAGCATTTTAACAATGAGCAAGTTTATTCACCAGATGCTATTTTTAAAAAAAATTTGCTGAGGTTTCTACTGTAGGCTGCTCTTTCTTTCTTTCCCTTGAAAGAAAATTAAAAAGAAAGGTGTCACAAAAGAGTAAAGAAGTGAATGTCACAAGGAATATTAGTCAGATAGTTCTGATAAAAAAATTTCTTCAATGTGACAATATTATTGCCCAGCTTAGAAAGCATCAAGGTAAATGGATACTTGCACCTGGATCCCATGGCTACAGATTACAAAGTTTTGTATAGTCCTAGTTATTTTTTTTCAGGTGTTAACAAGTTCAAAAAGTTCAATACATAGAGTTTTGTGCCTAGAATGGAAGAGCACGTCAGTTTTATCTTAAGGGTAATATAGAGTTGATTCCTAGTTGCCAGAGATTGGTGCAAGTTTTTTCATTGCAGATGATTAATTTATGTATTATATGTCTTTGTAGAAACCCAAAAATATGGTGGGTATTTTTTTTTTTTTTTTGTCTATCCTTTTAATCTCTGTGCTATCTGCTAGCAAAGTTGCTGTGGAATTGTACATCTGGAAACTGAGGTTCTATTAAATGTTGTTCTAAAACATTTACAGAAAACTATTTGAAATAGTAGGTTACAAGTAGGCTGAGCCTATGATTTTTGAGCCCTATTGTTCTCTGGTGCTCCACATATGGTAGAGTTTTATGTACTGAAGAAAGAGAATATCAAAGACCTTTTTTATCTTTCAAAAAGGCATAAAAGCAGAAGTGTATCAATACTGAAGATGTTTAAATTTAGAAAAAAGGGTCTTTATGTTAAATGTGAAGCAACAGATTTTACCTACTTCTTCAGGGTTTAGCACTTAGAAGCCCCCATTTGCTTAAAAAATCTTTTGTTTTCCACTTATCTAATTGAGAACACGGAATTATTTAAAAACTAGACAGAATATGCTTTTTAGATGTATGTTTTTCTTTATAATCATTTGTAGACAAAGCAATAAATGTCTTTCAGGTGCGTTAATTCATCTACTTATTTCTGGAGTCTAAAAATGTAAAATATACATTATTATCCTCTAGATACTCTGGTTCATATATTTTGTTATGATAGTGGAACCTTTTTACCATAAAAAATCATAATATTCCCTCTGTTGGTGATACCTGTGATTATAGAATGCAGAAGAAAAGGTGAGGAAGAGGATTACATGCTCTCCCTGGCTCTTCAGCTCACAGACTGAAAGAAACACCTTGTGATACGTACAGTGTTTGTAGAGGGTCTGGAAAAGGCTAAACACAGCCTGAAATGTTGACACTCAAGCATTTTAGGCTCCTAATGAGTTACCCTCTGTGACTGATAATTTGGGGGCTTTGTATAATGACTAACTTCTGATCTATCTGTCATCTTTAGGTCCAAGATCCATTCATTATGAGCTACAGACATCTAATAGTCTCTTTATTATCTTAAATAGCTGGTGAAGGAGAAAAAATTTGCAAAGATAACAAAAAGCAGGAATAAGTACTCAATATTGATTGTTTGCTCCTTTTCAGAAAGTATTTTTTCCCCAGATAATTCTTTCATGTCCCTTCTATTTTCTTCCATTCTGCAACATCTCTTCCTGGTCTCCTGCTATGTAGAATAATGTTAATTCAACATAGCCTGTTGCTGCAGAAGTTCAATTCCACTTCATACAATTTGCACTACTTTGTGTGATTGGACAATTAATTTTTTTACTTACAGTGAAATTAATTTCTGATATCATTCTGCATTTTTTTATTCTGCACCTGATCTACATTTATAACACTGTGAGAAATGTTTGTAAATCCTGTCTGTTATTTCACTGGTACTTGTGCTGCCCTTTTGTAGTAAGTTTTCCCTTTTATATGTTATATATGTGTTGTTCCATTATGCAAGGATTTACTAATTGGTAACAGGAAAGGGTTTAAATAACATAATCCTTATGTTCATCCTTAAACAAGGTTTATCTATTCAAGGGTAGATTCATTATGCCTGATTTAGTACTTCTTTTAGCTTCTTAAAGCAGGAATCAGTCCTTTTTTTCTCTCTAATTTTCATAAAGTGAACAACTTCCATTGTGCAGTGTCACAAAGAGCAGATTTGCCCTCTGGGCATGCCAGTGTCTCTCCACTGCTGTAAGAGGCACATGACGGAATATACCCTTATTCAGATGTATTACCTAAATGCCTCAAGTTCAGTGGGAGGAATCTGGGCATAAATAAGTAAACTGAAATCAATCTTCCCCTGTGGGAATAAATGCTTTATGCGAAAGAATAACTAAAAGCAAGTCATTGTTATGCTCAAAATATTGTTTATGGGCAAAGAGGAAGTAAAATACATATCTTTATAAAAATAAAACTAAAAGGTTGTTGTTTCTCTAAAAGAAATCTGAAAATTCTAGTTCAAAAATCATCATTAGTCTAGATACAATTATTAAAGTTAAAAAAATATTTTAATTTAAAAAAATAATATTCATAAGAGAATTGAAAATGCAACAGTCTGGTTAATGGCTTCCTCCCTTTCTTATCTTCCCTTGCTATGTTGATAAAGGTCCTCGGTCAGGTACTCTTAAAGGAAGCACTCAGCTTCTGTATACACTTACAGGCAAAACTCTGTCAGCCTCTGGAGTCCTCTGCTGGAATATATATGCTGTTTAGAGCTTTTCCCTTCTCCTTCAGTATCCAGTTGTGGTACTTTGTATGGGTTTGTTAATGAGCTTCTATACCTTTCTCTTGCCTCATAGGTCTGCAGTGTCATGTTACTTCCCAGTTTACTATATATGGTGCCCTTTGCATACATGTTAAATACTAGTTTTTTGTTCTGCTCATTACCCCAAAACCCAGTTTTGTCCATGTCCAGATCTGTATTTCTGCAACTGACTGTGATTGAGTTGTTTATAGATGTGACATCTCCAGTGCCAAGCCTGTGCCTCATCTCTTATCACCACCCCATGGCTGAGCTCCTCTGCCCCGTGCTCTGTGTCTCCATTTCTGAGTTTTTTGCTGCTGTAAAATATATTAATTTCTCTGTACTACATATCTGCATCAGAGCTGTAAATACCTCATTCTATTTTATTTTTTTAATTTTTTTTTTTTTTTTAATTGCAAATATATGTATAAAACTCTTGTAACACAAAGCTTGAGGTAAGGAAAAATTCTGACAGAGCAGGCTTGGCAAGCTAAGTACCAAGCTTATTCTAGTTTACTTATCTGTTATTAGCAATGGCAATACTGTATGACTGGACCATGCAATTACATTATGGGCAAATATGCAAAAGCAAATATGTCAAAACTAGAAGGTAGCTAGTAGCTGCAGATGTTTTTACAATGGAAAAACAAACTTCTAGCACATTTATTCTCTCCAGCAGAATAACAAGCGTCGAATGGGCACATGGGATTTCAACACATTGCCTGAGAAGAGCTACATTCTATAAATTACCATGGGAAGCAATCAGTAGGATGAGCAGGGAGCTTATATCTCCGTGAGAAAGTAAGAGTGGAACTCATGTGGACTCATGTAACAATTTCAGTGACATTAGGAGGTTCAAATTAAATGAAAAAAAATACATATAATATTATATATAATATTTAATATGTATTTTCTATAATAATCCAAATATAAAGAATGTGTGATTGATATGAGTAAATATATGAAACATATATGTACTGATATAAACCGATATAATTATTTTATATCATCTAAAGTTTATGTTTCATGTATTTGCTTGTATCGATCATATTCTTTCTATTTGGATTATTATTTTAAGAAGTCTATACTCTGTGTGAGAGATTTTTTTTTTAACTTTGGAACAAGGGAAGTTGGAGACACGACTTCCATTTTCATGTTTAAAAAATGACGAAAAATTTACAGATTATGCAATAATTTCTCTGTTCATGAAACACACATATTTCAGAGTTTGTTTGATCCACAGACCATGCAGGCAGCTAAATTTCAAACAAATACTAAACATAGACCCCAGAATGCAAAAGGCCTTGTCTGTTTCATATATTTGGTGGAAGGGTATGTCACTGTGTATTTTTAAATTCCCACCAAATGGCCTTAATTTATCTCCAGAGGAGGTATAGAGAACATCATGTTCCTGGTTGGATTAATGCCTGAAAATGGCAACAGGCCAGGATATCCCATGAATATTAAATAAATTATAGTACCGTGCAATGCAGCATGTGTGTTCTCAGTCACATAGCATGAGATTGGCCATGGAGTGTGTAACCTCCTGTGTTTTACACCAACTTCATTTATGCAAACACAAGTTCTTTGATATCATTCCTAACTTCAGTTGGGCTCAGATTCCTGTCCTGAAAGGCATTAAGTAGAAACACTGTACTACTAACTATTAGGTTTAATTTTTCTCTTGTCAGAATGATCAAGATTCGTGCAATTTCTTTTTCTCTGACTGGTATTTATTAGTTTTTTAAATACAGTGAAGGAGTCATTTGACTTCACTCAGCAGACATCAATGAGATGGGTAAAACAGACCTCAGTGTGTCTCACAGTTAAAAGTGTTTCTCATTTTAAAATATACTTTACAAGAATAGAGAATAGGCTTTGCTTTGGCCTTTGTCCAGGTGTGTGGCTTGCAGACAACATAAGAAATATTTAAGTGTGCAAGGGGGAGTTAATTGCTTTTGGGAATTGGTTTTGAACCAGATTCAAAATGTTTAATATTTAACATGAAGGGCTGGCTGATGTTTAAAACAGGTGATTATGTTCTTTGCATTTCAATTAAAAACGTGTGTTCCTATCTTAATATAAAAACTTCAAATATCCAGAGCCTTTTGCATGTGGATGTTGTCATGCTTCACCATCTGTAAATTAGATTTTTTGGGTTTTAATTATTTTTATTAACTGGCACAAATTTTAAGCAGGTGTATTTCATTTATAATTGGATGAAATTATGGTCTCATTCAAATATAGTATACTTTTTTTTCCTGCAGGATTAGCAGTTCTGTGAAATACAGGATAGGTATCCATGAGGCTATGGCACATATGTCACAGATAAATAGGCAATGCTCACTTTGTAGTGCAGGGTTCTGTTTCTGAGAAATAAAATTGAAGGCACAAGCACTTCTCTTCTATGGATGTAAATGTTCTGGATATTTCTGCTAGGAGGTTTCTGAGGTGTGGTGTACACAGCATATGAGGGTGGTCCATGGAGAACTGATGAAATCCATCACATTAACATTATTACTTATCAACACTTGTAAATCCCACTGGGCATTATGAAATAATTCATTAATATTATTAAAAGAAAGTATTTTCTTTCAGTATTCCAAGATGTTGTTTATCACTCATTGGTGGAAGGCTTCTAGTTAAGATACAGAAAAAAACAAAGTATCACATTTTAAGAGAAATTAAAACATTCAGCTTAATATAGACATTTTTGTGTGCAGTGAAGACTGTCTTATCTGTGTTAAGATCACACCTACTGGAGGGGAGAAACATATATAAACACCAAAATAAAAAGGCATTATAACAATGTGTTAATTTTAATGCAGATCACAAACACTCTCGGTTGTTTAGATATAATAGAAGGAATTTTGTTATTTTGAATGAAAAAGGAAGCAGGAATAGAAAAAGAAACTGAACAAATATGGAAGGATCATCAAGAGTACAAGAACAAAATAATTATTTCCAGTTACAGTACTTGATAAGTTGTAGACTGATGACAGGTATTACTCTGTTTATTCACCAATGGTAAATTTCTAGCTAAAGCAGTATTTATATCATACGCTTCAGCTCAGATTGGAGCTGTCTGAGGTGCAAAAAGAATTGCAAAGGAGGCAGAACAGTTCTGGGGCTCTTAGACAAATCATTTTGCTGCCTACCTATCATTTATGACTCTGGCCATAAAATGTCTCTGATGGAATTGAGTTTAAATGAAAAGTAAAGTTAAAAAAAACAGGTCTGTTGTTATTGTTGTTCTTATATTTAAAATAAATAAAGAAGTTAAAAGAGAACAAGAGTAGGTGTATTGCTTATGTGATTCTTTTTTGGATAATTTTTAAAATGCTAAATATACAAATGTTTTAAATAACAAAATGGAAAAAAACCCAACAAAAATAGAAATAAAAGCTCCTTGTTTTTTCCTTAATACCTGAAAATCAGATTTTATTTCCTTTCACCTGTAATTCAAGGAAACAAATAATCTTTAAGGAAAGAAATAAACCCAGTGATGCCATGGAAATGGTTCACATTCATGCTCACAGCACATTTCTTCCTTTTCTTTATTTAACAAGGTACACCACTGATATAGCACTGTTAGAGCCAGAAGCACAATTATATCAGCATCTTAGGAAAAGCAGAAGCAGTATTTCTTTGACTTGTTTACCTTTTAGGAATATATTCAGCACGCCATGCATGGCAAATATGCAGATACGCTTTGCAGTCAATAGCCATGTCACAGCTCCCTTGTTTTCAAAACGATTCTGAGAAGGTACTGAAAGAAGGAAAGGAGATGTGTTGCAACACTCTAAGGTTAAAAAAGCTGTAGTTTGTTTTTTTTTGCACACGATTCTGGAACTGGTAGTTACTTACTATCATCTGTGGGAAAGTTGCATGTGGCATAGGGACCTCAAAATACTTTAGGTTGGAATGCTGAAATCTGGAGATACAGATAAAACATCTCATGTTGCCACCACAACCCAATAAAATAATCTTCCCCTGACTATTTGAGACTGGTGTATTCCAACATCTGCAAGTCACTGAGGCGAAAAGAGCATGAAGTATCTTTAGCAAAGAGAAAACAAATTGTTTGTTTCTCTTTTGATTTTTACTAAAAGTGAGTGAGAGAACAAATCAAGAGTTACATTTTTTTTTATGACTTATATGATTAACACATCTAATTTGAGCCCAGATCCACATTTTGTTTTCCCCACACAAATGCTGTTTTCATTTATTATAGAGGGTTTTGTGTGTTGGTTTTTTTCTTTTTTTTAATATTTTCAGGTCCTTAAATTCAGCCTTATATTTAGAGGGAGTACAACTGAAATTGAAAGGATGAACCCTTCATATAGTAATTTAAATAATTTGATACTATAATATCATTCAATGTTGTCTCAGTTTAAAAAAAAATTATTTACAACAAATGGTCAGCATTACTACTTCATTTTAGAGGTATATATGTCAATTTTTTTGTATTATAAAGTCTTCATATTAGTTGAAATTAGGGGCAATTTTTTTTTTTTTTGCCACAATTAAAATAAGTGGCACTCTAGTGTTAATATCTTTATTCAATCATTAAAATTTTTTGAGTTACTGGTAATGATTTGTGTGGCACCTTTTAACATAACCTTGTTATTCTGCAAAGAGAGTTTTCTCTATAAATCTAAATTGCTGCACTTCGCTATTTGTTGATTAGATGCTCACTTCTTTAAAGTAATACTTGAAAAACTAGTCTTATTGCCAAGGCCCAGCTCTATTACAATCACTCCACTCATACTGCATTCAGGGGCTTGAAGTTTTTGCTAAAATAAATTACTTCTTTCAAATTAGATCAGGTGCCATCACTGTCAATACACAATAAATATCAGCAGGCTGTAGGGCTGGTGGGTTTTTCTTGCAGCTGCAAAGTACACTGTTTTTGCTCCTCAGCATGGAATTCTAGTAAAAGTAATAAGATTTATGCATAAGAAAAAAAAGTCATAGTGAGAGGCTGATTGGAAGAATGAGTTTGGTGGAATGGTTTCTATTAGTCTAAAGATAGCAGAGAATCTAGTTCAAAGATATTCAGGTATGTATAAAAATTGAATAATAAGCAATAATTGAAGTAAACTGAAGCATTAGCTCATATATGCGTATGCATAAATTCTCACTATCTGTCTAAGTACTGAAAGCTTTAATTGTAGAAAATAACTTTAAAATTATTAGAGTAGACACTTCAAAATATAGCACAAGCTCATTAAATATTTTGTATGCTCTTTTAATAGTAGTAGATGTAGTAGAGTAGTAGTTGTAGTAGAAGAGTAGTAGGAGTAGTGATAGTACTGCATTGACAGCAGCCTCAAGGTAAGGCTACATCAAGAAAACTAATGTGGAAATTAGTTGCCTAAGCACAGTCAACTGGTTCTATTTGATCACATCAAATGCCATAAAAGATTGAAGATATGCACATGTGCTTGACAGACACGAGAGAGGCCTACAGGACGCCCACGTCTTTATGGAGCATAACAGACGGCTTGGAAGGAAATCATGAATATTTCATCTGTCCCTGGACACATATTTGACAAAGTCAAACACTGCCTGGTTGCAGGTCACCAGAAACTGGCCCACAATAGTGTGGATCTGCAGCACACACTACTGAGACTTAGCTAATGGTTTTGATTTGAAGTAACTAACAAACTTTTGCGTATAATTCAGCTGTAGAAGACCTAAGCTTGGCACAACACCGAATGGGTAGTGATTGGTGTATATAAATAAAAGTAAACATGTAGTTCTAAGTGTCTGAGGTCTTGCAGTTTTTTTATTCCACTACATCTTCTACAGTTTGAGTGTAGTTGTGACATTAAAATGAGTGCCATGCCATAGTATGACACATGCAGCCAGTGTGCCATATGGTGCATGGTGCCCAGAGCTGTTAAAATCACATTGTCTGCTAAGTTTTCTATTGAAAGCAAAACCAAGCAAATCCAGCCAAACAAACAAATGAACAAACAATAAACCCCCTCAGGACTAAAAATGTATATAATACACTGCAGGGTGAGGATTCATAGGTCAGACATGTTCTGAGCATGTTCCAACACAAAGACACATTTATGACAAATTCTGGTCTCTCATCAGTATAATAATTGTACTGCAAAAATACATTAAGTGCAGCATTGGTCTTCAATAAGATCATTTTCTTGTGTCTGCTAGAACATTAGTGAAACTGCCTGTTTTATTTTCTTCTTAGATCCCTTAGATCATTCTCCTAGACCTCTTAAATAAATGTTTAGTATAGGACAAGACAGAAATAGTGATATAGGTATGTGCATAAGTAAGCTCCTTTTTTTTTTTTTTTGATCTAAATGTTCAGGTTTACTGTTCCAAATTTCTGACAAAAAATATCTTGACATTGTTCTGGCTTTTTTTTTCACTGATGCTCTGAAAACAAAAAGTTATAAAAGACACTTCTGCCCCCCAACTTCCCACCAGAGCCATGGAGTGGTATTTCTTTTTATGTTCTCTAAAAATCTACCTAAAATAGCAAAGAATTGTTCTTTAGTCAAACAATGTTATTAATATGCATAGGATCCTTCAGGCATTTGCAATTTCATCCACAGAGACTTTATTTTACCTTCAAAGCATGTAAATCTTTGTATTTCTTTGCAGAAAAACAAAAAAATGTTTGACTTGTTCAAAACCTGAAAACAACTTACAATAAACCTCAGAGATAGAAAAGAGAAAAAAAATTCTTTATGAAAAAATAAAAGAAAATAAAATCCTCTTAAAGAAAAAGCTCTTCTCAGGGTCTACCTTCCTCTATATATCCCATCTGATCTGCAATTCATGGAATCAGTCCCATAAGACAAAAGTGATCTTCAGGAGTTACCTGGCAGTGACACAGTGGCCACTATACAAAATTTTAGATTTAAAATTACATACCTAACCAACAAATTTGTAACAAATAGGTAATATTTAAAATGATAATTTTATTTAATTTTCCTCAGTGTTCTATTAATTAAGAATATAAAATATTCAATTCTGAAATAAAAGACATTCTAAAGACGCCCAACATCATGGAAAATGCTTAACTAGCAGACTTATAAAAGTTTGACATTTTTCTTGCAATTACAGGGAAATCTTCATGCACAAAACTGGATTGATTACTTTTATACTTTTTTTCCCCTAAAACCACACTCAGTCTACTTTGTTGTGCACTACTGCGTTCTCCAGTGTAATTATATTGATTAAATTAGGTTTGCAAGGCTAAGATCCAAAATTTTTAGATGAAAAAATAGTTATTTGTAGGAAATACTGATTTAGGTTTCTGAGAGAAAATGAGAACAGAGGAAACCATAAAACACTGCAAATGACCTTTTAAATGGAGTATGACTGAAATAAATATTTCTGTCAGTTAAAAACCATTGACATCTCACAAATGTGCAAGCAAGATAAGATAGTGTTATGAGGTAATCAAATGAGGTAATCACAAAGGACAAAGAAATGAGTCAAGAAACAAGTTTCCTTCTTGTGCTGTCCTGAAACCTTGCCAGGCTAGCTCTTTGTAAGAGGAACTTCACTACTCTCAGTTTGTTCAGTTTGCATTACACAATTAAGTGTAAATCAGTTTATATTGTGCTCATGATTCTCTTCCTGGGTAACAAGGATTGGGAAAGTATTTGTCACTATGCAACATCATTATAATTGCCCATTTTTTAATGAGAATACCATAAATGATTTATATGGGCTCAAGAAGATACATCACAAAAGATCTGAGATAACTTTCCGTAACTCATTTTAGGATAAGTGATGGTTTGGACGAAATTCAACATCTTTAAGAAACACTGTGCTTTGACTACTATGAACACAATAACCTTTCTGTAGAAGCTTGATGGACCCACAATAGTACTTTTTGTTCAACACTCCTGTGCTCAGTTTGGTATTCCCACAGAGATTTTGGATAGATGAGGGGGGTTTGTGTCCGGGTCACACATTTCATAATCTTACAATAAAAATTACAGGCAGCTCCATGAAATTCAAAGAGTTCTGTGTTCTGTCTTATTAAATGTTTATCACAGTACTGGTTTCTTTGCATGACATTAACTTAGAAAATATTTCTTGATTACCCTTATTCTCAGTGTGGGAACACAGATTATATCTGACTTGAAATGAAAGAAATCATTTGTTTGCCCTTACTGATGAAAAGTTATCTCTTGAATTTTCACTGCTGGCATGCTCATTTGGCTTCTATTGTATACAAGGAAATAATTTCACTTTTTTTCCCTGTGAAGCTGGGTTTTTCAGGGCATGCATTAGATTACATGCTGAAACATACAAAAATATTTGACCAAAAGCTGTATGAACACACAAGTAATACTTTTTAATTTTTCAGTTAGTGATAATTTCTTATGAAAGCTGTAACGAGAATACTGGAAAATCACACTCAGAGAAGAGACTTACTAAAATTGGAATAACACCTATGAGTTTCCTGATAACTTGTAGACAGGAAAATTTCATAAATTAAAATAAAAACCCAAACAAGCAAACTCTAGGGACAGAGCTGGAGTATCACTATCCCTTGAACAGAAGCGTCAGTGAGACGAGTTTCTGGGCACAGCTCTGCTGTTGCCTCCCTGGAGCCCAGCAGCAGTGGAGGCTCCCCAGGAGGGCCACTGTCCCTGCAGCTCAGCCAAAGGGCCCAGGAGCAGCCTGGGCACAGGGACGGGCTGAGTCTGGCCCAGGACATGCACCCACAGGTGGCCTGGCTCAGTAGGACCTTGGCTGGGCAGGACAGGGCTGTGGGAAGCTGGGGACCAGCTCTGCTGCAGCAGCACTGGTGATGAATGTGGGGGACTGAAACAGAGTCCTGGGACATGGACAGGGAGTCCTTGGGAAGTCTGGACAAGGAGGGCAATTACAGAATTATGGGGGGTTTGAGGTTGGAGGGGACCGCTGGAGGTCATCTTGTTCAACCTCCTGCTCAGGAAGGGTCTGAAGCAGCTTGAACAAAGCCCAGACAGCTTTTGAAGATGTCCAGGATCTTTAACCTGTCCCAGTGCTCAACCACTATAAGAGTTAAAAAAAACAAACCAAAAACTTTCTTGATGTTCAGAGGGTACCTCCTGTGTTTCAAGGTGTGCCAGCTGCCTCTGGTCCTGTCCCTGTGAAACTCTGAAAAGAGTCTGGCTCCATGGTCTTTGCACTTGATTTTTCTTTCCTTTTATTCTGAATTCAGAAATGAAAGTTTCATTCTACTTAGAACTAATATTTTAACATTATTGAATTTTGTAACTGGTGTTTTACTGTTACTGAATTTTAACAGTACTTAACCCAAGGTGATATAACAGCTTGATATATTGCGATGAACAAGGTCTTGATTGTAGGCTTTAGTATCTTATATCCTAGATGTAAGATGTGGACTTAGATTTATTTTTTGTCTCATATTTCAGATTTGGAAATGAATCAAAATATTTAGTTATTCCAGCAGTATCACCCTCAGACTCCCTCCAACTCCATTGCCACCATTACTTTTCCTTTCCTTTCATATCTCAGATACTGCCAAAGTGTGTTATATCTACCTGCTGGATATAATTTTTCCTTTTATTTGTGATTTTTACACATAGAATTCTTGATAAGTCTAGTCATTTTTGTATCATCTCCTCATCTGAACTCCTTACTTCTCACTACTTTCATCCTACTGGTGTCAGTCTTATGAAAAAGATACTGTCACATTTAAAGCTACCATAATTAGAATGTTCAGATCAGCGAGGGAGATGAAAAACACTTTTCAAAGTAACACGAAGGAGTTCACATCTCACCAGGGAAAATGGTGAATCTTTCTCATTTTATTTGTAGAAAGAAAACAGCCATAAAAAAAAAAAAAA
>VZRO01002914.1:94924-148813 GCA_013397915.1 Daphoenositta chrysoptera
GTTTTCTGATGAGAGAAATGGCTCTTCTCTCTCTCATGAGACTCATGATGGATGAGACTATGGATAAGACTATGATGGATGGAAGCAGATATTTAAAATTTTGGAATAGTAAGAAAAGAGAGCCGTAAGGATACTACGAGAAAGAAGGTCCGGAAAAAACAAAGGAAAACCCAACACAACCCAAATCAAACTAAACCCACAATTAGTTGGGATGGCATTTAAGTGTGAGGAGAGGGGTAGGCAAAATAGCAAATGAAAATTGATTCATTTGGTCAAAGAAATTATGTTGGACACCAGTGAAAGAAAAGTTTGCTGAAGTTACAACGCATAGTAGTCTGCAAATCCAAATCCTCGGCTATGACAGAACGGTACTGGACTTGGTATTTTTCAGTTGCTCAGATCCGAGAAACATCACCAAATCGAGGAGGACCAAGGAGAATTATAAATGAAAAGGCTAAAACAGCTAGGGGTTATCTGCACACTGCTAAAGCTACCACAAAGTCACCATTAGTCAGAGTGGCAGCACCCAAACGAAAATTGTCAGGAAGTGCTAGCAGCATTTTCAGAGGCTGTTAAAAACAGTCAAATGACACTTCCTAGGGCTTTGGCTGTGAAATCGAAGTGTTTATGTGTAAACTTAATGCCTAGTTGCTTATGTGTGTCATAAAACAAAATAATAAAGGAACTTCAAGGAACATATATGAATTATCAGTTGATTTTTCATCAAAAAAAAAAAAAGGAGAAAATAAGAAAATACTGAATTGCAAATTAAATGTATTACATTTGAAATGTATTACATTTTAAGGTTAGCAGAAGAGATACTATTTTTATGATGTAGATGTATAAATTAAATTTCTATTGATGTAGAAATTTCTACTGATGATTAAATGCTATCTATAAACAGCCATCAATATATTTGGATTTTATTTATGTAATTCTATGAAAGTCTATGAGTAAATGTAGACCATAGGTTCCATCAGTTATTTTCATGGTGTACTTCTAATTCATGCTTGAGGCAAGTTCTTTGATCCTTTGCTAACCAAAGTTGAGGAACAGAATCAGTATAACTGTGACCCCGCTTCCTTTAGTGTCTGTAATGTGGACTGAAAGAGAGAACTGACCGATCCATGAAATCCATAACTGCACTGAGGTAACGGAGATTCAGGTCTGACACCTTCTAGTGAAAAAAGAAAGAGGGAATTTATATTTTTTAGTTTAAAATTTCCACTCTTATAGATTTCCAGGGGTAATTGGCTTGAAAAATGTGTTACCAGAAGAGGACAATGTTATTTGGAATGAGTGAAAAAGACAAGAAACGTGCAAGAACTCATCAGATGTGTATAAATACACACACACATACACACATATTTACATTAAAAAAGAAATAGTGAGATTGCTCCGATACAGAGAGCTATGTTTTTTTCACCACTTCTCAGGGTCAACGATGGAAAGTCTGAAAGCTGATAGGTCTTACAGGAGCTGAATTTTAATAACTGTACTGATATTCTCCTGATAAAAACAGTGCTATTTATATGCATGAAACTTCATCAGAAACTGAATAACAAAAACTTAAAGACAACTACAGAGGCATCAGCAGTTTAGTCACATATGTATGTGTAGGGAGCTCTTGTAATTACTGAACTGGTCATGCTCTTGTAATCATTAAGTATATTTACAGCACTTAACATTCATATGAATCTGTCATTATTTACTATTGCTTGCCTCATTATACTGTAAAATTAAACTGAGCTTAGAATTAAAATATAATTGAATGTGTACACCCACAGATCCTGAAGACTTCTGAGAAGTTTTGTCTAACATTAGACTTTTTCAAATAGAATTTTCATAACTAGCTAAAAAGTAAATAGCAAATGGGATGAAGGATGAATGACTTTCAGGAAGAATTTATTCACAGAGGTTAAGCACTGGAATGGGCTGCATGGGGAAGTGTGGGAGTCACCATCTCTGGAATTGTTCAAGGAGCCACTGGACAAGGCAGTTAGTGAAATACCTTAGTTGACCTGGTGCTGTTGGTCAAAGGTTGGACTCTGATCACTGAGGTCTTTTCCAACCTTAATGATTCTATGACTCTATGATTTAATTTTGTATAAATTTTCTCTATATACTCACAAAGTTTACTATCAAAAAAAACCCCATGGGTATGTGAAAGACATAATATGGAAAAAAATAACTGTATATATCTATATTCCTCTAATATTTTTGCTTTATATGCCAGATAAAAATACAGTACTGGTGTAATACTACCCTTTGGGAATGGTCAAGCACTTTGTCTCAAATGATTTGTTGAATTTCATAAAATGAAAATGGGTGACATTGAGAAGTGCCTACTATTTCTTTGACATTGTGCTGGTGTTTTCCCCACATACTTAGCTAACATCATTTTCCATCTATCATAAGAAAAAGCAAATAAATTCTAAATAATATTCCTCCTTACACATAACCAGTTTCTGACCAAAGTTACATAGTAATAAGCACTAAGGTATTTAATGCTTTTGACAATGCATGAAAACTTTTCTAAAGAAACTGTAGTTAAAAACAAACTAGCAAACAGGATACTATATAAAATATAACCTATAATGGACAAAAAACCTTTGCCCTATGGTGTTGTAATAAATGAATTGTAGAACATCAACTAGCTAAGAATAAGAAAAAATGAGTATATAAATTTTAGAATAAGCAGTTATAAGATAATTAAATAGATTTTTTTTTTTTTTTACTAGAACAAAACTTTATATTAGTATGTCTAGCCCTAGAAAAAAAATGACAGAGGAGATGTAGGAATAAGAGTGTGGAAAATTGAATTATTTTTCCAACATAGCAAATGCAGTGCCTGTTATTTAAGTTCTGCAGAATAATTACTCAGTAGAACATGGTTCAAAAGCCTAAGAAAGTTTTTTAGCAGTCTTCATACACTTTCTGTCTTCAAGTGTGATGATAAGAAGCCCACAAATCAAACCAACCAACCAACTGAACAAAAAACCTCAAAAAGAGAACGAACTAGAAGGAAAATTACTCATATCTTATCTCTTGGCAGAGTAATATTATTAAAGCTTTTCATTCTTGTCCCACTGCCTATAATGCTTCACCTTTGAACAATAGTAGAAATATAAATATTTCATATTCAACCTTTAAATTCATATTTTCTTCATTTACCCTAACTGATGAAATCAAGTCTTGAAAGTTCCTCTGAAAATGCCACCAACAAGCAACAAGACAGACCTTTAAATAGAATTTGCAACAAGACAAGAATAATTTAAAACTATTTTAAATCACTGATAATTTGTCAGTCTTAAGGATATATATAGTATCAGATTAAGAGACCTTTGTTTCTATACTGGAATTTGCATGGAATTTGTCAAAACTCTTCAGGAAGAAGAAAATCATAGCTTATTATTCTCTAATAAAATTTTTAAAGAGTAATAAGGTATGTATTGATGAGATTTTTTTATATCTGAAATAAAATCAGTTCCTACACTTCTGAAGCTTGATTCCCACATGAGACATTACAGCCTGCTTGAGCAGTGAATTCACTGATTTATGAACTTTGACAGAACTAGACAGATTTTGCTACACTTAAAAATATATTTTTGATAAAGTTTTTTATTCAAAACAAACAAAAAAAAGGCTGTCAAACTCTTTCTGCTCGCTTTTTGGGCTTTTGGGAAATTGCTTTCTTTTTCTTTCTTCCTTTCTTTCTTTCTTTCTTTCTTTCTTTGTTTCTTTATTTCTTTTTTTTTCCTTCTTCCTTTCTTTCCTAAAATTTTCTCAATTGGAATGCAAATTTGTAAAGAATTTGCCTTATTTTTTTGCCTGTAAAAATGGGACTGAAGAGAGTAGAATGCTGATCTGAAATGCTACTTTCCCATATGTCATGCAGCAATGTGTTTTTTAAGCTATCTGCCATGTAGCCTGGAGCTTAAATTTCCAGGAGTTGTATGACTGATTGCCATTTATCTCTCCTAAATCATCTCAGGAACCCTGGAAACTATGCATTTCCAAAATTGCTGAGAGGGAGGCTTACTAGATCATGATTAGAAGTCTAGGAATTTACAGGATAAATCTATGTTGAAAAATAACTATTTTCAGGTTCACTTCTGGGTCCTGGTTCCTTGCTCATGAACACTGGATAAATGTTAGCTCTTTTGTGTGTCTCTTGTGCTTCACTGAAAACAAAAGACAACAGAGAGTATAATAAAGGTGATATGGTTTATACTGGGATATTACAGAGTTTTCACTGCCTCTCCCATTAAGTCTCTTAAATTATCTCACAGTTCTCTAGACCCTTACCAATTCTCCTTGCATCTAACATAGCACTTTCAAGCTAATTAAACA
Source organism: Daphoenositta chrysoptera (assembly GCA_013397915.1). Lineage (NCBI taxonomy): Eukaryota > Metazoa > Chordata > Aves > Passeriformes > Daphoenositta > Daphoenositta chrysoptera. The sequence continues at coordinate 99,278 of VZRO01002914.1, forward strand.
TTAGCCCAGTGGGGTACAAAACTGCCTTTGCATTGTTCCAGGGGTTTGGTACAGGAAGGAGCAAAAAACTGTAATTGCAGATTAGGGCCGTGAGAAAATTTGTGGAGCTCAGAGGTGTTCCATTGACAATATGTTACTAATGGGGATAAAATATGTTTGTTTTAGTAGAGATTCAGTACTCTTTTGAGTTTAGAAGAAGACAAGCCTGGAGTCTGAGAGAAACCTGCTCTTTCACCACCCTGTCTATTAAGGCTTTCAGAGCCATTGCTGTAGAGCCCTTCAGGTTACAAATTCAGATAAGTTCTGTCCTTGTTGCCCAACTCCGCAAGTACTGTGAAGAGAATATTGAAACAAGAACAACAACAACAACATGCTCATTTTATTTTGCATTTTTCATGAGATTATTTAATTTAGGGTGCATGTGCCAAAAAGCCAATTTATCTCATAGTCTGGTTTTAGTAACTTGTCAAAAACATCTAAATCACAAACTGTATAGAAATCCTGTATTAGCTGGCTTTTCCTTCTGTCTGTTCTTTAAATTGACATTACCTGAATTCCCTTTAAAAAGTGCTTGTCTAAACATCATTCTCTTAATACAAGCTCTTAATTAGTTTCCTTAAAGCTTTTCAGTTTGGAAAATTCTTAAAAGCACTTAAAGAAATACAGACAGTCTTCTTTACATCAATGGCTAAGAAGTTTTGCTGTTTCAAGTGTTTGTCCTTTTGACTGGGCATTTGATTACTTTTGTTGTGTGCTGTAAGTATTACAGATTTCCTACAGACTGAGACTCAGGTTTACTCAGTATATCTGGCTTCTTTAGAAGTAGAAAAATGTGTGGTTTTTTTCCCCTAGTCATGGTTCAGGTCACTCCAGCATCTCAAATAATATCTGACACTTTGTTTATTTCCAGTCAAACTTGAAGAGATTAGGAATTAGGTCTACTTTTAATTACATGAAGCAATCAAAGAAAGGATACCCTGTGATAACCGAATCTGAGTCCTGATCAGAGACATTATTGCTTAAAAACTTGTTGGGAAAGGGGATAATTGTTAAAGGACTGAGAAACAAATATCCATAGAATTTGACTGGCACAAAAAAATGTGCACTGGCCATTCAGTAGGGGATAAATCATACATTACAAGAGAGAAATAAGGAAACTGGAAGTAGAATAATTCTGAAATGGCTGGACTACAAAGATGGAAAAGCTGCATTTTAAAAGAGAAGCGGTGATGAGAGTATGGAAAAACAGATGGTAAATACTGTCATTTTCTTTTATTTTTTCTTTTCAGTGCAAGTGTGCACACAATTGAAACAAAAGAGCTAAAACAGGTGTTAAAACTCCAACTTTAATCGATCCAAGTAGGATGAATCGCCTTAATGTTTATTATTCTATTCACTTGCATGCAATGAACAAGACTATAACTTTGTGTAACTTTAAAAAAAATATGTTACACTTCTTTTTTTAAACAACTCTACCTCCCACTCTATTTTTGTGTATGTTTTACACTCAAAGTGACTCTCATGAACTTTCAGGACAAGGAAGATAATAAACCACTGAAAAATAACAAGGACAAAGGTGCAGACAACTGCAAGAATTTTTTTTTTCCTTTGATTTTCTACTTATATTTTAAAATTTCATTCCACTATTATTGCCATTGTTTTTTATCCTTTCCTCACAACCAAATCAGTCTGATTTTCAGGAATCTTTTCATTTAGGAATACATGGTGACTTAAGACAATGTCTACTGCTGCTGGGAAATTTCTGTCCATTTCACAGAATCATTTAGTTTGGAAGGGAATTCTTGAGATCATCTACTCCAACCCCCTCCCCTCCCTGCCCCCAGCAGGTTCAGCTAGACCAGGTTTCCCAGGGCTGTGTTCAGAAAGGCTTTGAATATCTTTGATGTTTGTGGAGGTGTAATTCTGTCTGCCATGAATACAGAATTCACCCATCTATCAAATGTGTAACAACCCATCTTTGCACAGAAATAATGACTTACAATGAAGTAGCAGAACTTCACAGTGCTGGAGTTTTTATAGTAGTCCAGCAAAAAGAAATTTTCCAGCACACCGGAATTAAGCCTATACTTTTTGTTGGGAAATTTTTTGTAGGTTGTTATTTCTCCTTGAAGAAAACTATATAACATCAATGTTTTTTAAATACTTCAGCAAGATTAGAGGGCTTTTACTGTCCCTGAAACAGTAAAACCAACAAAATATCTGAATCAAAACCATGCATAATGGCCTCTATAGGTTTTTTGTTGGTTTATCTTTTTTTTTTAACCAAAATTATATATTATCATTAGGAAATATTCAGAGAGAATTTTCTGTATTCATAAACTGACTGATATTCCTTATTCAAGTAGGGGTGTAAATCTAACATTTAAACAGGGAGGTAATATTTGGAGGGCAGTCAGAGAAATATGAATCAGGAAAAGACTGTTCTATCTAAATTCATACAATAGCCAAAGAGGTAATAACTCACATACATGCATCTAATTACCAAGGAAAATTCTTTTGTTCTCTTCCTGAATAGAACTTAAATTATTTAAAATTGATGCTGAAAAAGAATGATGTACAGACTTTTTTAGGTATTATGCATCATTAAATATAATAATAGGAATAAATTATTTGTATATCTCACAATGATTTTGATTACTTAATGAACTGAAAAATATGTACCAGACAAACTACAACCTGGATGCAATAAACATCAATAGTGTTTACAAAAATACGAATCTTTCTCAAAATAAGGGTAAACAATATGAAAACTACCTCATTAATTAGAATATTTTTCCGGTTTATATAACTTATTACCACATGTTTTTATGATACACATTCTTTTGTGAAATACATATATTTATTTGCTATTCAACAAATAATACTAACTCATTTCTATATAGTCAAGAAATATTTATTTAGACATTCACAAGATAGGGCTTATAAAATAACTCATTTTAGAACTTCTCCATACATTGTTATTCTTTCTCTGAAATCTTCATCCCCCGTTAAGATCTATTTAAGGATATTAACAAAAATAAATATTAGCATGTAGTTTACATTTGAGGCCAGTGTTTTTCCTGTCAGCATGAATTGCTGCACAAATGTCAGCATTATATGTTATTTGCTATGTCTCAGCTTGGTTGCATAAATAAAAGTCTCTTTGGATTTTCCATGCTATTTATTACGAATATTTCTTAACTTAAAAACTTGATCAGTGGCAAATTCTTTTAAAATAGTTTCCATCAATGTGCCTAGGTGATTTCTTAGTCCCAGATGAAAAGATTTACACATTATGACTTCTATTGGAATTGTACTCAAAAAATTTTAGTAGTTAAATGTATTTCTTGCAACTTGTTTTAGATTTTCTATTCAGAGTGAACAGGAACTAAATAACATTGGTCTACAGATGATGCAAACTGTCTTTCTCTTGATCTATAAAGTATCTATATAAACTCTAAGATAGTTAGCACATCTAAGAATCATAATTATACAAAAGGCAGAAAAATATGTACAAAATAAAAGAAATTCTGGTTACAAATAAAATAAACTCTGATGAGAAGATGTGTTATTCTGTAAATACCTTGTATAACTCAAAGATATGATGCTGCTGTGATTGAATCACTAGCCCTAAGTGAACTCACATATTTTTGCTAATTATGAAAATGTTAAATTCTGAAGGCAACAGGCTTAACACAATTACAGAGAATGGCTTGGGTTGGAAGGGACCTTTAAAGATCATCTAGTCCAGCCCCTATATCACCTAATATATAATGAAAAATTCTTTTGTGTCTACACTGCCCTGAAAAGGAAAAGCCTACATAAAATACTTCCATTTCATTCTGTCATTGTACATATGCATTTATCTGAAAGATTCCCACAGATACTTCATTTGAATATTAATATTTGATACTCTGATCCAAATATACTCAAGGAAGCTGTACACTTTTTTAGTTAGAGAACTGATTGAAATTAATGAGAACACACAAGCCACAGCCATAGCTATTATAAAGCTTTTATTAATCAGACTGAATTTCTGTATTTCTTATTTTGCTTTATTGTTAGTCTTTTTAGATTAAATATTCTGACTCCATTTAGTGATAACCTAACAGATTCCTCAAGAACTATAAAGGCAGAAATGATAGGAAGACAATAGGAAGTTTGGGTTCTAAGGCTGTGATGAAAATGGTTCATAAATATTTGGTTTCACTCATTTTAAATTCCTATGCTGATTCAGTCCTCTCTAAAGTAGGCACTGAGGGCAAAATCCTGTTAGTCATCCAGTGGCATCTAGAGCTGCTGATCTTTTAGGACTGTTTTCTGCAAATACTACTTTATATCCATCAGCATTATATAGGTACCTTATATAAGCAACGTTGCCCTAAATAACACAAAACAACTAAATAATTTTAACATCTTCTCACTCAGTTTTACTCTGGTTTCCATTGACTGCTTTGACTAGACTTTTATTAGGTAAAATGAAAACTGGGAAATCTAACTGACATATTGGTTCTTTTTTTTTTTTTTTTTAGATGCCTCCATTTAGATGTCTAAATCTTGAACTGGATTTTATTTTATATGTTTCTCCAGTGAGAGGCATTATTTTATCCATTTACACAAAACATTAGGCAAAAATGGCAGAAATTAAGTTAATGCAACTCAACTAAAATAAAATAAAGTAAAATAAAATAAAATAAAGTAAAATACAATAAAATAAAATAAAGACAATGGAATTAAATTTATTCCTCTTTAGGTACAATAGAGCCTTTAATCAAAAGTAACTTAAGGAAGGAGATGGTATGTAAATGTAAATATAGAAGTCCTGAAATAGAAATTCAGGACACACCAATAATAGTGGAAGTTTTATGCATTCTGTGCACCTAGAAGGAATGATCTCTAAAGAATTATCTCCTCCACAAGATAAGGAGAGCAAAAAATGCATGTGCATCTCTATGCCAGGTAGCAGCATCAAGTTAATGACTAACCATTATGTTAGTCCAGTTAAAATAGTTCCCTTCTGACTTGCATAAAGAAGCCCAAGGCATTATTCTCTCTGAATTGCAGATATTGACTCTGCTTCTAGATGAATTAGAAACTATAGTTAACCTTAAAGTCACAGTTTTCTAGTGGAATAAAAGCCTTTTTAGCACATTTCCTGTAAGTTAGCTAGACTTTAGATCCTGGAAAATACAAAAAAAAACTGTACGAAGAAACATTATTCCTTAGTAATGTTTCAGCATTTATTTATGTTGATTTATTTTTAAATATCGTGTTTATTTTGTTATGTTTAATTTCTTCCAGCATTTTCTTAAAAATGTTGAGAAATAATGCCACATGCATTTCTATATCCTGACATTCTTATAACAGCCTAAGTGCCTATATATAACACATCATAGAATTCTATTTTTAAAAAATCCTATTATATCTCCATTATACCTGTTTTATAACATTAATTACCTCATGTCTGAATTTCTCTTTCAAGGTTTGCCTCTAGCTCTCTGTGCAGCTGAGGTTACAGATGTTTATCTGGAATGGCTATTACAGTAATTTCCTGAGTTAGTCTATCCCCTGCTATTTTGATATTAGCAGTATTATATGTTCTTAACATTCTTTGCAATCATACATATTGAAGGAGAACTATTCAAAATATTTACCAGTATTATATCTTGATATTCCTTTCTTCAATGTTTAGGCATAAATCATAGCCATCTCAAAAGTCTTATTGAATTTCTCTATTGTTATTTCAAGTATAGTGTCATTAATCCAGCTTGATATAGAATCATAGAGTTATTAATATTAGAAAAGACCTCAACCAAAAAGATCATAAGGTCCAACCACTAACCCAGCACCACGGTGTCCACCACAAAATCATATTCCCAAGTGCCTCAACCACAAGCTTCTAGAACACTTCTAAAGATGGTGGTTCTACCACTTCCCCGGGCAACCTACTCCTATGTCTGACAACCCCTTCAGTGACACAATTTATACTATTATCCATTCTAGTCATAACCAAAGCTGTTATGACCATTAGAGGGTTGTGAGTCCTTCTGTTTATTTTTTTATTCACTTCAAATTATTTTTCACCAGTTATGAGAGAATTAAATTATTAGTGTCCTGTAAAACAGTTTGCTCAATGGTGACAATATAGCTTGCTTTTCTTGTTTCTTCACTTTTTATCAGCAATCATTAAAAAAAGTGGTTAATCAAAACAGAATATTTATTTTAATATATTTCACAGGGTTTTTTGACATCATAGTACTTAACAGCCACATGTGTAGCTAGAGTAGCAAGTCAAGATAAACACAAGAAAATATGGCAGAGTAAAGATACAGCAAGATAATGTTTTTTGGAAATACAGGAATCTATTCTATTATGGACTGCAAAATGGCTATTCTAAAACCACTGTAACTTTAGACATTGTATTTTGTTTATACTGGACTTAGGTGCAACAAAATAACACGAAATTGATACTAAAATCAGACGAGAAATATGGCGATGCTTCTGGGTTTCTGTTGGTTTGTTTTCTTTGAGTTATTGATGTTTTTACTCTGTGACTTTCTGACTGAAGAGTAAATAAAATAGGACTGATCTTCTTGAGGCATTTCTTAAGGGCACAATAGATGGTCATGGCATAGATTCTTGAAGACATACAGGTGAAAATAATTTACTTGTTTTATTTTGTCATTCTACCTGTCTTAATCAGCAATGCCTCTGATTAGGGTTACTAGGACAGCACATAGAGCTACGTTTTCATTCTGTTCTGATTCTGGGAACTTCTTTGCTATTGCAGTATGCCTATGTTTGTGACTGATGATGGGGTCTAGATCTCTATTCTTACTATGAGATTGTAGTGTGTTGTGGGATGTCTACAGCCGTTTAGTTATTCTGCTACATACTTTTCGAGACTTGTTTCCTCAGGTTTGTAGTAGACAGTGCTTCAATTTAGAAACACTAATCTTTAGTAGTTGTGAATCAAGTTTTTGTTATTGTAGTTTTGAGGTATTTTGGAGTCTTGAACTTTACTTCACTACTTCAAAGCATAAATTTACAAGAGCTTAGAAAATGTTTTCAAAATTTGAGAAGGTTTGTACACATTGTTTCAATTCAGCCCAGTTTCTACTGACCATTGTAATGTTATTTGAAGTGACTGGAAATAGCAGTCACATAATGACATGCTATATTGTCCCTACCAGATCTCTTAGGACTCCTGAGTTTCTCTGTAAATACACACAATATATCGCTATTTAGACTATCAAAATTGTGAAAAACAGAGGAGCATTCTCTAAACAGAAACAATCGAAAGGGGTTTAAACACTATTTCATTACAATGCACAGTAAGTAAAGCCTAAGAGTTCAATAAAGAGAGGAGAACTGTAAGTAAGGTAGATTCTTTGCAAAAGACAGCTGTTGATTACCTATCTTCTTTAGTTACAAGACCAATGTATCCTGTTTTGGAGACAAGTGTGCCTTTTCAGCATTTGTGTAGCAGAAGGACCACACTGGCCTGAAGAAAACTTCCCTGGTTTAATATTGTTTTCCCATGTTTGATATTAAATTAAATATATATATGTATAGACACATGATTTATTGCAAATCCATCTGAATTTTTTTATCCAGTCCTGAATCACAAATTAGAAGTGGCTTCCAAAAATTAGTTATAATGTTTTTCATATCATCTTAATTTAGCACTGCTTCCCTGGGAACTAAATGATAATGTCATATACTCTGGGGGGAAAACAAAAAACCTTACAGACTTGCCAGTGCCACTGCACAACCTCAAAGTATAGATATTCAGGTTTACTAACAGTTTCAGGTTGTGCTTGAACTGAAGAAACAGAAATTACTGTCAAAATATCTTTAAATATTTGTGTATTAGTTTGGCTTGAAAACTTGCACATTTTTAATTTCCCAGGAAATTTTGCTGCATCATGACTTTGACAGGGAGTGAATTACAGTGAGAGGCAATATTCTTCTATTTTCGGCAGTTTGAGAATAATTAGAACTAGTTAATTAAAAGCAAGGGGGGCAAAAAGGGGAAGCACAAGGTTAAGTGCTACATCTCCATAACAGCTGTCATCCACTAGAAGAACGGAAATTTTAATCTCAGGAATGCAATTCGCGTAGGCGGTTTCCTCAAAAATAAAGACTGAAAATCTGGAAGGGATAAGGAGGCTGTCTGATCAAAATAAATTACAACTAACCTTAATAGTTGCAAAAAGAAGTAATATAATGATGAAAATGGTATAAAAATCCAGGGGACCCTTAAACACATATCTTAATGAAATGAAGCAAAGTGAAATGAAATTAAATGAAATGAAATGAAATTAAATTAAATTAAATTAAATAGACTCCATCAGTGTTCCTTAGCATATCGTGCCAATATATTGAAACAAATACTGACATGGTCTGGTTTTGTAGTTCAGATTGTATTTAATGACATGTCTATTGCATCTACTGATTAAAATCTGTTTCAACTTTTGATAAAATAGATCTTATTTCTTACTTCATGACGAATGTATAAGTACAAACCAGTATTTCACAGGCCATTGTGACAAAGTTTACATTTCCCTTAGTATAGTAACTTGATTCAAAACTTAACTCATAAATGCTTAAATATTTACATCTGTAAGGAGATAATTATCTCACCAATGGCACTGGACAGAAATTGATTAAAAATAAAAGGTAATTCTGCAAAGGACATAAACAGTAAAGGAGGTGTTAGCAAGTCTAAGGGGTTAACATCCAACTAACCATCAAAAAGTTAAAATAGAAGAAAACAGAAGTAAATTAATTAATAATTTATAGCAAAACTTTTTTTTTAAAAATAGTGGGTTTATACTTGTGCCCTGAATGTGAAAACCAGTTTTAAAGATCTCTTTTCATTTGATTAAAGATATGTATTTCTGTATCACGTGACTCCATGGGAGCACTTCTCTAATAAACTTTGTCTGAAGCTCCCTCTCCATTCATGACACTCACCACTCACCAATCTAAGTAAACTCATAAGAAAATTGAACACATTCTTTTAATGTGAGAAGTAATTAAATGAGCAATAACTATAACTCTCCAGTGAAACTAACTGGAGAAAAAATAAAATAGATATGGTTTAGAAGAAAGAGTAAGTACTGTCTGTAGGTTATATTCTCCATGTAGGTGCAAATAAAGCTATTTTTCAGTAAAACCTTCCATTCCACTTTCATTTTTGTCATATTTAATTTTGATTGGAAGATGTAAATATTTAACTTCTTAGAAGATTTTTATAAATAATAAAAAATCTTAATCTTATATAAAATTCAAAGGAGAAATAAAGAACAAATACCCTTCATCCTGCTTCCACAGCTATACATGATTACAAGTAGTTACCTATGCTGTTGCAGAAAGGCTTTTTAAATTCCACGCTACTCCATTGTGCCTACACTATAGCCCTAGATTTCAAAAGAAGAAACCAAAATAATTTCAGATAGTTTGAAAAAGACTTTTGGACTCATCTAGTTCCCTGCCTGCTCAAAGCAGGGAGAATAACATGCCAATGGATCATAATTTTAGCTGTTTCCCTACGTATCATGAAAGTGTGAGCTGCATTTTTTTCTCTAAAAAATTATATTGCTTCAGTTAAATGCATGATGTTAGGTTATACAAATATTTCAATTCAGTATGTGAAATTGTCGATTCATTTGGGAAACATTATCTTCAAAGAATCCTTTATCTCATTGTGCTGGTATAAAAATTATTAAAATATTTTACTGTCTTCTTTACACTGTGAGGAAGGAATAGCTAATTCTCATAACATGAAATATCAAAAACTGATGGTTAGATTTGTCTCAGGCTCAACTTTGAAGGTATTCAAACTCTTCCTGTCCTGCTCATCTCATTTATCAAATATCTTTTTTCTTAATGTGTCAAAATCTTCCCAGTCATCTGTGTCTTACAGAGTATTTCTGGTATGTTTAGGTAATATAAAACCCATATCTGTCCTTTGCTAATGTTGAGAAGAATAATTTGCAAAGAAGTAATTGCACTTCTGGTAGCAGAGATGAACCACTACCTAACTATGAAGTGCAGAATAGGAAAACTTATCAACTTTTTCTTCAATCAACAGAAATTTAGGTAATCATGTATTCTATAATTTGTTTTATGTTGTTTTTCAGAACAATGATTTGTAGAAGCTAGTATTGGTATATAGTAAGCAGTTACTTTTTTACCATCAACTTTATTAGATCATCATCAGAGTCTTTACCATGGTCTATGTAGAAAAGCAGAGTACAGGAGTGGAATAGTTCTTTTAGGTACCATGTTTCAAAAATCACTGATTTCCATAGAGAGGAAAAATGAGAAATATTTTAGAAAAATGTGAATATTGTAGGAGGTTTTTATGGATTTACTACATTTGATATTGGACAGAGTCTTTAAAAAAAAAAAAAAAAGTAGTTCGTCTTGTTTTGGAATAAGCATTTGGACACAGGAACCATTCTAAGTCCTATTTTCTATTATTTTCTTTCAATATGAGTTCTGAATGCGGTAAAGTCTTTTCTAAACTGAAGAAATTTCTGTATCTCAGTAAACCAGAGATAACAAAATTTTATCTTCTGCAAGTTTCTACTGTTTCTGAAGAAGAAAATTATAACAGGACTAAAGAAAGACACTGAAAAAGCTGAAAGACTCAACATGAATTTAGGGCATTGCATGTAGCAACACGCTGCCGCATGCAGATTTAACTCTCTAGACTTTCCTTAATTTAAAAAAAAATAAACTGTAGGGTCATATATTGATTTAACTTAGACAACATGACTGAGCTACTGATTGATTTGATTTACTTTTTTTCATCTGGTTTCATCCCAACTCCCATCATGTATTTGTGTCTTTTCTCAACACTGCACTCCTCAGAACCTGTACCTCATGTCTTTTATTTGTCATTGAAATAAGCAGCACTCGTCAAAATGGTCTTCTAAATAACTATCAGTTTCCAAACGATAGCTTCTTTGCAGAGAAAACATCTGAGTGAATAATTTTTTAATTTTTTTTAAAATTAACTTTGCCATCATACCAATATTATTTTATTTCTCTCACGACTGATCTTTAACCATATAGAGTTTAGGACAGGAATTTCAGAGATCGCAATGATTTTAATTAAATCTCTTTTGTGCACTAACAATGTGTGTCCTATTTTATATTACAATAACTTTAATATTATAGGAGCTCATTTAGATGGTACATAGGTATCCCTAAATACAGTCAAAGAACTTCAATTCAGAAGCAATCTTCCCTTTTATTTTTTTTATATGGTTCTTATAATACATACGATCATAACCTTCAACGAGTGATGCTGTGCTTTAGAACTAATCTTTCTTTTGACCACAGAGCGTAAGCTGCGGTCAGACTGCAAGCTGAACAAAAAGGTTGCAATATAGGTAACACTGATCCTCTGTCTTTCATTTCCTAGAGCCCCATCTGTATTTGAGTCTGTGAGATTAACTGATTGAAGTCAGTGGTTCTTTACACAGGAAGTCTGAAAAGCCAATTATATTTTTTATGAAAAATAATAAGAATGACAGAAAAGTTAAGCTATGCAGGTTGAGTGATTACCTCGTTAGAGCATGAACATCCTACAACTAAGAATAATTAAGGTCTAGTATGGTATCACACTGCAGTTATAGTAAATACTTGCTATATCATAAACTTAAAGTTCTAAACTGCCTACAGATGGATATGTCCATAAATAAATGGATCATATATTAAATAATGAAAGAATATACATTATCTTGTTTTTTAACAAGACAACATAATATGTGAGCTTGTGGGAGAGAGCATTTGTTTCTTGGTAGTTTTTGTTTCATTTTCGTTTTTATTGAAAAGTCTTACATTTCTTTCTTATGTTTAGGAAAACACTCACATACACAAAGTGTAAAAGGTCTAACTTTATATTACTTGTGGGAACTAGTTGTTGCCACAGGGCTGGAGAAAGGCACACCTACAACATGGCTCAGGTCAGCATGCAGTGACCATGATTGAGGTGGGGCCATGGGTAGGGGTGGGAGGAGGCCACAGTGGATGCTGAGCAGGGGCTCAGGGTGACTTCTTTTAGTGCCCTCAGGACCCTGACAGAAGGCCCCTTTTTCTCTCACCCAAGCAAGTGTTGTCCTCCTGTCTCACAGAGATCTGGAATCAGAAGGGACATACCAAACAGTGTTCTGATTGCTGTGGGACATCAGGGGTCTGTTTCACAGGGTGCAGAGGTAGGGCAGGGAACTGGGAAAGGGAAGTGGCTCAGACTGCAGCTTAGATCCAGGTCAGGAACACAGCAAGGCCATGCAGAGCCATCACAAAGGGCACTTGGGAGTGGACAGGGAACCTGGAGCTGGTATAGACACAGAACAGAGCCTTGAAGCTGAAACAGGGGCATGAAACTGGGGATTTAGAGTAGTGTCAGGATCATGGCAGGGACAATGTAGGGCATTTGGAGCTGGGCAGGACATCCGGGCTGATCCTGATCTTCCTGGAGGGAGAGGACACTGCCCCTAAGGAGCCCTGAATCCTGGGTGAATGGTGAGAAAGGGCTCACTCAGGTGCCTGGGGCTGGTCAGCAGTTTGGCTCTGTGGGGAGATCCAAAACTCGCAGCCAGGCTTTTCACTTTGGGGAAGCCGTGGAGGCAAGGCCTTGAACTGCAGTGGGCCAGTGCCCATGGATTTTGGGTCAGAAAGCAGAAATGACTGGCAGGGCACAGCCGGGATTGATGGCTCCCATGGGGCCAAGAACAGTGAAGACCCCGGGTTTGGCTGTATCCCCCCAATGGGTGCTGTCTGGCAGGGTCTGAAGGTGGCAGTGAGCACCAAAGCCACCAAGGAGCCCTACCAACAGTCCCAGGGACTTTGGGTGAGCATTGAGCCAAGGCTGGGACTATTTCCCAGCAGGAGCATGAGCCTGCCAAATGGTGGTCTAAGAACTCAGTCCAAGGGACCAATCCCCATGTCCATGACTGGAGACAATTACTTCAGTGTGGACATGAAGGGTCTTTCCAGGAAACACAGTTGGAGACAGGCACACCTACAATGGTTTTACCAGGCCTGCATCAAAGTGGGTATCCTGGGCCCCTGGGTAGACAGGGTGTGTGGGGACTCAGTCAAAGCTGGTAAAAGCTGTTGAGATCCATTTGTTGCACTTCAGACCCTAACATGGATGATAACTTCTATTTCTGTTTTGAGTTCATTTTCTATGACTGACATTTTTCCAGTGCAAAGATTTTTCCACAGTCAAGTGGATTTTCCCCTGGACAAACCTAGGATTATTTTTTGCCTTCAAAACTGAAATCTCAGGTATGTCAGTAAGAACCATTGGTTCTGCATCATGTGACAGCATGTATATTATATTTATCCTAACACCTATGCACAACTCTGGTGCTCCAATACATTTTGAAATTAGTTGTAAAAAGCAGAACCGAATGTGAGCATTATTCTGACTAAGAGCTTTGGAAATGACTACGAACTTGTAGCTGTGTGTCTGCCAAATGAGAACATTGAGAATACAGCCGTTGTCCCCAAAATAATGAGGTTTCTGGACTATCTGACAGGAACTTGACAAGTATACTTTTGCTGTTAATGCACATTTTCCTGCTAAAAGTTACATTAATAGAGTGAAGTTTGAAAAGGTAGAAGGAAACATGGTTTTTCCAGAAAGGTCAAAGGAAAACTGGATGAAAGTTGAATGAATTTCAGAGGTTCAAAGATGCAATAGTGAAGCTGGCAAGAATATGTTCAAAGCCCAACAAGTACTTTTATTTTCACTTTTAGCTACAACATACAATGTTGAAACTGGCTGGAATCCTGCCTGCTACCATATAATGAAGGCTTCCTGTAAGGATTAGGCACAGGAAGGCTATCAGAAATACCAAATTTGGTTATGAATTTAGCTAAACTGGGACAAATTGGAAAAAGGTAATTGGTGATGGGCTTCTTCAGAGGGGAAAGGGTTGAAGAAAAAGGATCAAAGTGGTTCACAGAAGTACAAGTATAGAAAATGGAGAGGAGAAGGGAATAGAAAGGGATAATTGCATGCAAAAAGCTGCTGAGCAGCACACTTGTCTGACTGAGCCCTGTACCTGATCACTGCAGTCTGCCCTATCTTGTTATTAAATCATGTTCTTCACAATTTTCTGTACAGTTTCACTCTGTGTGTATGTACCTAGAGGCTAGCACCTGGAAAAGGGGACAGAGTTCACAGAGATTACTCAGGGATGCCTGCAGCGTGTAGAGTCTGGAGTGTATTTTTCTGTTGGGGAATTTCAATCCTGTGAATCTGTATGTGTTTACACTGTTAAACTTCAAACTTGACTAGCAGAAAAAATGACAGCACTGGCTAGCTGTGTTCATGTATGCGAGAGCTGGAGGTATTTATATGAGTGTCATGACAACAGTGTTTTCTGTCCGTGTTGCTTTTTGTGGCCAGATAAGCTGGTGGGGAGTGTGCGTGTGTATGCATGCATGTTACCTCTCCAGCTGTATCTCTGGAATCCATGTTCAGTCTTGCCATTGCCCAGGCCTGCCAGCAGGAACAGGAGCAGTCACATCCATCCCAATGAGGTGGAAGAAACACCCTGGATCTGATAATGCACAATTTTCAGTGCCAAGGGCATGGGAAGGCAGTATCCCCACAGCCCAAACTCCAATAGCACACAACTCCCTTGAAGGGGTCTGTTACTGGCAGTCTGCTTTAAAGTTAAAGGAGCTGCATATTCAGACAGCAAGATAAGCTCTGAGACTGTCAACAAAAGTCTGAAAGCTAGTAAAACAAGGAAGATACAAGCATTTGTTTAAATGGCATAAGTAAGCACCTCAAGTGCTGAAGAAGTTTTCTCACGCTAGCACTCGGCACACCCCTGTGCATACAGAGGTGAGCACACCAAGAGAGTCTGCAGTGCTTGGCCAGTCATTTGTCAGTGTTCTCAGACTCAGATTCATTAATTTAATGTGAAACTGCAAAATGTTCCCATGTATAAACTGTGTAGTGAAGTACATTTCTCAGTGTCTCAAGTTCCTCAATTAGTAACCCTTCTGTCTTCTTGACTGTGATATTTTCCTGCTTACCATATCCAACAGATCCCATAAGGTCAATGAAAAACACAAATGAAGATACTTTAGTATAAAGTTAGCAAATCCAGAGTTAATATCTGGGTTCAGCTTGGCTGACAGCTCCCTGTAAACTTGTCAAGGGTACTCCAGGGACCCTGCGGCTCTACATGTTGTGCAGGTGTGACTGCTGGAGTGGCTCCTGGATAATCCCACATGGAAGTTTTCCTGAATACAGATAAAAGGTGAATTTAAAATTTAAGTTTAGAATCATTATTTTGAGATTCTGTGCTTTGTTTCAGTATTGTCTCTCCTACCCTTTCCGGAGATTGAGTTTGATCAACTGTCTTATTATTAAGCAGAGGAGAAGTATATGAGATGACTTGTTTCATTAACACATATTCAGAATAAAATAGAAGACAGTTTTTTATACATTGGTACAGACACCAAGGGACATTTTGTATTAACTCACTAATTTTATGCTTCCAGACTGTTTCTTTACTATCGATCTTTCCTAACATATAATGTAAATTTAAAGTAACATGCAATCCATCATGTGAAACTGCTCACTATAGAATAGACCTTTTTTTCCCTTGGTAATGTTATCAAATATTCCCCATCACTCATCAGAGCTCGAGTTAAGGCTCTGTCTTGTGGTCTGTGAGACAGAAATAGACTGTGCTGTGGGAGATGGATGTGCACAAAGCCTGCTACAGATTTTACAGTAATTATTGTTCTTACTTGGAGGGCACTCAGAATTGATGGGCAGCAATAAAAAATTCCAAAGTTAGGTAAAAGAAGAATGGCTCACGGAATGGAAGGGCAATTTTCTACTTTTTTAATGACTGTATCCATGAGACCTTTATAGGGGCAATATAAAAAATACTTTATTTGATGTTTGCTTTATATTTTTGATATTTTTAATCTGAAAATATATTTTCTAGTACATAGTATTATATTCAGAAGAAAATGGTTTAGTTTTTTATAAAATATCTTTGTTGTAGATCTTAAAAGCCTTGTTGAACATTACAAAAACCTTTTTAATTCAAATCTCATACATCTGAAATTTTACGGGGTACAGATTTTCAGGACCAGAGAAGAAAGTCTAAATATGTATCTACAATGAATATTCATTAACGTGAACCTAGAACATGCAAATTTCATTAAGAAGATTTGAATAATTCAAAATTTATTATATTTCTCCTGCTTTTGTTCTTACTTAAACTGATACTCTTTCCAAAACTTGAGACTTCATAATAAAGCTTTCTGACATACATATTTCAAGTCATTTTATGCAAAATAGTTAAACATTCATAGGCCACACTAATCTTGTGCTCTGTTACCCTTCCATCTTGAAAGATGTTTTAATACTAAAGTTTTGGTTTTTTACGTATAAAATCTAATCTAAGGCATAAGGATGTATAAACACAGACAAGATAGCCTTCATATTATTTATTTCTATATGTACTAAAATGAGCAAAAAGATGTCCTGATGAAAACTCTTAAACCACTTTCAAGCCACTTATTTAAATAAGAAAGAAAGAATCATTAGACTCATTTTATGATAAGGAGAGATGAGCATCTGTAGTTTCAAGACCAAAGAATTGTTGTGGTTTTTTAATTTACTATTTCATACTGACAATCAATAGAATGGCATATTGATCTTATTATTTATTTTGCTATTGACCTAGAACCAAATTCAATGCTCAAATGAAGATTGTCTTATTTAAGGTTTATTTACAGATTACAATACATGGGAAGAATATTTAAAATGGATTGGGTACACTTCACGAGCAATGTGTATTTGACGTCCTGTTGTTTAACAGCAGAATGGCTTACTGCATATGCCATACACCTGAGTCACATTGTGCTCTCATGTACTTGTCTTTGAACTAACTCTTATTTTCCCATTCTAACCTTCAAATGATGATTCTTAGTTAAGAGGTATGAAAATGTACCATGGAAGCGCAGTATTTTTGTGGTCAAATATAAAAAAAATATATTGTTAAACTTGTAAACCCTGTAATCAGATAACGCAGAGTTTTAGGAGTACCCTTTCTTGGCTTTGCAGAAATACATACAAGAAAGGGAAGATAAAATTTAGGGAATGTTGAGACCAAACGGTAATAGATTAAAGATTAGAAGCTGGTGGTTCAATTGAAAATATTTGTGAAATAAACTGAATCTTCTGTGACACACACATATCCCTTTGATAATTGATACATCTCTTGAATCACAGACAGGAAAAAGAATGATCCATTGATTGTTGAAAACACACTAATAACTTATGGATTTTTCTTTCCAGTTATGTTATCTAATATTATTTATTTTCCATGCTATTAATTTTTTATTGGAAATAAAAGTCAAAAAAAAAAAAAACCAAAAAAAAACCAAAAACATCTTTCCAAAGGTATTGCCCATGCCATCCTGCATGGAAAGAAGTGAGAATGTCAAGAAGTTGAGTCCTATTTAATATTAGATATTGCAGCAAGACAATCATGATCAAAGTGTCTTTCTGCAAAGGAGAGAGGCTGTGTCATCTCTAGATTTAGAAAAGTGAAACCCTTTCTAACTCTAGTAAAGTAAAATACCTGTTCTGCATGGTTGCTGCAGTGTGTGTGGATCACTGCTCTGAGAGGTCACACAGATTCTTTACTGCTTCATGAATTTCAGCTGCATCATCACCAGAGGTCTTTGTCTCAATGGGTAACAGATCATTCTTAAAGACACTTAATAGCAAAAATACCAGATACTTAGCTGTTGTGAACAAAAATCCTTTAGGAGGAAATATTTTCAAAAGTAGGCAATATAGTTCACACACAAAAAAAACCCCTACTAAATTTAAAACTTAAATATTATCTGCTTGGCATACCTATTCCAGTCCCATTGTCCCTAGAGATGTAGCTTCTGTGGCTCTCTGAACCCTAATGCTAACCCTGATGGAATGATGACACTGCAGCTGAGGTCCCCATGTCAGTGGGTGTCCCACATTGGAAAAATGTGAATGCAGCATCGTTGGAGTCCTGCCACGATCCCCTTGGCATGCCTTTTCCAGCCCCAGCGTCCCGGTAGGCTTTCTGGCCCTCTGAACCCAATGCAAAACAGAATAGTGTTTTGGGGCTGCACCTGAGGTTCCCTTCACCAAGGGTGGCCGAAACTGGAAAAATGTTGAGGCAGCCATGTTGTATCCCTGTCATAATCCCCTTGGCATGCCTTTTCCAGAACCAATGTCTCTGGAGCTGTAGGCCCTGGGCCTGTAGGCCCTCTACTTCTCTCTGAAGTAGAGACTAACCCTAGTCCTAATCCTAATGGGACTTTGGTGCTGCAGATGAGTTTCCAATCTCCATGGATGGCCATCATTAGGCAGCAATGCTGGTGCCCCAAAACGACACCATCTTCCAGCCTCAGTATCCCAAGGGCTGTGGGATTTCTGACTCCCTGAATTCTAACTATAAAGAAATCCTAGTGCTGTGATGTGCCCAAGATACACACCACTATTGCTGTTCCAGTTTAGAAAGGTTTGGACAATACTCTGTCCTACCATGATCCCCTTGGCCTGCCTGTTCCAGCCCTAGTGTCTGGAGCTGTTGGTTTTGTGTCTCTGGGACCCCTAACCCTAACTGAATTGTTTTATAAAGTCATATCCTCTAGTGCTCAGGTTGGATACCTTCACAGAATATATATTACCATTACACAAAAGTAAGAGCTTTTTGCTGTTTGGATTTTGCCCAAGTTCAGGATATACTGCTTCCTACCACCACCAATATTCTTTCTTGGTTGTTTGAAGAAAAACGTATTGTGTCTGAATTAATTTTAGAATTTTTTTTTCCTTTTTTTACCTTGTTCCCTTTTTTTACCTTATTCCCTATTCAGGATTTATATATAGTATAAAATTAAAGTCTCATGCTTGTGAGTCAGGGTAATAATCTAGAACATATTTATTCTTATAGTAATTACATTTAGGGAAACGTGTACAGGATCCTTTCCTGTGAAGTGGTTTAGAACTTTATAAATCTAACAGAAATGAGGAATTCACACATGGATTTATCTGGCTGATGGAAAAGACAAAAAACTCTAGATAAATCTTAACTCTTAAGAAGTTGGGTATATAAAGAATTTGAAATCTCTTGCTTAATGTTCTGCATTTTTATTTTTTTTAAAGGAAACTAATGTTTTCCTCTTCTAAGATACTTGAATAAAAATCTGGAAGTAAAAAATAAAAACAGGATTAGGTGTTAACAATAACCAGTAGAATTCAAAATACCTTTATTAAACCCTAGGTCTTACTTCTTTTTTATTTATTTCCTGTTTATTATTCAAGAGAATCTTTGATTGTATTTATTGAATATCCTTAACAATAGATTCAGACAATATTTCAATACCCCAAGCCCCCCTCTCTGCTCATTTTATCCCTCTTTTGTTGTAGGGCTACTTCTTATCAATTATAGTAGTTAGGTAATGATCTCTGGTTTCCAGTTTTGAAGCATGCTACCTCCCAAAAATTCCACAATACGCATTTAAGAGTAAAATTTAGAATATAAAGTTCCAGCTCAGGATAGTTTTAAGTCTCGATTTTTTCTTTATGACCTTTAAATTGTTTTTGTACTTTATTATAAGTTTTGTGTAGTGTATTAAACACGGTTATTACTTATATGCATTTGGTTTGTGTTCCAGAACTTAATGCAAATAATTATGTATGCCATTTCAGACAGGTGCTAATTAGCTAAGAGATCCCTTTCTGTGATTTTTATTTGAATGACAATACACAATACAAATACACAATACAAATAACAGTATTTTCAAACATGTATGAATGTTTATTAGATCTTCCACAACATATTGAAAGTATAGTTCAGTCCTTCAAGGCATGAAGTCACCATCGACTTAAAGAGCAAAACTGAATTGTGTTGAGAAAACAAACTTTTAATGAACTGTGATACGCAGACTTAGAATATTATTTTCTAAAGTTGGATGATTACTGATCTAAATGGCTGGAGAATTGAAATGGCATCAAACATTAGACATCTGTGGTAACAGATGCTTTAAAATATTCACTGTCTTAATTAACCTGTTAATCTTTAAAATGTGTTTTTATAGTCTTTTAAGATAAATATTAAATAAGAATTAGATAATAGGAACTCAAGTGCTCATTTCTGTCATAACATCATTGTATTGTCTTTGTGATACTTGGACATGTATGTACATATAAATATAAACATATACATATACATATGTTTAACTATACAATGGGCTTTAGAGGCACTCATCATTGATTGTTCATTTTGAAGTATTTTATTTTGCAAAAGTGCATTGGAGGAGGAAAAGAAAGCAACAGGATTCTTCCATCATTCCCAGGTAGAAAAGCTGAGCATTCTTCTTAGAGATTGTGAAATTATTAATACGAGAATTTGGAAAAGCAAAAAACTTTCATAAAACATAGTAATTTTCTTCTGAATCACAATCGGTTTTGAGTTGTCAAGAAATCTGATATTTTTCTTAGGGTTTGGATTTTTCTCTGTTATAAGGATCATGCATTTAGAAATAAAAGTTTTCTACCTCTGCTTATTTACAAGTATATATCATATTTATTATTTCAGTAGGCTGAAATTTTGATTTTCAGAACCAGTGGATCTGGTTTGATTTCTTAAATGCTTATGGCTGTCAATATTACCTCTAGCATTTTTGTTTTTCTTACATTGTGGGACCTGTAAATACATTTTAGGAAAACCATTTAGGACCAAACAGAGACTCCTTTTTACCTGTCTTATACGTAGTCACTATGGAGGAAAATGCAATTAGAGTTTTGTAAGTGTCAGAATGAGCCACCTTTTCTGGCAAAGAACATCGTGGTATTTCCATTTCTATATAAAGACAGAGACAACATAAAGCACAATGGAGATTGGGCTGCAAAGTGAAGAAGACAAAGAAATTTACACATACACTCTTCAAAAATAGAATCAAATACTGAAGAGGAAATTTTGTAGAGAATTCCTCCCCAGTCCAAAACTTGTACTAATATTTTTCCCACAAGTTCACCAGTGCTTTTCAATCAATTAAATTAGAAAGATGAACTCCAGTGACCAGGGCTTTAATTCTGATTGACAGAGGAAGCAAAATACAGTGCTGCTTGGAGTAATTTGATCAATATTGTGCTTCCAGACCAGCAGCTAAGTTTAATGACTTAAGGAGAATCCAGAAGAAAAGAAGGAAAGAGATTCTTCTTTCACAATCTCTCTTGCCTTCTGAGCAGCTGTACTTCCTTGACCAGGAAGTGGATAAGGCAGATATATAGTGCAAGGTTATATATTAATTAATTTATTATATAGTCACCATATATATATTCAGTGCATTATTGTTAATGTGTTTTGTCAGGTGAAAAAATGGATCTGTTACATTTGCATCTACTCAATGACCTTCTGGGACCTGAGATTTGGAAAGTTGGAGAGATTCTATGAAAAATTGAAGCCTAGGACTTAAACATGGGTAATTGGTTCATTTATTGATGGTATTAAATTTAATGCTTATACTCATCTCGTATAATCGCTTTCAGAGGTAGTGAGGCTCAAAAATCCAGTCTGGCATCCCATGAATTCCTGACATCTAACAAAAATGTGTGAGCTAATGAACTCTGAACTGGTGTCAGAAATGTGGAAGGCTTCTTTAGCTGTTAATTCAGTAGGAATGGTTCATTACCTGCTTTATGCCTGCCACCTTAGGCAAAAGTTTGGAAATTTAAACCAAGATTTTTGAACATGTTATAAAGGCTGATAACAACTTTTCCAGGCTTTTCAATTGTGGTTTGACAAATGCTTGGCTCTAGTACTGGCATGCTGAGATTTTGTGGGTAGGCAGAGTATTTATTTCAATTTTTTTAAGCATGTTCAATTCAGTTGTTATGTGATAACTAAATAAGATTTATTTCTATCTTAATTTCTTGGTTTCTTATACTGGGTTCAAAGTTGTGTAGGAAATAACACAAGGATAGTTTTAAAAGTCCCAAAATAAATCAGAATAAGTAGTATATAAGCTTACTGCAGACTTTTATAGTATTAAAAATGTATTTATCATGGATCATAGTCTATAATGCATACATATATATGCAACAATGCATCCAAAAATAACAGAATTGCTAGAAAAGACGGGAATTTGTTTGAATATGGACAGTATTTTCCCTCAGTACATTTTTGCTATTTTGACACAGCAAAATTAGGCAAAATAATGAGGTCCTAAAATAATCTTTAAGTGACCACCTTATTGGAATTTTAATCTGAGGTTAAAAAACACCAACAACCAGCCTAAACCAACAAACAAGTCCCATAACTTAATTTTGCTGTATTGTTGCAAACTCTCTGGAAAGACTTACCTCAATTTTAGTCTGGAATTTACCGTACATATCACTGCTACTTTTCTAAATTTGTGCACATAAAGAGTTCTACATTTGCCTCTCAGTTGTCTAAAACAGTACACATTTCCTGATGTGAGACAAATCTGTCTCTGATCTATATCAATGTATAGGTGCTAAAAGTGTAATCACCATGTGGTCATCTTAGCCACTTATTTAACAAAGATGTGCTGCATGTAGACAATCACTCTGATAATTACTTTGTGAGTAGATGCTCTACTATACTATTTGTGTTGCAAGAACAAATTTTAGTTGTATGCCAGTGTTTGAGCAGATGTAAAATAGAAAACATTCTAAACCAAAAAAGTATTGTAAAATACAGAAGTATGTCTCTGGGTTTTCCTTTGGTTGGCTATTAGAGGACCATCTGTTGTGGAATTTGTTGGGTTTTTTTTTTTCTTTTATATGCGGTAATAAAGGCATAAATTTGGGTCTGTGTTTCATAAAGCAATGAGATGTAGAGCACTTCATGCCCTTTTGATACAGACGTTGATGGCAATATAGGGCCTTTAACTCAGCTTGCCAGCCAATTCACTGGCAAATGCTCCCTGTGGGTTTTTCTCATTCTGAGTCTCAGAGGGACAATGCATACTAATGATGGCTAGAAAAGTGAGTGAAAGAGTGATTGAAGATAGGGAATTCTCTTGACTGAGATTTCCTCGCACTGAATTACTACGCTGCTAAATTTTCTAGCATAGAAAGAAAAGCTGGTAGCAATGCAGTCAACAGTATCATGGTAACAAATAAAGTTTGTCTTCCTCTTGTCCTTCTATGCAATAACCTTACATTTTATTACAGTCTGTCCACAATCTTTAAAAATTTAAACCTCCCCAGTTTTTTTTTCCTGTTCAATATATTTAAATGTATCTTGCTTTTCTCATCAAGTGTGTGCCCTCAAAAAAAAAAAAAAAGATAACCGCTAACACTATCAACATAGCTATTTGATAGGACACAAATCCAAGTCATCAAAATGCAAAACTATTTCTGATCAAGCACAGTAATTTTTGTTTTCATATTCTAATAATTCTAATCAGCATGATAGGGTTCTCTAAGTACAAAGGTATAGAACAGATTGAAATAGCTTTACATTTCTGTGTTAATAGAAATTGTAAATAAGACCTTAATCAGATCAGTTCTGATTTTAGCCCACATGCATTTTACCCTCATTTCAAAAATCGTCTAAGTACATTCAGTAGGTGGAGAAAAATCTTATGGGAAATAGTCAAGCAAAGGGTAGAGTCAGGCAAGTATTACCCTCACCTTCAGAAAAAACAAGGAGAATTTAAGGAAGTGCAGGCCAGTCAGCATACCATCAGTCCTAGGAAGATTTTTGAGGACTTTTTCTTGTAAGCATGTCTAGGCACAGGAAAAATATAAGGAGTTTTGGGAACAATTAACATGAATTTACCAAGGGCATACATTGCTTGACGAACCTGACAGTTTTGCATAATGAGATGATATATTTAGTGAATAACAGACCACTAGCTGTTTATTCTAGAATTGTAGAATTCTATAGGTAAAGAAAACGCTATGATTTTTTTTTTTTAATTTTAATAAAACACTGTTAAACTCTTGATCAAATGAACTTTAAAATGCATTGTTTTATTGTCAAATAAATTACCCACCATAAACAAATTCAGATTTTAACATATTTACCTAACAATCTGAAAGTATATCAATGTAACAACACTATACACATTTGCTCCAGTATTCCACTTTTGATTTGTTTATCTACACATTCTCATATTTTGGACAGATATTGAGAAAATATCAATCCCTTTTACTTTTTAAATCTAGAGTAGATTAGATGCCATTCACAAAACTTTTGAACAGCAATTACAGCTGATGTTCATCTATCTATATTGTTAATGGTTTTCCTTGAATGGTTAGAGATTATATACTTCTAGCTTTCGAAGGAAGAATGTGCTTTTAAAAATTTTAATTCAAGACATGTTGAATAAAGAGGAGCATTATTTATTAATTACATGAAACATCTACAATTTAAGAAAGGTTCTGTTATAGCCCCCCTGTGAACCATTTAAAATGTGTATCAAGCTGCAAGATTATAAAAACAATCAGAGTTTTATGGAGCCATAGTCTCCATTAGACTAGAAACTATTATCAGTTATATGCTACTTTATTTGCTCTTTCAATTAATCTTGTAATCTTCATGAAATGCTGAAAAGGTCAGCTTTAAAACAAAGCTTCCTTGAAAGATTTAGGGGATATGTGTTGATGGGTGAAGATGCTGATGTAAGCAGCCATAAGTGTTAGAAGGGAAAAAATATTGTACAGAAGAAAGTGCTGGTCCAAAAATATGAACAGAGAAGCTGACTGTCTGCTTGTGAGCTGTGAGCCTAGCATCTGGGTCTGGGAACCAGAAAAGTGCAGCTGGCATCTTTGAAATGCAGCTAGGTACCAAGAAACAGGACACATCCTGAGATACCATTGATAAGAGTAAAAAATACACAAAATTCAATCCCCACCTTGCTACTCCTTTCAGGCAGTTGCACAGAGCAACGAGGTCCCCTCAGGACTCCTTTTCTCCAGGCTAAACAACACCAGCACCCTCTTCTGCTCCTCATAAAACTTGTGCTCCAGACCCTCCACCAGCTTTGTTTCCCTTCTTTGGACAGGCTCCTGCAGGTCAATGTCTTTCTTTTCATGAGGGGCCCAAAACTGAACACAGTTTTGGTGAGTTTGCAGCCTCACCAGTGCCTGCTATGGGGTGTCAATCCCTTCCCTGGTACTACTGGCCATCTACCTGTACAGACCTGCAGGCTGGATAACCCTCTAGGTCATGAGAGATGCAAAGGGAAATGGACAGATTTCTGCTTTTGTTCTGAATTTAAGATTAAAATTACTTCCCCAGAGAAATTAGGAATGATGAAAATTTTAGCAATTGATTGCTAAATACTTCTGATTGCTTAAACTTGACATTTATTTAACAATTAAGGCTCACTAAGCTGTGAAGTACTAAAATGGGTTAAAAGATTTGATATAAACATTTTAAGAACCTTTAATATTGCAGTAAAAAGAGTGGCTTAATATTCCTGTGGGCTTAAAAAGGAATTTAACAGTTGATATCTATTTCCTGTAGTATTTTCAGTGAAATGGAATTTAAACTGTTGCTGAGCAGTGGCATGCAACCTGCCTAGGCAGTGGGGCTGCAGCAATGTGTCAGCCTGTAAGCACCAGAGAGACAGAGCTTGGCTGTGAAACACAAAGCAAAGCAGAAGCAATAGATGCCATTTTATGTGAGGACTGCATCTGTTACCTCTAAAAAATGATGGAAGCTCTTCCCATTTCAGCACTATGGTAGTTAAATTACATCCAGAACTGAAATAACAGGTATAAACAGTAATGAGAAAGGGAACAGTTGTGCCCTTAAGGCAAGCAAAAATCTGTAACTGTGGAGTCTTTTTACTGAGTATTTCTAACATTCGTGTAAGAAATACAAAAATTAGAATTGAAAATAACTCATGATGTGGACAGTTTCAGTGCATAGAATAGTAAAAAATACAGTTGTGATTTTGTATTTGGCAATAGAAGACATGAATTAATAGGGTTTTTTTACAAGGTTCTTTACTAGATACCTGCTATTTTTTCCATTTTTTTTTTTTCCAGAAATGATTTTGATTTTTTCTTTTTTAATATTTCTTTTTCTATTTCAGATTATATGTAACCTTATCTGAGAAGAGGACTAACTATGAGTATGATTAAATACAAACAGAACTTCAAAAAGGCCACATTTAGATGAACAGCTTGAAAAGGCAGGTGAAATGTTCTGTTAAATTTTGATTATAGGGAAAAGAACAGTGTAGTTAATATCAGAAGTCCTATGCCCAAACTGAAAAGATGTTTTTGTTTCCTAGTCTTAAATAACTCTTAGAAAGCATATTTATATTATAAATTTTGTGGGGGTTTGATGTTATATAGAATTCTGATACTCATTTTTTAATAAACCACTGGAACTTGAGGGTCATTTTCCAACCTTCAAAGAATGTTCAATTCAGGACTGAAACCATTTGACTGAGAAAATCACAGTGCAGAATGCACCATATAAAATTTTGCATTTCAGTGACTTTGGACATGGATGCATCACCATCTTTCAGCTTTCAACATGCAGAAAGAACATGCTTTCCTACTGAGACAGAAGAGACGACGTCTTCAGGACTGAGACAAAAGAGACGACGTCTTCAGGACTGAGACAGTCTTTTATGTCCCCTGTGGAACTCTGAAAAAGTCACCAAGGAAAACAATCCTTTGAGTATCTTCAAAACTACTAGCACTGCATATGTGCCACTGTCTTTTTAAGCAGATTCTCAAGAAAAACAAAAGTATTATTGCTGATGGCTATTGTGACTCTGTCTTGAAAAATAAAGACGTTTTCAAACAGGATATAGGATGTGTTACAGCTCATCAAAATTCAGATGCCATGTCTCATGAGGAAATAATGTTTCAGATGTATTTTAACAATGACACTTGTAGAATTTCATGGATGAGTTTCTGCCATAGAAATATTTCTATTCACAGAGATGTTGATTAATACCAACATCTTCTCATGTAAATTTGTCTCCAGTGATGGCAGTCAAATAAAGCCCTTAATAATCTCCTGGAGACAGGCAAATCCTAAAGTACAGGGTAACAATTTTCTTCTGTAGAAAAAATAGTACAGATTTTGACAACAGACTGATGTGTCATTTTTTACACCGGTTTGATTTGACACTAATTTTCTGAGAAGTGAGCTTCCAAATGACAATCCCATCCATGAAATTCTAATCTCAGTACATGTGGTTAAGACAAATTTAATGATAGTATAAGGTTCTCTACTGTAAAACAGATAGATCAAGGTTTTCTTTTTTCTGGGGATGGAAGACAAGCTGTCTGTTCAGATAAATTTAAATTTATTCTGAAAAAGTTTTGTATACTGAAAGAATCTCACCTGTTAGTTCTGTCTTTTTGCAAGGCATCATTTGTCCTGCAGTCCTCTATATCCTCTTGAACGTGGTGGCATTTCAGCTAAAGTCAGGGTCCTAGGACTCTGTCTCTCTGACTGCTGTCAGAGATCTCAGATTTGCCTTTTTTCACTTGTAAAAAAATTCTATTTTTTAAAAAGACATTAGCTTAAAACCTGCCGAGATATTATGTTTCCGTATTTCTCTTCAATTCTTTGTCCACCTTTGAACTAAACAAAAATAAATCAAATAAAGAATAGCATGGGAGTGTCTTTTTTGCATAATAATTCTTTGTTTCTGCAGTACTTGGAAATGTCTTTTCTGACTAGCAGTGTAGCAGAGAATCAGTTGTGCCTGAAGACTATGCCTGGCCTATAAAAGTTAGACCTTCATTCAGAATAATATCTATATCCAGTCCTTTTGCTGAAGTTTTTTTCTGAAGAAAATCTCTAGTTTTATTTTTTTTTTCCCTTCTGAGACTGTAATAAGTAGAAAATTTTTTTCATAGTCTCTCCAATATAACAGAAAGCTGTTATCTAAGAGTGTTTGTATGGCTAGTTTATTATCACTATTATTTCCAAGAAAGAGAATGATTCTGCTATTAATATATAATAATGACCTGTGATCCAATTGTCTTAGCCTTTATTGAAATAATCAGATAATGTATTAGAAGTGATATTACTGTTCCCAAGTGAAATTCTGGGAAAATTGCCTGTTTTCATTACTTCTTTTAGTAAGAACTCTTTTAAAAAAGATCTGTACTTCAGTTCTGTGCTCATGCAGCACCTAGCATAACAGCTTCTGGCAGATTTTTGACAAGATAATACTAATAGCAATAATAACTATCATATTTGCCACAGTCCTATTCTCATGTCCTGACCTGAGGCTGACTACAAAAGAATAAAGCTATAAAACAAAACAGTTTCCTGCTTAGGGATAGTAACCTTATAAAAAATAACTATGTTTCCATATACAGTTTTGGAAAAAATTGAAATGCATCATTCACCAATGCTAAATTAACCATTCTGTGCTAATAATTTCTGCTATTTGCTGAAAGTACAGCAAGTACAAATATTCTTTCTCCAGAGGAAGTTAAGCTCTTTTTCTAGTCAATATTCAGGAGAAACTTCCAAAAATGTTAGGCATCAGCAATTTCATTTTAATTTGAAAATATTTGTTTTTCTACTCTTATATAATTTTTATTGTGTTCAATTAATGATAAAAATTATAGTTTTAATGTTGGCAATAAAGAATAAAACACATTTCTAAAGTATGGAAAGTAAGATCACAATAAATATCAACACCCTCCCTAAGAAGTATTTTTTTACAGTACTTATGTACACATTTTGGTTTGGTTTTAGGTCTGTTGCAAAACTCTGAGAAATAATAGAGGACCAAACCTTCTTTTACGTCTTCATGCTGCAAAAAGAGCAGAATGAAGAAGCTGAATGGTTCTTCCTTATGTATCCCATTTAAGGAATTGGCATCATTAGGTAAATTAAATAACTGTTCTAAAATCTGTACTTTTATGATGTCCTTTAAAAGTGAGTAATACACTCTGTAATTGCATTCAGAGCAATGGAACTGTCACTAAGTAAACACTGTTGTTCTTTTGAGAATAACTTGTTATGTTCCTTTTATGCATAATATGATACCTGTGGTTTGGTTTTGTTTATGCCATTAAATTTCTATCCCATTCAATTACTGTGGTTTCAAATACTTCTACTTCCAATCAGAGCCAAATTCCTTCCCATTTTAACTTTGTACAACTAATGTAGTAGGGCTGCATCTGTTGTTTTATACACCCTTTTATATCTCAGCATCTACAGGGTCCTGCATCTGTTGTTTTATACACCCTTTTATATCTCAGCATCTACAGGGTCCTACTGCACATTTAACCTCTCATTTAACCTCTCTTCTTAAATTGTACTGTTAGGGAAATAAGAACAGAGACAAAATGCAACTGGTTTAAGTATGTAAAAATCCAGGCAAATTGCTTATTTCTTTGAGTCTTTCTTGCTTTCTTCACTTTCTTACTTTCCTTCCTTCACTGTGTACTTCACTTACTTCAGGTGAGCACATAACATATCTCATGTTTTTCCTAATTCCATATTTTCCAAATACTTGTCCTGCACACATAATTGTCAATACTCCTTTAATCTCTCTTTGTTACTTATTTAATTCTTGTAAAGTGTGATTAATATCCTTTTACAGAAAATGTTTTGCATTTCAGATACATAACTCTGAAAGTGATTTTCTTCTGTAGAGTGTAAATTACAAAATCTTAATACTTAGATTTCTCCAGTTGCCTCTGAAGTTTCATATGCTGAAACCAAACATTAGGAACTTTAAAGACCTTACAGAGCCTGAACTTTCCAAAACAAAGTTTATTTCAATTTTCAAAATGCAAATCCTAAGGATTTTTGCTAACATAGAGACATAATTTTTTTTCTAACTATTTTTCATAAAGCTAAATATATGTTGTATAGATCCTGAATGAAATCTCTTCAGTGAGTTTAAAATCTGGTCAACAGGTGGTTACATTCTCCACTGCACTTCATGAAGACTTTCACTGTCATTGTTCTTTGGTCACAAAGTGGAAAAGCTTTGTGTAAGTAAGCTTATTTGTCTATCACTGTTTCTCCTGCATTGAATCAGAAGATTTTTAATTTTTTCTCCTTGTCCCTGTCATATGTAAAATTAAATATATATCTGCGAGAAATTTAAACTTTTCCCTTAAAATTGCTTCAATTCGATAATTCTGCTTGAGATAATATATCTGCATTTCAGTCTTTTTGAATGAATAAATCGTCACTTATTTAGTATCTGTCTGAAAATTCTTTATAGCCTGATAAAAGAAAAAAGAAATTGGTCCAGGAGATTGGAGATTATGGACTAACTTTTCAAATTTTTGTGGAACATTAGTAGAACAAGGTCTTGAACAATCTATCAATAATCAATTATATTTAAATAAATCCCTGAAGTAAACATCTAAAATAAAGTCAGTTATGTTTTCCTGTTTTGGGGTGAAATTAAGAAACGAATATAAGCAACAAAATTTGTACCACATGAGTTTTATAAGGTTTTCAACATGCTCTACAAGGGATCATCATGAATAATGTAGGGAAGCAGGGGCTTTAAGAAATCCTAAAATAGACATGAAGAAAAAAAGAAATAAAATAGTATAACACCATCTAAAAACCCCAGTACTGCAAGTCTAGTTAGAGTTCTTTGTAAGTTTTTCAAGCTGGATATGAAGCAAGTTTGTTTTGGACTTCATTCTGGTTAGTACTTTTTCTGTAGTCAGCTTTTCTGTTGTTAAAGAGAAAATGTATTTAGATAATATCCATATATGAAGAGTTGCAACTGTAGTAAAAATGGTCAAAAGGCAAGAAACACAATTTACTCCATTAAAACTATATGTGAATTCCTGTGCTAAGAAAAAGCATATCAAAGTAAAATTGATCTGACTAAGCAGTTTCATATAAATTGTAGCAGATGTATTTAAAAATTGAGGATCCGGGTTTTCAATAGATTAAAAATAGAGTATGGCTATACTACATGATAATGTTGTAATAAATTAATAAGAGGTAAAATATTCTTTGGGGTATATACACAATCATTTTGTATAAAAGTCAGAGAAGGAAATAAAGAAGTAATCTTTTATTTATATATGTTATGTTTCTTTTTTATTTTCTTTTCTCTATTTTTTTTTTTTTTTTTTTTTTTTAACCTTGGAGTCTTTTGTTGCCTGTGCCTACAAAGGATCAGAAAAGTAGTTCTTAAGTAGTTCAAGAGGGACACTGAAATTTATCCTTCCATGCTTGTTTTCAAGATCAGGTTAGACACAACAGTCAGGAACGGTTTAGAGGTCTTTAAAGAAAAGGTACATTTCTGTGATTCTCCTTGACCCTATGACTAGACTGTTAAGCTCTTTTTTGTAAGGCTTTATATTCTGTCCAGTAAAGGACATTTCTAAATCCTCTAAACATAGTGATAGCCTTAGACTCTTATAGCCTTTGAATATTTGATCACTGGGATTTATATACTAAAAATTATTTAGAATGACAGATGCCATACGTGTGAAAAAAGAAGTAACTTTTTGTATTTATCCTTGAGTGACTCATATAAACTGAGAAATCAAGAAACTACTAGTACAGACTTTGTGTTTAGTTTTATTTTATAAGAGAAATAAAATCAGATAAATGATAATATGAAAATTGATAAAGTAATACTAATAGCAAAATTATTTAGAAATATATTTACATTAGCTTTTTTTTCATTATTTATCACAGGAAGTGAAATTTTAATCATGGGCTGGATTTCATTTAGTCTTGCTTAGATATATATTAAATAAAAATGTCATTATTGATGTAAGAGGCTGTGAAAAAAAGCATCTAGCTTACCTAGAGTAAAACACATTCCCATCAAAACACTTTCAAAAATATGTTGAAACAGTCTACTGAGGTTTTTAGTGACTTAGCATGATGGGGATAAATAACAACATTGGCATGAATTCTTCTATGAAAATTTTTAATTTTCAGAATGTTAATTGAAAAACACAAATAAAAAAAGTGGACTGTCATAGATTTCCCAGTAAAAAGTCTTCATCAAATAGTTATTGAAACATGAAGAAGTGATGCTATTTTTGACATATTTTGGGTTTTATTTTTCTAATGAAGACATTAGAGAAGGGCCATAAAAACCCAATCTTGGACTGTGTGCGGAAGTTTGATTTAATTTAAATTAAATGGGAGAAAAAAAAACCCCAAACAAACCAGGTCTGGAATTAATTCTTTGGATTCAAGGAAAGGGCAAGTTTGATACACCAAGAAATAGAAAACCTAAACTCAAGGTCTTAAATGTGACATATTAATGAAAATATCATTATTTAATAATGAAAATTCAAATTTTGGATAATTTGTACCCAGAAGGAATTGTCTTAAATTTTGTGATGTTCTGATCTGTAGGTTGATGATACAAGGTCAAGAATCACCATTAGTGTCTGCTAATAGATGTTCTTGAAGAATGTGATAGGAGAATGAAAAAGAACAGATACAAGATTATGCATTTGGGGCGGTATTCAAAATATTATTTTCTTAGCTTTACAAAACTGGGACTGAGATAGGAATGTAACTTCCTTTCAAAATGCGAGAAAACTTGTATTTTAAACTGAAGAATGGCACAATCAAATATAAACTGCATATTAAGAAATAAAGACATGAAATTAGAGAAATGTTTGTCAACATCAAATTTCAGAATGGTGATGCCAACCTAAGAGAAACAAAGAAAGTCCTTAGCTGTGTTTTAAGTGGATTTCCATAAAATTATAGAAAGGTTTATATGGGTTACTGGAGTTTGAGAATTTTACTGAGTATCAGTGCAAATATCTGTTCATGGAGGAGGTGGAAAAACCTAAACCAGACTGAAATTATGCAGTCCTTTGCACAGATAAGTTTAAATATTTAAATTATTAACTTTCATTAAAAATCAAGTTAGCATAACTTGTGTATGAAGACAGAAAAGAAAACAAAAAAGAGCTGACTGCATAAAGACTTAGAGGAGACATATTTTTGTTTCCCCCTAAACCATCAGAAATCTCAAGAGCATTGCAGGCCAAAAAACTCAGAATGCAAACTTTGTTTGTAAATTGGCAGTATTATCAACCCAGAGACAACTGCTGATTTCCTAAAGAAGTATTTTACAGTAATTTAAATTATTATATAAAGATTAGCTAAGAGAAGGTGTTAAAACTGATAATGTAGCTTTTACCAGCTAAATAAAAGTAGCACCTCTACATTTTATCTGACACCTGCACTACATTTATTACATCCCATGAAGCAAAGAAAGGAAAGAAAGCCGTAAATAATTCAGTTTGTTAGGTGAATGACTGAATGCATTTCAGTGTTTTCACATCTGCTAAAAAAATCAGGAAGCCAGTGGAAGTATTCCAGTTAAATGTTCTCACCTCTAAAACAAGGATTTGTTTTCTTGCAATTACTCTTTACACACTGTGTTTTGCTACATATTTGGAAGAAAAACCCAGTAACTTTGACAATGGTTTTCTACTAAATGTATTAGAAGAAATGGTTGATGATCCAGGAAAAAAAGCAAACACACACATTACGGTATAATGATTTTAAGGTGTAAGGAAGGTGTCTAAATTTTAGTAAACACCAAATTTATATAACTTAAAGATGCCTAATAATAAATCATGTTGTCTCCGTGTTTGTACTTATGGAACAATATATGGGTATGATCTGCATTCACTTTAACTCTTGCAAAACATTTTTATTCTTTAGAAACATTATTTGAAGACTACTAGTAAAATTTGTTTTCTATTTCCTAAGGTGGGGTTTTTTGTTTTGTCCTATAGATTCATGAATAATCGAATTTCATGCATCTCCAGTTTTAAAAATCTTGGACGGTCCCTTACAACATTGAAACATCACATTCCAGTTATGTTTTGCATCCATAAACCAATATCAAACATTCACATATAGAAAACAGAATTGTCAGCTTCTCTGCTAATCACTAGGTGTTCTAGATATTTTGTCAAATTTTATTACTCTGCCTTTGAAAATATTTTTTTACCTGTAATAATAAATTTTAAAAAAGTAAGTACCCTACAAAACACCTCCAGAGAATGACTGTTTCCTGGAGGGTATCAGTATCACATACATGACAGAGTGAGTATCATACCATGTGCTTACACACTTGCATGAAGAATTTAAGAATTTTTGCTCTCTTTTTTTTTTTTTTTCTCCTTTTATCAGATTTATTTTTAAATAAGTCATATTTTCTTCCTCCTTCTTGTCTTTTTTATTTGCTTTACTAAAGACATTTAAACTAACTTGCTCCCATTTATGTCCCATCCCTCCAAACAGATTTTTTTTCCTCTTTCTTACCAGCCTTTTGGCAGCTTCAAGACTAAAGAGATTACTATTTCCTAAGAACATATCTCAGTTGATTCACATGTTTCTGGGTAAAAAACGCAATACTGAACAGAATTGTTTTATAGAAAGTGTCAAAAGACAGTTATCTAAAAAACATTTTGTTTATGATAGGTAGCATGTGAAATGGAAAGTTACCAGAAAACTCATACTGGATATAATCACATTAATTTGTAGATTTCACCTGGGTATCTTCAAAACTTGTATTCATATTATCATATGCAAATGGTACTACCTTGCAAAATTTCAAACTGATTGCATAGTTATGCTCATTTAAGACCATTTTCAAATATCATTAGTACAGTTGCTTTTATGACTTGAAAATATTCAAGAAATAATGGCCAATTCAAATACAAATTCACTATCCATGAATTTCTAGTTTTCATGCTTTGAGGCACTTTTGTATGTTGTAAAGAATATGTATTTTCCAAAACATCTTTAATTTTTTTCTCAGTGGAAAGAAGAATTAGTTCATGGTCCATTTGGCAATATAGAGAGATTTTAGATTAGCAAGTTGTATTGCTTTAGGTGTAGCTGAAGCTTTAACAGTAACATTTTATGTGCATTTTTGGGTGTTGTGTTTTTTTGATTTGTTGTTGTAAACAATTGTTCTACGTACGAACACATTGAGGACAATCATGGATAGTACTATGTTATGCTTTGTATTTCTGCACTCCAATGTAAATAGTCAATAACACCAGGGGAGCAATTCAGCCCCCAGGCTAAGACATTCAGCTTGTCTATAACATCTCTCTATTAGTTAGATGTCTTCACAAACGTTCTGTTTGGTCTATGCACTGGATTTGAGAGAAATGTTTAGCTCATCCTAAAATGCATGTGCATGTTTGGTGAGTCGTACACTTTTTTCAGGCAACACTGGGCTCTCTGTATTTGTTCATAAATTGCCATCTAGTACTGTTTGATTTGTCCTGTGTTTTCCTACTTGATCCTCATTTGCTGCAGACAATTAAACTTAGGTGTCCTATAATTTGAAACAGATTAATTTGAAAAATATTGTTCCTCAGCTTTGGGCTTAGACCATAAAGTGTGGACTACATAAAACACACTTTGTTTCATGGAAGTTGACATAGATAAAGTGTTTCTATCATCAGGTCTTTAAAAAAAGAAAAAAAAACAGTGCTTCAAACATCTTTTCATTCCAGTGGTGATTAACGGCTTTATTATGAGAATTTTTCTAAAACAATTCATAATTTGGGGACTTAAAAATAATTCATAAGTGAAAAATATGCTCTCCAGGTCAAATAAATATCGATTTATCTAAAGCAAGTGGTTGGATTGGGGATAGAAACTGAAAACAGAAATAGAAAATGAAAATAAAATTTCCTGGAAAATAAAAGCAGCTTCAGATATTTAGATGTTTGGATGATAATGTTTCTTGTGGTTTCCCTACTGTTGGTTGGCCAAATTATTTAATCTTTAAGTAGCATCATGAGTGCAAAGTTTAAGTCACTCTGGATGCACAGCTTCTCTTTTTTTTCTCTCTTTTCTCTTCATTTTTATGTGGTTAACATACCAGTTTCAGCTTTTTGTGTCCCACACTGGATTTTTTTTGGTAAAATTTGATGAAAGCATGCTCTTTTTCCAGTCTTTCCCACAGGACTGTGAGGATTGCCTGTAAATTCTCCATCTGATTTGAAGACACAAGCAGCATATTGTGTCATAGCTCCCTTAAAAAATTGTATCCTCTTCCATTTCTAAGCTACTGACATTGACTAATGTAGTTCAGGTCTCTTTTGAAAGACTTGCAAAATTTCTCCTATCTGCAAGAAAGATTTGGCATGTCATCGTGCTTCAAACAACATACACACAGAGTAATTTGGATCTTAACAATAAAACAAATGTTGGTTTAGGTTTTTTAACAGCACATTAAGTAAAAAAAAAAAAAAAAAAAATTCCTGAAGGCATCCCATCTTGCACTTATTTTTATTGCTTGAGTTATATTTGTTAAAAACCTCAGTCTGAGTAACATCATTTCTTTAAGAAAAAGTCATATACATATTGGCACATTTATAGTTGTTATTTCAAGTATGTAAATCACTAAAATTGTAGAGTAGAAGAAAAAATCTTTATGTTCTGTAAAAGTGCAAGTTTGTGAGGTTGAATTCTACATTAAAAAAGTAAAATAGTCAATATTTTCATTGCTAAATGTTGTTTTGAAAAATGACAATTTTCTGATAGCCTTGTGAGAAATAAATAAAATCAAAGGACATTTCAAATTAGACAAACTCTTGGACATTTACTTAGAGAAAAAAACAAGATAAGATCATTAGTGTCATAATTTCTCAGCACAAAATAATATAAGAGCTTCTGTAGCTTTTCAACTCTGTTCTTAAAACTTCATATTTTATCTTACACAACATACTTAATTAGTGATGCTAATAATTATTTACTCATTTAATATCCTTTAGCTTATGTGAGTGATTTCTGCATTAGTAAAAGGAGCTATATTAACAGTGAAATAATGATAGTTATTCTAAGTATTATTAATAATAACACTAATAAAGGCAGAGGAAGGGGAACAGAAAGAAAGGAAAGTAAAAGAGAAAATAAGACAGGGGTTCTGTACTTGATTTTCTACTTGGATACTAGGAAAAATCTATACAATTGTGTCCTAAAATATGACATGGACTTTTATCTTTTGATACAGTGATACCCATAAACATTTATGTTTATGCCTAAGTGTGCATGCAGTTTACAACATACTCTATCTGTGAAAAAGTAGAATTTTTAAGCAAGCATTCTCTACTTGGCTTTGGAGAATAAATCATGTCAAAATGTTACAGTTCTGCTTTTTATTCTCAGGCCATATTATACATCTTTTCTTATACCCACATGAGGTATGTTAATGTTGGTTATTCTGACTTACTAGAGCGCTACATGAATAAAACTCTCATTCAGCAAGAAAACCATATGGCTTAGTGTTGCCAGCTGATTGTACACTTAAAATAATGCTTTCAAAAAAGGATTTTAATGTTCAAAAAACCACTTTCCTCTACTGTTTAAGTTTATATCATCTGTGCACAACTGAACTATTGCATCAATACCTACCTAGCTACCCATTACATGACATTTGAGATTTACAAATGATATTTGGAATTAATTTTATGATTGATTTATGGGGTAAGTGATCAACTTCTTCAATTTGTAATATAGAGCAAATGTGATATTTGGGGTTTCCCTACTCTTTTCATTCCTTTTCTTCAAAGGCATAAGTGAAAAAAAAACTAGCAACAATAATTTCTCATAATATCTTGTAATTCTGAGTCCATGTTAACTGTTGGCATTAAAGAAATAAACCATTATGATATCTGAGATAAGGAAACTTCAGAAGCACAGTGTATCACCATGCTGAGGATGTGTCCCAGGAGCATTTATCTGGCCCGAAAATTCTCCATCTAAAATCCCTACATGAAAGAAGGTACTACGACTGGCCTGTCACCTTCTCTGCAACTACTGCACAGGCTGGATGTCTGAAGAAGGTCCTCATGGATTCATTATTGTTTCTTACATGCACAAAATCCAATGTAGCTGACAGAAATGCCCTGATGACTTTTATCACCAATAGCAATATTGTCACTACATTCTGGTTTGTTTCTCCCTTTTTTTTTACTTGATGGTTGTATTAGTATTCCATGACAATAATTATGAATTCCAGTACAGTTCCAATGAATAGTTTTGTACCTAAAGAGCTCCATATAGTCTAAATTACTTATTTTCCCCCACAGCTTTCTCATTGTCTTAAATCAGTTTTATGGAAAGCACTTCCGAGAAAAACCATGCATCCGTTCTGGAGTTTAATCCCAAACCAGTTTGAAGGCAATAAAACTCTTTCTTCTGCACAGATCAAATAAAAAGAACTGTGTGCTTTATGGCACCTTTCTGGGTAACTTCTCTATTTTTAAGTTTCCCAAACAAGGAAACAAATTGGTATTCTTCCTCTCTGAATTATCAATACAAATTAACAATACAAATTAAATCTTCAGATTCTCAACATAAATCCAAATACCTTTAATACTGAAAATCAGATCCCATGTTTTGATTTCAAAATGATTTGAAACCTGCATTATGATTTTTTTCTCTAATGGATAGAATTAGACTGAGTTGAGTATGAAAAAGCAAAGGATAAAATTATTAAATAACCGAAATTCACATTGATATTTCAATTTAAAAGATCACTTATAATTTTTTCAATGTATCATTAAACTAATTAGAAATTGTACCTCCCTATGAATGTTTTTGTGCTGATTTTGGGGATAGAGTTAATTTTCTTCACAGTAGGTAGTATGGGGTAATATTTGGGATGTGTGCTGCAAACAGCATTGATAATAGAGAGGTATTTTTGTTGCTGAACAATGCTTGTGCCCCATCAAGGCCTTTTCTGCTTCTCGTACTACCCCGCCAGTTGGGAGGCAGGGGGTGAACAAGAAACTGGGAGGGACACAGGCAAGGCAGCTGACCCCAAATGGCCCAAGGGACATTCCATGCCAAATGGTGTCATGCTCAGTATACAAAGGCGAGGGAAGAAGAAGGAACGGGGGATGTTCAGGATGATGTCTCTTGTCTTGCCAAGTCACAATTAGGCATGATGGAGCCCTGCTTTCCTAGGGATTGCTGAACACCTGCCTGCCTTTGGGAATCAGTGGATCTCCTTACAATTCAGAACACTTGCAGTCTTGCAGTATCCTTCAAAGTCGTCATAATTTAAGTAGAGTTCTTGGCAATCTTGTTGTCTAAGATATGTCTAAGAAGTCACTATTATTTCTCCACAGTTTTCTTTTCTCAGCAAAATACTAAACCTTATTTTAATTTGACCATTTTTTCATTTCCTCTTCATTATGCTAAAGAAGAATTCTTTTTTTTTCTTGGTGTTATAGAGCTGATTTAATAAACCTCATATTTAAATGAAGAAGATATAATATTAAAGAAGAAGAAAATATATCAAAAAAAGACAAAAGCCAAACTCCTGTGTCAAAAAAAGCCCAACAAAAAAACCACAACCACATGTATTTTCTTCCAGTTGTGAAATTCTCCTTTTGAAACTTTTTGTCTATGACTTTCACCATCTCAGGAGTTCAGATATGCTTATTGAGAGAAAGTGGTTTAGGGTGGTTTCTTTACATATAATTAAGTCTTCTCTCTGTCCATGCGTGGAGTAGAAAACACTGTTTATTATGGGTCTTGAGCATGACTCTTGAGGCCTGCGACTCCCAAAACTCTGTTAGAACATTACCTCGGGGCTTGCTATCTGTCATGGACTGAAGGTGTGAAAGGAAGAAAGAGCAAATTCACTTCTTGTGCTGTAGCCTGTCAATGTCCGAGCCCACATCTCGATCATGTGTCATTTACTAACGTAGATACGGCTACAAGAACAAGCTGCATACATCAGCTGTGTTCTAATTTGTTCTGATTAGGTTCAGATGCACTCAGCTAATGGCTTGTAAGATGTTGCCTCTGTAGCTGTTAACGTTCTATTTTATCCAGCATGCTCTATTCAGGGAACAGTTTGGGATGAAGCAGTGATGAAGAAATATTTCTTTGTCCGTAGCAATACCTTTCTTTCCATCACTACTTTTCTCAGATGTCTCTTGGCTGTGTCAGAACACGTAGAATGACTGCAGGATAGCCCATATGTGCAGTAAGTGGGGAACTTACTATGCAGAAAAAAGATTCTCTATACAGAGCATCCATAAAAATGGTTTTATTATTTCATAAATAGATTTCTAAAACTTACTTTTTTTCTGAAAGGGCTGTTATTTCTATGATATATACTATGCAATAATGTTTGAGAAAGACAACATCTGAGTTTGTAATATATCAATTACTTCTTTTGTTTTTTCCCTTTTTTTTTACTCTTCTAGACAAAATAACAGTCAAAATAAACCTACAAAGTCAACATTAATCAGTGAATGAGTATGGAACACATACAGTTGTTGAAAATGGTTGATTTAAATAATGCCTTTAAGAAGAGCGATATTAATTAAATAGGCTTTTCCTTTTTTTCCAAGTATGTAGGATTTCTATGGTACTGATATACTACTAAATACTATAAATTATTAAACTAGTTATATTTAAACTATGGGTTTAATTCTACTAAACATCATAATTTCTAGGTTTTTTTTTCCCAAGAGGAGAATTTAAAACATATAATTTCACTCTTCAGTTCACTATATAATTAATGAAGAGTGATAATCACAGCATAGAAAATCCAGAAAGAGCTGAATGATGAAGGGGGAGCCATGATCTTCTGTCTAAAGGGAATGCTAAAAAAATTAATCTTTCTGAAATATTTCTTTATCCAAATGCCACTGCACTAACTTCCCACATCCAGCACACGGGGCAGGTTTCAGCCAGCTGATCATGTCTAGATGCAATGAGCATGCACCAAACTGGGCTACACCCTCTCCTTGAATTTCTGAAACCTAAAGAAAACAAAACAAAAAGCAATAGTTAAACTTATAAGTTAATTATAAAACATGGTAATGTGGGTTCCTCTCACTGATCTTAATGATTTTTAATGCGCTATATACCAATTATTATCTTTTTACCTCTACATTAGACTATTTTCATTACCACCATAGATAAAATGTGGATAATGACATCAATTTACACTTCCCCCTTACATTTAATCATAACAAATGTTAACTGAACCGTAAGTCAAATCCAATTCATTCAAACACCTGTCAAAGCAAAATGTAAGCTGTATAGGAGTAGAAAAGCATTTTTGAATGTCACGGTGCCAACCTGTAAAGATTTAAAATTCATTTATGATGCAGCATTGATTGAGAGATGGAAAGTTGATATTGTGGTATGGATTAAAATAGCGTCATTTTTATTGAAAAACACGGCTTGTCTATGTTAACATCTGTACTCTTTACATTCAAAGCTATATCTGTTGAGTTTATTTTATACACTTTTCTTTGAACCACTTTATTCTTAGAAATTGAATCATAGAATCACAGAATGGTTGGGGATGGAAGGCAACTGTGGAGGTAAAAATATTGTCTAATTGCCTGAAATTTTTGAATATAATTTCAAAAAATGTTTCTATTTATATCACCACAAAGTGTAAAAGTAGACACATTGAAGATATGGTTCAATTTCTCATACCTTTGAAAAAAAGGGAAGACCTTTAAAAGTGTCTTAACCTTGATTATAAAGCAAATATTAGCTGACTAGCATTATTGTGCTTATCGAATCTTTGGATTCAGTTTCAGACCTTTGAAATCAGTAAAATAAACTGACTAAGGTGCTACTTAGTGTTAAAGTAAATAGCAGAGCCTAATTCTATGTCTGCAAGCTAAAGTAATAATTTTTTTCAGATGTGATCTCTAACACTAAGCATAAATTCTGTGACCCCAGGAAACTCTTTGGAAGGTTGGATTTTTTTCAGTTCTTACCAAAGGATTTGTAATGTACTAAACTGAACACCCTATATGGATTCTATTTTTCTATGTTTGTCTGGTTTTGATTTTATGTTGGTTAATTTTTTTTTTTTTTTTTTTTAATGGACTCATAGTTCTCTGTTCAACTGCTGTTTATCAGAGTCTTCATCTAGTTTGGCCATTCAGTCTCAAGCACAGAATCTCTGAAACATGCAATTAACATGTCCTTGCACAGGACAAGAAAAAGTGGGATTCCTATTAGTCACACCATATTAACCCTAGTGAATTCCAAGTTTGACAGGATCAATAGATGTGTACACACAATTATTGCAGGTTGAATTTTTTATCCTATACCTAAGGCCAAAATCTTTGACCGCCTACAGTCATGGTCAACCAATGTATGTACTGGATAATACTCTCATTTGAGTAAGACCGTATAATAATGAAGTTCCTTGTAACTGCAAAGTAGTACAAACAGTAGAACCTTTCTTTCAAATTCAGGATATACCTAATTAAAACAATGCCAACAGATGACTATACTGAAAAAAACAGAAAAAACAACATTTCAGACATATTCTACATATATTCCTCTCTTGTTTTGCTTTATATTCTTGATTCATTCAAGTCATTCTTACAAATTTTAAAAGAAGCTTTAATTTTTATATTAACTACACTGGAGAATTGAAACAAAAAAATAACTTTTGTACCTAATTCAAGACTTTTTGCTTTTAAAATCTTACATAGTTATTGCCCATGTGTGTTGTATCACTTTCAATTATAAAAGAAGGACAAAAATAAATATAGGTTGGATTAAAAAAGAAATAGAGACTGCAGAGTTTTGATTGACAGAATTTTTTTACTATAAAAGTAGAGAAAGAACAAAACAAGAAAGTGATTTAACCTAGGACCATATCTTTGATCATTTATGTGTGTAGCTTCAGGCTTTGTCAAAGAAGGCAAAATACGAAGGAATTCTAAAAATATTATTGTAGAAACTGTTCCCTTATCTGAAGTATTAACAAAGATAAATGAAAATATCTAAAAACAGAGCTGTCAGTGGTATTTAACTGACTTAAGCCAACTATAAGACTAGCATGATAACCAACGGAATTGTGATCCTAGGCTCATGCCTCATGGCATGCCTCATGGGATGTCTCCACAGAGAACTTTTAATGAGTCACTTTGAGCAGTCTGTTTTCATTTGCATCAGAAGTTTCCAAATTCTCTCAAAATATTCCCTTGTTGCTGTTTCACCCTCCATCCCATGCTACATTTGATTTAAATGAGCACATAGATCTACTACATCATCTAACACAGTTCTGAAACCCCTGAAGGAAGCAGCATTTCTAATCTTTGAGATTAGTGTCAAGTTTACAACTTTTAAAGGAAACTCGTTCCAATTTATTAAATACATCTTCCTAAGAAAATTCGAGTTTTAAAATACATGAATAATTGTTTGACTTGTCAAAACTGCTCTGAAATATACTTGACTATTGCTTTATTCTAAGGTAGGTTTTTTGACTCAGTTCATTTCACTTCATTAAACTGAATATGGGAAAAAGACTTGAAATTGCTGAAAGCGTGTTGTATTGTTATATCTATTATACCATAGAATTGTGTACTGTGTGTATTTGTGTATTGTATATTATAGGTAGATGATAGACATGAAAAGCAGGATTCCTAAACTCAAGTATATGGACCTGATAGAGTCCAAACTTATATTTATTATTTAGATTCCATGCAAGAATACTAAATTCCCCTCCCATTGAATTATTATAAAAAATCAGGTAAACCAAGGAGCAATGTAACTGTGCATTCCAGCAAGCAATGTTCACTGTAGGAGTTCTGGCCTCTAGTCACTGCTCCAAGGACTGCAAAGGTATTTTATATCAAATTTCGATGGAATGGAGCACAGAACTCCCCCTAAGGAACCATCCCAGTACCAGAACAACAAACATCATGTCTTTTGCTTACTCTTTCTTTTGCAAGGAATTTTCAGTTATTTCCTGCAAATTTTTAAAGTTTCAACAGCACCCAACGTAGAATAGCCTGTAATTTTACTCAAGAAAACAACTTGCTTTTGCTTATTGGATTTGTTAGTCTAGGGAATTCCCTTGGGGAATTTTCTGACATCCTCGGTTGATTTCATACAAGAAAGATACTGATGGTTGTTCTACATTCTAAATAAGCAATTTAGGATGTTTTTAGCCCTGGAAAATAAATGTGGTGCTGAGTTTCCAGAGAAAGTGAAAATATAAAAGAAGCAAACTCACATTGGGTGACATGGGAAAATTTCAATTTTTAGTAGTTTTTAGAAAGTTATATATATAGCATTAGTCCTATTATATAACTTATATTGATAATATGCAGAAAGTTTTTGTATTCATAGGGAACAAGGTTTAGTATGCTAATGGAACGGGCAACAAAATCAAAAGCAAGAACACAAGATAGAAGATAGAAAACCACCACTAGGGGTGTAAGGATAAGGCTTTTCTGTATTCATTCCATTCAATATT
Source organism: Daphoenositta chrysoptera (assembly GCA_013397915.1). Lineage (NCBI taxonomy): Eukaryota > Metazoa > Chordata > Aves > Passeriformes > Daphoenositta > Daphoenositta chrysoptera. Next base: position 143,570 of record VZRO01002914.1, read on the forward strand.
TAGAAACTGCATGAAAGTTACTTGCAGGACATCTGAATGAGAAAATTAAGGAAGGTCATAACAAATAGTACTGAAAATAAATGCCCCTCTTTAAACCATCTGAGTGAGGAAAATGTGAACCTGTGCTGTTTGAATAAGGTGTAGAAAAATTGAAGAAATCAAAACCACAGGTCAAAATGATTTGACAAAAAAAAAAAAAAACAACATATTTTCTGCCTGCTGCCATGAGGTTAATGCTGGATCTGACCTTGGTGCTGAACGAAGTTCTCTTCATAAGATTAGAAATGCTCTACAGAGTTGAGGAAATTCTCCTGGTTGTATTAATCTGGAAAAAAGAAATGGAATCAACTCTTCTCAAAAAATTTAAAGTATCCAAGTGCCTAGCCTTTCCCTAGCTCTATATCATAGTGATTTTGGTAAGGAGAGAAAGAGGGAAAAAAAAAAAAAAAAACAACAGCTTGTAATTCAAAATATGATTCTTAAATTCTGGTGAATAAGAGACCAACTTGGCTAAATTGCAAGTTTTTTTATTTTCAGTCTCAAAGATAAAATACACAGAATCTGTAACACTTGCATCTTGAAAACATGAATAGACAAAATAAAGAGGTCAGGGGACATATGAGATATCATTAGCAAGGGACTACGGACAGTGTTTTTTTCCAGATGCATGTAAGCTATAATGTATATTAAAAAACCAAAAAGAGTTAGCTTCCTACTTCACAGAGAGATGAAGAAAAAATGCTAAGTATGAAGCATTTAATACTTTTTAAAATTATACTTCAGAAAGTTCCTTTTGGCTTTTATTTCACTTAGAGTTTTCAAGTTCTGTGAAAACTCATTCTTGACCCATAGTTATCATGTGTACAGGAATCTGTCAGGGGTGGGGAGGAGAGGAATCAAAACCCAGCATCAATGTAAATAAACTTACTCACCACATTAATGCACTAATACCACAATACCCCACATTGTTTCAAAGATTAGCAGCATGACCTGAACTAAACTGATGAGAGATTAGATAATTTAATTTCAGACAGCTTCATTAAAGACTGAATGTCCTTATCCAACCAACAAACTCAACACAGTAACTTGAATTGTTATCTTGTATTTCCTCTCTTCAAGATCTACTTCGCCTAAAATATTTTTTAAATGAGTTATGTGACTTGATCAGCCATTCTTAGCCAAGTTTGTAAAATAGCTAGGTCGTCACTGCATTGAAAACTGACAACTTACATGAACATTTGCTGAAATGAAGAGCCAAATGGAGGTAAACACAACATATTCAAAGCTAAAGACCTTAATTCAACTTTTTTCTCATGTTTTTTTCAATTTTTCAGTCATTTACTACCTTATTCTATCTGGCTCCTTCATTGTTAATAGTATCTTAGCATGCATCCATATTCATTAAAACAAGAAATCATCCAAATTCTCATATTAAGACTCTCTGTGCTTGTACCATCTCAGCAATGAAAGACCACAGTAATTGAGCCAAACTCAAAATTAAATTAATGCATCACCAAAAAATTCCTCAAGAGAACTGCTTGTAGAACACCATCACCTTATTTTTAATTTCATGTTCTCTATTGGGTAATAGAGATTACCTTTTTCTTACTTTAAATAGCAACTTTTAAAAAAAATGCATGCCTAAAATGACAAGCTTCATATCTGTCTACTAGATAGGAAGGAAGCAAGAGTAAGACATGCAGATTATTCTCTGTGCACTGAAGTAAGATTATTGGGTTTTTTAAAAAATACACTCAGTTAAAATTCTAAAAGCATAGCCTATGAAATGTTGTGGACAGATAAGTACTCTGAAATTTTCTATTTAACATCAAATCAGAGCAAGTGCAAGAGTTATCTGTGTTTATTCTGAATGAGCCAGTATTAGTTTCTAAGCTGACAAACATGATCTTCACTGAGGTCATTTTAGCACTTAACAAGAAGTATGTTTCGTACTACAACTCCCTTCTGCAATCAGCTTGCTTGAAAGAAAATAAATCTTTAAAAGATATGTGCCTCAATATCTGACATGTGGGAAACATTAATATTTTTCTCTTATCTTCTAATATTTATCTTGATTAATATAAACCAATGTGGTCTATTCATATGAAACATATACAGATGTTTTATCCATTCATATAAAAAATAGAATGTTGTTATGTATATACACGTAATATGGATGCAAAAATTACACAATAACCAAATCACATATATTTAAAACCTTTTTTTCTCTAACTTTTTTTTTTTCAGAAAAGAGATATTGAAAACCTCAAAACTTAATTTCCAAGAGAAAAAGTCAGTTATTAGGATTGGAGAAATTCCGTTTACAGAAGAGCACATGAACAATTTTACTTTCCTTGCTGTTAGGCACACATCAAAAACAGATTTTTACAAAAGTCCTGAGCAAAGATCCTATCTTAGTGTCAGGAGACTACTGTCTCATATTGTTTTTTACCCACAGACAAAGCTGTCCCCTCAGGCATTACAAAGAACTTCATGTTTGTGGTATAGTTCACATTTTCGAATACATCCCTTTCTCTTTCTTTAGTGTAGAAAGGAGCTTCAGCTGTGATTCAGTCTCTCCTTAACACCACATAAGTCACTTAAGATCTCAGCTTATGTAGGAAAATTCATTAAAACGACTTTATGTAGGATCCACTAATTCTGGTCTGCAACATAATTCCATATTGTCTTTAAGAATATTTTTCCAAGTACATTCAAGATAGATAACAAGAAAATGCATCACCTTAAAATCTATGACTTTATGTTATGAACATTTTTCTTATGGAACGATGGGTGGAAAAAAAGAGACAGAGATCTAACATTTTAGTTGTATTTGCCAAAATCCACAAACTACTAAGGAACATGTGTAGGTTAAAATTTTATACTGCTCTGTGTGTACTGTGCACACACACTCACTCTTTAATTTTGTCACTTCAGAACTATCTATTCATGTGCTGTGCTACACAAAATTGACATATACTGTTGTATTTCTTACAAAATAAAATAATAAACACATATATATTATAAGTTTATTTAGTGTGTTGAAATCTGAAGACATATTGAGAGAAACCAAAAACAATAGCTTTTTATGGGTGATAATTAAGGAAAAATCTGACATCCTTTAGATATATTACAGATAAAGTACATCACAAAGCATGTGAATATCCCTTTCTGCTACAAACAGTACTTAAAATGAATTTTCCTGAAATTTTCATTTTTCTCAAGCTAAACAAATACATTAATTGATAACAAGTATATCACCTATGATGTGATCTTTACAGAAATAACCAGGTATTTTGCATTCCCCTTTCTGACATGTTTTTCAAGATGAGTTTGTTGTAAACTCTGTTCATAGTAAACAATAAACAAGGGATTTTTTTTTTCCTCTTTGAAAATGTAGGTTATTATCACAGATATAATCTTAGAAGAACCCTTGTAACTGGCTTGGACAAAATTTGTGTGCTTAAAATGATAACAGTTTCCTTATAGATATCGTTATTATTTCTACTTTGTAGATGCTTCCCTTATCTTCCACAATTAGACTAACTAAATTTGAGGATGTACTCTGGTTTTCTGCAAGAATATATACTTTATTATTATACTTTTTTAAACTTTTTTTTTTGAAACCCTCTCAGAGGAACACAGGGTTCCACAAAGGGTAATCTTCCACAAAGGCTATCTATCTCAGAAGTAGAGTTTGTCCAATAAAAGAAATGAACCTATGAAATCCAAAGAGTAAATCAATGAAAGTGAGGCAATTAAAAAAATATAAAATGAAAAATTACTAATGGCAACAAAAAATGGTTAAATTAAATTATATTCCCTAATGAAATAGTGTTCTAATCAGTTGTCTTGGAAAAATGCTTTAAAAAACACAAAGCCTAATCTGTGAAACTGGGAAATATGTAAGTAGTAAACCAGCCAAGAGGACACAGAAGGCGGCTCAGTATTTCTCTCTTGGCTCATTTTTCTGTGGAGCATAACCCCACAGCGTCCGTTGTGGTGCACCCCAGGGAAAGTCAGTCAGAAGTACAAGACTAAAGTTTTTTCTTCAGGAGTGTCTAGTGAAAATCTCCACTTCATTGCTGTTCCCCATGTCACAGCTGACTGCTATCTAAGGCAACTATTATAAATAATGTAGATGAAAACTTTTGAAAACTGTATAAAAGTCCATTATCACAATTAAATTAAACTGCTTCAAACACAGTAGATTAATTATGTATAAAAGAAAATGTATTTACTAAAGTAATTTACTGAATAATAAAGGTATAATGCCATATTTTGAAAAGTAGAAATATGGAGTAAGATAAAAACGGTGTTTACAGAGTGTCTTCCCCTGAATTGTGTTTTATCAAGAATATCAAGTGTTTGGAAAATGGTGTAATTCTTATTCAGAATCCAATGAAATATTCCAGAAGAATAAGGGAAATAAATGAAAAATATGGAAACAACAACAAAAAAATTTACATCATAGGTATTTGATTCAGTTCAACCTGATTTTAGCTGAAGATTTTAAGTCTTCCATAAAACTAGTGGCTATTCTAAATCACTGTTAGACTGTTACTGTCTCATTTAAGCTGTGTTTTATATAAGTAAAAACCAGCAGCTGTGTGCATCAGTAGGACAGAGAAGCTGCTAGAGACCTATAGGAGGGGCGTAGCCTGGGGACATTTCACAGGCCCACAAACAACTTCCAGCTACCTCTCACATTCATCCCCACCTGCCCAGTTTCTGAAGTAAAAAAAACAAACAAAACATAGCTGATGTATGACCTGGAAGTGAGGGTCAGATTCCCCCTGGTTCAAATTTTAGACAACAGGGGCCAAGACACTGTGAAATGTCCCTGCCTTGTTTGTATGTGAACAATAATGTTACTGCTTAGTATTCACTTCAGTCCTTCAAGACAGATTCCAAAATATAAGTCCTGTTTCTTCAGGACTTGTCCTTTGTTGAGTCACATCTATTCTAGGCACATTGCTGTGTTGACATCAAGAAAGCAGACAGAATAATAAATCAAAAAGTAAGATTATGAATTCCTCGCTGCAAAACTTTATAAAACTTATGCAGGTTTCAGGATTCTGAATACAATAATTTCAACATATGAGTGCAATTATTACAAGACTTGAAATCGTGTTAAAGATGCAGTAAAGAAGGAAGGACAATCATGATATTGTAATGCAAAACATTACTCAGATATACTCAGATATATTTTTATCATACTGTTTTTCTTTTTTTTTTTTTTTT
>VZRO01002914.1:156211-173499 GCA_013397915.1 Daphoenositta chrysoptera
ATTTTCAGACTGCAGACTCTTTTTGAGATCAACTAGATCCCAAAAGAACCATAAGAACTACTCCGAACTAAGCAAAAATAGCTGTGGCAGCCTGAATTACTCTATTAGGTAACACTCCGTGATTACTGAACAACAACCAAAATTATTTTGCTAATGAGATCAACTACAAATTTAAAAGTGTAGAAGGGTACCTGTTAATAAATATAAAATTCTTTTTGAGCTAAACTCATGGTTGAAGCTCATGGGTAAAGTTCTCAAGCTATTTATTATGCTTACAAATCTAGTCTGAGTAGTCAAGCCATTGTTTCCTCTAATTATAAAAAATGTCTTTGCTTGAAAAATTGATTTGTTTATACACCTAAACCACCAGAGAAATAGGTCCTTAATGCACAGGTAGTTGCATATTCCAGTGTTTTTACTTAAAATTCTCAGTCACTTCTTACTGTGCTGCAATTATTAGGTACTTTATTTAAGTGTATGTGTGAAAATGTGCACATCCGTGTATATTATTTGCACAATCAAGATCAAACTCTTTATCTTGCATGGCTTATAAAATCAGCCAGCCCAATTTTAATCTTAAAATTGATTAAATAATTTCAAGTCAATTTATATTTACTTAACAGTCAGTCCAAGAGTATTTGTATCTATACGAACAGATAATCTGTACAAAGGGATATATGGAAAAGAAGATAAAGAGAGCTGTCTTTCTTCTACACGTGTACACTATAGATCCTAGTAAGATATCTGCTCACTGGTATGAGCAGTCCTATGAATGTGTTTTGCTGTCTATACAAAATTCAGAATACTTTCTATGCTGGATTTAAAAATACAAATATATTTATATGTGAACTGTTTTTTGGTTTATGATTAAATGCAGTCAGAGTAGATTTCATTTACCTTTTCATTTTTACTAGTTCTGATCATTCATTTGGTCATCTGTAAATAATAGGCCACAAATAATCATAAACTTCTGATAAAGCTAGACAAAAAATAACTTTCCTGTTGTTCATCTTAAGAATGTTTCTCTGTAACATTGTCACTATCCTTTTTTTAACTGTAAAAGAGTGTATATTGTTTCCTGTTACTTTCCCCGATGATTCCTCTAGTGTTACACCTCTCAGTTTTCAAGAACAGAGCAGATGCAAGAAATCAAGCCTTGGACTATTAGCCCTTCTTGCCTGTCAATGTAGGAGTCAATGATACTGCCAAGAGAGACCAAACTTAAATGTATTAGGGCTCTGGGACAAGGCTGAAGAGGTCAGGTCAGGAACCAAGGTAGTTCTCTATTATTTTGTCAGAAAAGCAGAAAGGCTCAGCCAGGAGTAGATATCCTGTAGGTCAACATCTGAGTGCACAGCAGGTGTTACATGCAAGGTTTTGGTTTTTATACCACTCCACCTTCTATGAAGAATGAGCAATTGTTGGGAGACAGAATACACCTGACAAAGTAAAACAGCAGCAAGCTTGCCAGTAGGCCCGCTAATCTACTGAAATGAACTTTATACTAGGTTTGCTGGGGCATAGTGCCTAATGCCTAAAGAATAATATAGACCCAAAAGACATTAAGTCTCAGGAGGACAGCATAGTTGGGGATGCTGTTCTAGGTTGCCTGCAAAAAAAAANAGAAAAAAAAAAAAAAAAAAAAAAAAAAAAAAAAAAACCCACACAACAAAACTATCACTGAGGATGAAGTGAAAAATGCCTGTTACCAAAAAGTTGCAACATGGAAAACAAACATTTGGACTTACAACTTTGTGACCAGTCACAGAGAAATATTTGCCTTATGATTACAGAGCCATTGTGGGATAACACTTGTGACTAAAGTTCTGCAGTTGATGGATAAAAGTAATTTAGGAAGGACAAGACAGGAAAGCAGAGACTCTTTGCCTTGAAACTGGTGATGAGCCTCTCAAGAACTTACTTATAAAGATCTGAGGAAAGAGTTAATCACACTGATATCCACTCAAAGGGGAACAGTGGTCACAACTAGAAAGATTTCTACAAGAGTAAAGGACAATTTGTTTGCAGGTGATCAACAAAGTTTTAGGGGAGGCATTCTGCTTGATCTTCTAATCATAAACAATGAAGAACTTTTTAGGATGTAAAACCAGAGAGAAGGCTTTACTGTAATGAATTTGTGCCTTAACATCCTAAGAGAAGTGAGCAAAGCCAAAATAAAATTGGAGCATACTATTTGAAAAACATGTCTAAATTTATCTGAGATATGCTTACATTATAATTAAAGTGAGACTGTAAAATAGTTTACTTTTGTCGACACGGTTTATTTTCTTTGTTAAGGAAGCAAAGTAGAAAAGAAAACAAATTTCTGGAATCTACTTGGAATCTCTTAATTTTGCAGTTTATACTTTATACAGATTTACATTTTGAAGATGCATATCTAGAGGACAATAAAAAGAAGAAATGTAGGTACAAACTGGAGCAGACCATTCTTGGAAATATAGTTGATATTTTGTTAGAATAAACTTTCCAATACCGGGTCTATAAAAATAGTTCAGGCCATTTTCCCAGTCAACAGCCTACATAATCTTTCACTATGGTAAACAGAGTAAAGGTTCCGTTCTATTTATGTGTTTTATCACAAAAGAATAGGCAGCAGATCTTGTGACAGGTGAAGTGAGGAATGGGGTCTCTGGGAATTACAGTTTATTTTGACAATCATATAACATGAATTAATTGCATAAGAATTTGAAGACAGAGATGTTTGAGATTTGGCTTGGTTTTAATGAGTGCTACATTCTGGTAGTGGTGTTTCGTTGTGGGTTCTAAAAAGAAAATGTAATAGTCTCTGTGAAAAGGCAAACAAATTAAGAAGACAACACCCTAACTGATCAACATCTTCCATTTATAAGTGAGTCTGCCTGCAGCATTATTGTAATCTGCAGATTACAGATATATGTAGGAGTTCATTCACTTCTTGATTTTCTGATTGAAAGAAGAAATCTCACCCTTTTTCCTTTCAGTCAAGCCATGTGCATAGCTGAAGAATGACAGACATGCTGATATTTTGTTTTTTCCTTTCTATATGTAAGAGGTGAATGTTTATTTTTTGGCCCAGCTGATGACTATCTGTCTGTTTGGTATGATCAGTTTTGGCGTAATCAGGTTTGGCATGATCAGTTTTGTGCAAACAGCCTCTAAGACAGATTTTACTGTCCTGTTCATACACGCTACTGCATCCACATTTGGATCTTACCAGACATAATTTGACAAACTCTCAGGTCAACCATGCAAAGAAAGTTTGCTCTGAGAAAGAGAGAAAAAGAAGGCAAGATAGAAATTATAATTATGAAATAAATGAAATATACCAAGACCATAAAATAAATATTTGGAAAATAAATATCCTGAGGGGCAATAGTTTTCTTAAGAGAGAGAGAACTTTATGAGAGAGAGGTAGATACTGTATCTTTTGTTGCTTAAAAAAAAAAGAAGTTAAATGAGAAACTTTAAATTCCTAATGTAATTTATGTTCTCTATTTTGGCTTTAAGCTTGAATTTAAACATATACAATATTTGCAAAGAAGAAGGATCTGTGAAAGGAAAGTTGTAGTACAACTAAACATTGAATAGCTGTTTCTTGACTATTATTTGAACTACTTCATGCTCTGAAGATGCCATAGGGTTTGCCACTTTCCAACAGTTCAAAGTGGCGGAGTTCCCCAGTGAGTCATCCTTCTTTCATAGACAAGAGCTGCATAGATCTGGGACCAGAGAGTGGTTTGGACGCATCTTAGAACATATTTCTGCATTTAAAAAAAAGTGCAGATTCTCAAACAATGTATGCAAGCAGTATTTTGGTGCAAGTGGTGTATTTTACCTGAAAGAATTCAACAGTAGCCCTAACAGCTGTGTAAAGTTTATACGGAAACATACCCTGATTTTTCAGCAGTTTCCTCCATTCCTAGATGTCCCCAGATGCCTGATACTTCGAAGAGAATGTGTCATAGCATGTTCATCAATTTTTATACACTATTATACATAAATTGTATTTAAACATGATTAAGAAAAAGAAAAAAATTTGGAAAACCTTAAATGCGAATACATCATTACACATTTATACAATGTAAAATATGTCTTCAGAAAATAATTTAACCTGCCTGAAAAACACTCATCATTGTCATATTTCAGCAACATTTGACATGTGAGTCTATTAATAACAATGGCTCCAAAAACTTGCATCGAGGAAATTGAATGGTTACTTCACTGCCTTTGACTAAAGTTTGCTGATGTGAAGTTTCTAATTGCCAGCTCTAAGCTTTAAGAGCCAGGCTGGGTCCTTTAAACTTCCCAAACCATCACCAGCAAATTGGACCTTGTCAGCCGTATTATGGCCTGAATTATGCATTTTTTTTCCTAACAATTTCCTTCTTCAATAACATTCCAAAAGACTTTTCATGCAAAAAATGAATGCCTCATGGGTATAATTTGGGTTCCAGGATGCTGACTATTTGTAAAATCAAGCTATATACAAAGAAATTAACAAGTCAGTTGAATTCAACTGTTATGGTGAATATTCTTGCAAAATTATAAATTAAATCCAAAGAGTAAAGGAAGATCTTGTGCCATTGAAGAAAAGGGAGGTTCTATTTTCCACAGTTTTCCACTGTCAGCAAGTGAAATCATTGGGCTCGGAAAGCCTTGCATTTACTAGCACAGCAGAAAAGTAGTCAGTCATTTATTATATATATTGCTTCACAGTGTAATCTCTTATTGTTTAGCAGTAGTAGAACTGTCAGATTAAAAATAAATATTTCATGACTTGTAACAGTAATGAGTTCTTACTTTGATGTATAATCCATTATTAAACTCACCAAATGTTTTTTAGGCTAACTTATGTGGGTCAGCATTAGGCCTTTGTAAAATACAGGTTTCTAGCCAGATGGTTAGAGGTTGTCATTAAATTAGCCTGAATCAGTCGGTATCCCATCAGTTAATCTCATGTACTATAAATGGCAGATGAGTATTCTTTGTACTGATTATGCAACTTGCAGCATCTGCCCATTTTCTGCTTGACTGGGTCCTGTCTGAAGTGGTCATTCCCCCAAACCTGCTAGAGCCAATCAAAAACCTGCCCAGTTTGCAAGAAGACTGCAGGCATATGGCTATTTGGCTTCTATTTTCACCATAGGGTACTCAGCCATTATGTATGGGTATGGGAAACTATGTATGATAAAGTCATTAAAGTGCTGAGCAGTAAGAATTATGGCCATGCTACACATAACGACAGCACTGCAGAAAATGCTCATCTGTGTACATTTTCCAGCTGAATGGTTATTTTATGAATGGCATTTAGTTTCTTATGATGTGGGAGAAAGCTGTCATTCTTGAGTTATTTGATTCATATGTATGTAGTTAAACTTTCTTGCAATCATAATGTTCTTGTTATGCCGTTTGGGAGCACAGATTTTTAGTGTACACATAGATTCCTAAAATAAAATCCCAGATTTTGAGAACAAAATTACTTGAAAAATAAGGAAAAAGCTGCATGCAACCATCCTTGGATCGTTACTATGTGAATAACACACCATCAATTATTTTCCCATATTCCATCTGCAGGAATATTGAACAGATGAAAAACTGCTATACGGATGCTAAGAATACCACCTTAACAAGACAAGTTGCAATCTTATTAACAGTGATAATCACAAGTACTCTCCGTATTTTATTTTCCTTAATAATAACTCTTAAGTAGATGTTAAATACCAAAAAAGGAATTTCTGAAGTATGTCTTCTCTTATCCAAATAACATACATAACACTATGGTACACAGGAGATAGAGTAATTGTAGTATGGTGGCAATCAATAGTGATATTGGATTAAGGAAGAATTTGTAAGACAAAACTGTTGAACTCCTAGAAGCAATAATAATTAAAAATAATTTTTAAAAAGTTAGGTACTCCCTTCTAATATTTCTATCCAAGAAAACAAAATAAAACAATGACTTTTGAGTAGGACGTCATGGATAGTTACAGAAAAGACTGTGGTTCAGAGTTCTTAAGATTTATATGTTACATGGTAATATTACAGCTGCATGTTGTAATAGTGTTGCACTTGCTTTCATTAAGTGACTGGAAATAGAAAGCAAAATTTCTTTCACTGCACTTCACCTGTGGAGCATAAAAACACCCATAAATTACTTTTAGAAATTTTATTCATATTGTTGAACAAATGTGTCTATTTTCTTAAGAAACAGAAACAGTGACCTACAGAAACATTCTTTAAATTCATAAATTCCAGAAGTAATTACAGAGTTAAACAGAAAATTCTTAGCACAAGAATAGTCTTAGACTGCAAGCACATTGAAAATATAATTTCATTTATGCCACTGTGTTCTATTCTGTGGCAGACCAATTATGTGGCTGAGATGTTTCACAGAGAAATGCTTTTATCCAAAGCACAGATTCGTAGAACAGCCTGTCTAAAGAAGACATTTCTGACTTCCAAGTCATGCCCTTGAGTAGGAAGGTTGATAACACCTGTGATTTATTTTGTATATTTATTATAGGATAAACTAAATTTCATTTCCTGACAGTTTGCATCATGGCAAAATGAGACACTGAGGAAAAGGTGTTCCTGTATTCCTTACCATATACTTACTGACAGAGCTGTAGACAGTATCACACTCCTGCTGGAAGCCTTTACCTCTGCCTCAGGGATATCACAAAGTAACTAATATTCCAACTACAGATTCATACTTCCCCCCAAAATTCAGTAGTAACTTAATCTGTTGCTATAGTAATAAACTTCCATGCCTATCCCTGGTTGGGCTGAATATGGAAGGGGTATGAAGAGGCACAAGAACCACAGAATCATATGATAGTTTGGGTTGGAAGGGACCTTAAAGATCACCTTGTTCCAACCACCCTGCCATGGCCAAGGATGCCACCCACTAGACCACGTTGCTCAGAGCCCCATCCAGCCCAGCATTGAACATTTTGTATAGGAGACCTGCAAATGAAGGAGTTTTTGTGAGCTCTTCTGTCTGTTGCACCACTAAGGAAAGTTCTAAGGAAAACACCCACTAATCTCTGCCACTGATATTGAGGAAGCTTTCCCCTCTTTTCTTCTTCTGTTCTTTGTATCACACTTCAATTCTAGGCTGGTTTCCAGAGGTATCCACTCACGACACAGAAGGGACACATCCTGGACAGCTTTTCCAGGAAAGAAATAGATCATGAATACAGCTGCTTTGAGAAGGGAGCCCTGAGAGAACTGGGCAGAGACAGCCATGTCTGTGGTGCCTACAGGGTAGTTGCAGTCTGAAGTATAGGAATGTGCAATAGGAGAAAATAAAACAGCTGAATATATTGAAAGTGACATAAAAAAATCAGTGTATGAAAGATCGTAAGATACTTTAACTCTTTTCCCTAACTGATTGAATCTATCTGGAGAAAATGCTTTTTCTATGACATCCACAGCTTGAATGATTGCTAGCTAAGATACAGATGTACATGTAATGTAATGTAACCAGAACTTCAAAACCAGAAATGGTGCAATGCACAGACAGAAACGTGTTCCACTGTGTTGTCAACAGAATATGAAAATGGATTGTCATCTGTAAAGCAATGCCACTTATAACTGTTCTGCTTCACCTAGCAGTGTATCAAATACTCCTGAAACCTGATAGGGAACAGCAGAAAATAGGGGCCATTCACTAGAAATAGATAATCCCCTCTTTGTCCTGATCCAAATAATTTATATTAGGAGTGTACTGACCAAGATATTTCTTGGGTAACTCTGTTTTCCATATTGATACCTTTGATTATTTTTTTTTTTCCTAGCTTTGTGCTGAGCTTCCCTTAATTATTATGATTATTAAACCTTTTACCATGGTATGACATATAAGAGTTGTTATCAAGAGACTCAGAATTTTGATGGTTTTAAAAAGCCTCCTTTCCTACGCATACAGTAAATGAAATAATGAAATGATCTTATGCAAAATTTTTTTGTTATTAAGTATATGCATAATTTATTGGAGCCTTGTTATTTTACAGCCAAATTCACAGAGACCCCAGGACTTAAAAAAAATCTCATCAATAATATAGAGCAACCAAGAAAACCCAGTATCAGCGCAAAAGATAAAAGAAAGCAAGAGAAAAAAGTTACCTGCTTTTTGTCTGCTGAAATGAGGAAAATGACCTAGATTAAATTTTTCATTAAAAACTATGAAATATTAAATTTTTCTAATTTCTAGGGAGGTATACTTAAGCTTTTCCGTTTTTCAGGAATATGTCTATTGACAGCCATCTAGGGTGACTCTTATGTGGATCTCACACTATTTTTAAAACTTATTTGGTAGTTAAAATAACACAAAAATAAACGACTTAAAAGAATGAGCAGGAAATGTAGACAAGGTCTTCCCTCCTATTGTCACTCTTCCGACATTGTTTCCTCCCACTTTACACTCCAAAATATAATATTGATTAAGATTATGGAATATTATCCTCTCAAATTATTTTTCATCTGAGTGTGTGAGGCCTAAATTAGTCCACTTTATTAAGCTCTTAATGAGTGCATAAATTAGAATAGTTAGGCTCAAAAGAGAGACTAAGGTGACTAATAACAGGAAGCAGCTTTACACTACCAGACAACAGTTCAACCTATCTAAGATCTCATTCTCCCTCTAAAAGTGATTTATTTTTCTTCACTAGGAGAAGGTTCCAAGGACAACTGTGTTTTTTTAAGTACCTCAGCCAAGCACTCCAAGGTAGATGATTTGCTGAAGTGTGTTCACCAAGAGGGAGTGATTCTATTACAATATGATTGCATTAGGGATGTCAATACCAATGAGAAAAGTTTTTTCCAATGAAAATTCTCAACCTCAAGAGCAGATAAAAAGTACTTTTCCTGCTTTTCAAGAAGACTCTAGAAAGAAACTCAAACTTCTAGAAAAAATTCAAAGGTTGTGATCATGATCAGCACTGAAAGTTAGAATTTGGGTAATACATGTGGATCACTGAAGCTGGAAGAGAAAGACTCTGAAGATGGGCTGGGTCATTCATTCTTGTTTCACATGATGTTTGCCTCTATCATTTATTCTGTAAGAAATTAGGGAAACATCCATCTGTACATCAACAAATAAAAGCCCTCATCAATTAAGTTTTATGCTCACAACATGCCATTATTATTTAAATAATATTAAATTAATTTAATTTTGGAAAATTGCATATTTATTACTTGAAAATTTAGATTTGCAAAGAGTAAAATTTCTACTGTAATGTCAGTATAACAGACAGTCTTTAAAGTTCTAAGTCCATTGCTTTAAAATGGTAAAATTCCCAATTGTTCTTACACTCAGTTTTGCTTCCAACTCAAAGCAATAGATACTTCAAATTGTTTCATTAAAACCAGAATTCACCAGTGACTGTAAATTCCCAGTGACAAAGACAATATCTTGACTATCCAAATATGCAAAGTCAATCATATTAGAAGACTCCACAAGATACTGAGAATCTCTAAATTATCTTCTTTTCAAATGTTAGGTAAGACAATATATGAATACGTGAATTTACTAAATGGACAGCACATAGAACCTTTAAAAGACTCTTCAGAAGTGATACTGTAACAGTGGCAAACATTGAAATTTTTATTCTGACAGTCATAAATAGAAAAGACTTCATAAATGATCAGAGAAACTATCTAAGGCCACAAGCATGAATAGCATAATCTTGAACAAAGGAATGCTATGATATGCTATTTTTAATTATAAAAATACAAATAATAACCAGTACATTTATCCAAATTACAAGGAAAACATATAATATGGGCTGTATAAATACTTTACAGAGATACAAAATGTTTGAAAAGTAATAAAATAGCAGTGGAAAATATTTTAATTGTCAAATTTCTTGATGCCTGAAAAGTAGAAAATAAAGCAAAAATGGCCAATTATTTTGTTGAACAAACAAGGAAAACCACGTGTAAGTTTTCAGATTCATAAAGAAGAGAAGATACAAGTGGTGAGACCAGTCACAGTGCATAGAATAGGATGGAGGTTAAGCCAGATATACAAGAACTACAAAATTAGTCTTTTATCTCACATATATAAGGTAATATTTATTCACAGGTTAAATTATTATAAAAACCTGTTTCAAAAGACTGCAATAACTGCAGTTGTGAAAGACAGATGGAAATAACATTCATATTGCTTAATATCACAAAATAATAGTCCATATACAGAATAATAACAGGGACTTTTTATGAAATAATCAATGTCTACTGCCTTAATAGAAAATCGCAAATATTTTACACATATATGTATATAACCCCTGAAAAATTACAATTCCATGAATTTGACCTCAAGTCTAGCACAGCCCTAGAACGTATTTTGAATCGTGAAGGAATAGATCACCTGGGCATGAAGAGAAAAATAAATTATCACAAGAATTTATTCAAAAGTTGATGACATTACATTAACTTAAGATTTTTCTTTAATGCATGAATATCTTAGTAATAGCAATCTGTCTAAACTTAACTGAAGATACCGAGCATTCAGCCATACTTTTAGACTGTCAGTGAACTGACCCTTCATCTAGTGGATTCCTCATCACTGTTGGATGTATCTTCTCTGGACTTTTGGGGATACAGTTCACAAAAATAGTCCTAATTTTACTTATTTCACATTCCCAAAGAGCATCTTGGGAGGTTCAAAGGCCTGGGAGTCCAAAGTGCAGGCTTAAGAGGGGAAATCTTTTAATATCCAGGTACTTGGAGTAACTGTTCTTGTCTTTCACATTTCTAAGCTTTGGCTTTTGTTCAGTATCTCTCTATTCCCCTTTGGCTGCTCATTCCTCCTTTCACCTTCTGGGAAAGCTCATTTCTTGATTAAACTTTTCCTGGAATTCCTTGTCCACACATGCTGTCTTTCAGCCATGGATGCACGACTGTATGCACTTCAGAATGTACCTTTTAATTTGCAAAGATTGTCCTTGAAGATCAGCCCTGGCTTGCAGTCATCGCAGTCAAGACTGCACTGTCTTCAATCAGTTCATCCTTTTCCTCGCCCATGTGTTAGTATTCTTTGCTACTAATCAGTAAAGCATGTGTATTTTTCATCAGAAATAATGTCTCTTTCTTTCCCTATTTTTTTAAACATAGTTCCATTCTTACCTTAATATGCCTGAAGAGAAAGATGAAACCCCTTTAAAGGGGTCTACTTCACAATATTTCATATTGGTCTTGTTCTATGTCTAGAATTAAAATTTCTAAAAATTCTCTAGCTCTGACTTGTTGTTGACATCTGGTATCACTGCGCATAACACAAGGAATAAAATAACAAATAAAACTATAAAACTACCATTATGAAAACAGTTCTGTTGGCATTCTGTGGAACACATTTTTGTGAACAGTTCACCCTTCCTTGGATTTTTTTCCTTTACCAGTTTCTCCCTCATTATTTGTCTGCCTAGAGCCATCAAACTGCTAGATTTTTGCTCATTAAAACTGATTGTTGTTACTGGACTGAGATCCACAAAAACAAAGAGAAAATAAAAAAAGATAAGTTTAAAGGTCTTTCTCTTATCTGTACAGTTTTTCAGTAAAAATCAGCAGGTATTTGTTAACAAAACCCAAATTTGGTCCCTTTCCTACACTTATTTTTATCGTGGCAAATAAATATGAGTTCCAATGAAATGAAAGGTATAATGATAGTTAAACTCTTCTGTAAGCATTATTGTTTGCTCATCTTGTTTGATTATGTCTACAACCACTTGAGTTTCAGAAACAGGTGCTGTCTATATTTGTCCTTGCTAAGTATCTCTAGGTGGACCCACTTCATAAAATTACTACTTTGTTAACAATGTCAATAATATAAATTTGTAGGTGGCATTGGTACATCTTGTAGGGACCACTTGTGTTAAAATAAAGTACATGAATAATTCATATGTAGGCTCAACTAAAAAAGGGAAAGCTAAATATTTGAACATTAGTATCATATAAAATTTTCACAAAGTTTAGTTTCATGCAAATTGCACTTCATTAGCATATTATTACAGATAATTTATTTTACACTGGGACATTTAGTTTTTCAATCTTTGCACCTGTTAAAAAACTTAAACATAATTTAAATTTAAATCATGTAATTTAGAATTTTGCCAATGGGACTTCAGCTTTCAGGAAAAAGTAGACCTTTAAGCCATGGGCTATTCCTTTTCTAACACAAAGGTTCTTTAGTCCAAATCTAAAACCTAAAAGGCTTTAAAGGGAATTGGAAGTAGTGAGTATTGGAAAACATCTTTTATGCTATGTTAATTTTAGTGCTTGGAACTTTGAACTATTTTCTAAAAACAAGTAAAACTATGGTTTCCAGCCATGACTTCAGATATCAAGTTATACTAGGCAAGAAAATAAGAGGCCGATATAGATTAAATTATTAAGCATCTGAATTGCTAATTAAGTTGTTGATAAATATGCATGAATAGGTAAAGAATATTGTATGTGGATAGGTGTGTACATGTAAGATTATTCTTCTGCTTGTGTCAAAGTTTGTGTGCATAATACAGTATCACAATACTATTAATGTTGCTTACAATGCTTTCAATTTTGTACCTTTTAGTCTGTATTATGCTGTGAACAAAACTATTAGGCTTTACTTCAAAAGCTAGCTGACTGTGACCCTAGTTCAACAGCTTTTATTTTATTTGTCTTGCTTACATTTGTATACAGCATGCACACATTGAAATGCTTTGCTTTGCTGAACTGAGATTTATTTATACATCCTAAATGTCAACACTTCAATGACTGCTTATATTTATACTCAAAGCAGATTTTGTATCTGAAAGTAAATATTGATAGCTCGTTATCAAGGGACAATAGATTAACTAGAAGCAGATTTTTCTTTCTGTTTCCCTTTTCTAAGTATGATGCATTATCATACAGCTATTATTGAGTTAGTAATACTAAAAAGAAGAAGCATTGAATTATTCCATTATGAGTATTGTATCCAGCATATTAAGTAATCAAAAAGGAGGATTATATACAACACAATAACAGAATAAAGTTTGGAGGCTGTCTTCAAATAATGCTTGAGCATATATGTTCAATAGCTCAATCAGTCTAATTCTGTGCAGTTAAATAATTTTTTTTATTATGTGGTTCAAATATCATGAGATACACAACAAAAAAGTATTCAACAGAAAGAAATGGTGAATTAAGTGTTTATTCTTTAGAAAAAAACTTCTAGGTGGCAAGCACTGTAAGGTTAAATTTACAGATACTAAGGCAGTTCAAAATACATTAAAAACCAAATCTTTTCCTTTGATGCCAGATTAAAATTCTAGGACAGAAATTCAGGTCAACACATCCAGGTCTGACAGAGACCCTGAGGGGATCTACTGTCTTAACCAATCATTTATTTGTTTTTCTTCTGTGATATGGGAATGTCTTGATGCATAATACCTTAAAAAGTGAAGACACACAGGAGAACTACCAGTAAGTCTGTAATGTAAAGTTTTTAGCTTTGACTTAATAGCCTGAAGACTTTAGTCTAATCTCCAGTTCATTTATTTTCAATGCCAAGTGAAGGGAAAAATGGAATGAGTTTGAACAAAGATGCCTGAGGGATCGCTTGCAAATGCCTGCAGTAGGAAGCTACCAAGAACACAGACTTTTCCAGTCTTAAGGTACCTGCTATAATGAACGTTTTCCATGTTGCTGTGGTCCCAGGTAGGAGGAAAGCAGCAAGAATGAAATAAGTCGTTTTGACTGTACAATTAAGTTTCCTTTGTAGAATAAAAAAATAGATAGGAATGGTCAAATAAAATGTATCAGCTAATGTAGTAATTGATCAAAACCTCAACCTTATATGACTGGAATATCACACCACAAACTCCTAGACTTGGAGAGCTGAGTCTAACATGCTGGAAGGCAAACTACTATGACGTAGGTACAGTGAAACAAAAAATTTGGATGTAAAAACAGCGTTTGGCAAAGTAACATTACACTTAGTAGTTGCAAGTACAGTCCCACATGGCAGAACTAGAAAACTGTCATACTAGCTGTCTTTCAATGCCAGGTGTTGATCTTGCCATATGATTTGATGTTTACTGGATCAATTAACAACAGAATTGGGTGTAAATGCAGACTTTCATTTTTGATTGACATATTCATATGATATATATAATTTTTACCTTTTAACTTATATGATAAATAAAAGAAAATAAAAGCCATTAAAACTGAAAAGTGCCACATTATTAGGTGGTAACACTTTTTGTCTAGTGGTTAATAGCAAAACTTATCTAGGACAAAGGAAATGAATGCTGATATAACAAGGGAAAAAAAATCTAAGGATAAAAAGGAGAAAAGCTATATTCCTGAAGCAGATTACATGAATATTTAAGCACTTTTTTTTCTGTAAAGAATATGAAAACATGTTCACACCAAATGCATTTTAGCTTTATTCTAAATAGAAACATAACATGCTTATTTAGCTCTGTGTAGCCAAGCCATAAACATTGCTGTATTCCAAGTTCTCAGTAAGCACAGTATTTCTACATTTTTAAAAAGTCTTCCATTTTTTTGCATGGACCATAATATCTTGCAAATACTTATCAAAGTAGTCTTAAAGCATTCCTTTATAGCAGAAGAATGCTACTTGATGTGGAACTGGAGGCCTGTTTTATGTCTACCAACATCTGTTTACAACTGGATTCAACAACACAAGATGTTGTTGCTGTACTGTAATTGAGGGAAAGAAGCATGAATACATTTTTCATTGCGAAATAATTCATATAAAAACCCAGACCTCCTGAGGCTGCAATTATAGGGAGCAATACAGAAGAGAACTTATTTATATGAACCACTTCTATGGCATTGAAATGCCCATTAATTTTTCATGATTGGGTGCGAGATGTTTAGTGGATATACATCATATTTTTTGATACTGGTAAGCAGTGCTCTGTCTCTCAGAATGCATGAACTGGGCATCTCAATAAGTAAGATCCCCCACACTTAAAATGGGTATTAGATTTCCTGTCTAAAAGGAGGTAACTGTAAGAAGAACAAGGGTTCTCTGGCTGCCTATTTTTGTCATATTTGAAGGCAGAAAGGAAGGAATACTAGAAATCAGTGTAGAAGAAACAATACTCTCCACATTTTGTGTTGGAACCAGTATATTAGCAAAAGGCATCAAGAGCAGAGACAAATAGTTTGTCCATAACACAGTAGTTGTACTAGCAAGATGTAAGCTTTTGATATTGACTTCCTGTTACCTAACATAACATTAAAAAAAAAAANAAGACTAGAGAGGAAAATTATGTTATCTGTATGTGGAGAAAAAAGAAAAAAAAAAAAAGAGAAAAAAAAGGGGGGAGAAAAGCAGGCAAATCTAGAATAGTATAGACAAAATACTGCATTAGTCCTCATAAGAAGCAAACAAAATGACCTCACAAGAGCTTCAGACAATTAATTGTATTATTTTTCATGTTTACAGTTCCCAGATTAATGAAATCATGCCCTTCAATAATAAATGCATGCTGACAACACTTTGCAAGTTTTGTCCTAGCCTGTTTTAAAAAATTAGGGTATCATCTTTTCTATCTTTCTATATCTTTCTATGGAATAAAACTCGTATTTTCAGATACAGATACGCTAAATACTAAAAGGATGAGTCCTTGATTTCTAACCCTCTTTGATATGAGGCAAGCAGTATGTGTACTATTCTCAGGACATATCAAAGCCCAAGGAAAGAAAAAGGCTGTGAGATTGGTGCCAGGCAGCTATTGTAGAAAATTCTGTGGTTTATAGGTCATGTTTCTGGAAGCAGTATCAAAGTGAACTGTTTTCAGTTTGCCTACTATGCCTTAGGCTCAGAATGAGTTGATTGTGAAAGGGTTATTCAGTCTGTAAAAAAATCCCCAACCCATTGTGTCTCTACAGGACTAAGCACATTTAATTAAAGAAAAATAAAATTACCATAGGGAGCAACCAAAAATGTTTCCTATTCTCTTAAGGGAGAGCCTTAAGAGAAATAGATCATTGAAGTTAAGAGTTATGTAATCTTTTTGTTAACGAAATTTAAGTAAGTTGAATATTTCAATTGCTTGAATCACAGTTTCTATGTTTACATGAAAATATATAATCTTAACTTCATGTGGAATGTGCTTCATAGGGGAAATAGAAAACTGTTTTCTTTAAGGGATATAAATCTGCCAAAACAATGTCAAGACAAAATTGTGAATAACAAAATTAATCAATTTGAATTTTCAAAAAATTTGAATTTAAGTTAAACACAGTACATTATTCAGGAGTATGAATGACATTGTTCTAAAGGACTAAATAAATATAATTATGGTACTAAGGTAAGCTTTTTCATAGCTTTCTAAAGCATATAAAATGTCTTCAAGTGAAGTACTTTTTTCTGTTCTGATATATAAATAGATATGATTGTCCCCTGCAGCAGTTTGCATATTTCTATTATATGGTTAGCAGCATGATCTTTTTTTTTTTCAATGTAGTACAAATATCCATGTAGCAAACCCCTACGTAAAGAGGACAGGAGCAGCAGAATAATAACCTTCCTAAAAAATTGAATACGAAAATTTAACTGCATTAAGAATAATACTAGGTTTCTGGTTTAATCCTATAAAATATGGATATTCTAACTTACTTTAAAAAAAAAAATTCTTACAAGATTTCTTTTGCAGGAGAATATCAGCATAAAAAAAAAAAAACAAACAAACCTAATATAATATAAAATATATATATGTATCCCATTATATATCTTTGTGAAATGTGCAATCTTTTCTAAGATGATGTGGCTTTTAGGATTTAGTGATGCTGTTTAGTGACAAATTAGTTCAAAGTGTATCAGTAGATCAATATATAGATGAACTTATTTGCTGATCTATCCTGCCAACAGCAGGCCGTAAATAGTAACTTCGAGTTCTGAAGATACAATTATAGTACTTGAATCTAAAGATGATCTCATTTACACCTGCAAGAAAATTTTATCATTCTTATATGATGAAGGATTTTGCTTTTTAATTTATTTATTTAGTTAGTTAGTTGGTTGGTTAGTTAGTTTGCTTGCATGTACTTATTTATAATGTTTTGAAGGGTAAATGTATCTTTAATACTGTCAAAATTGTTATTAATAATAATAATATTATAGTGGTTTACGGGTCTTAGATGTTCTGGTTGAGAATGAAACTAGAATCTTTACTAACTTTTTGAGCTTTGCTTCCTTTACCAGTATTTTCCTTGCTGACTTCAACTGACCAAAAAGTTTGCCTTTCCATCCTGAATTCCCCTTCCACTCTCCCCTCTCTTTTACT
>VZRO01002914.1:183844-201926 GCA_013397915.1 Daphoenositta chrysoptera
AAAAAAGCTATAACGGCAGTCACTGCCATGTTGATTAACTCAATTATAAGTATATAAATAATATGTAGATCTGACCTTGAATCTTGGCTTCATCTACTTAGTTTATATTAGACCAACAAACATGCTGTATCCTTAAATTTATATGATTAAACTGTTCTTTAATACTAAACCTTGCAAATAGAGTAGGTGATCGTAATTGCAGTCCTTTCATGTGACACCAGAGCTTTCCTAAAAGTAAATTTTAAATACACCATTTTACATATTTGTCATGGTTGAAATAATTTATACATAAGTCATAGAGAAACCTAAAAGATTTTGATCCTGAAAATGATAAATAAAAGTAGTGAATGTTTGTTTAAGGTCAAATACATAGATCTTGACTTCATACAGAATTTTTTTTTTTTTTGGTGTAAAGAAACTTTCTTATGTAAAAAAGATGCTCATGAATTCCCATTCCCAATTTTGTTTGTGCTGTCTATACAAATTCAGCTGTTGCTTTGCATTTTGTGAAAAGCCTCTAAGCTTCAAACAATATTTGGAACATGTACCTGATAGAAATAATTTTTTTCTTTTCTTTAACTCCCTCTTTGGCCTTGGCTTAACAGGTTGAGGAGGCAAGACTGAAAAAAAATTCTTTCTGTTACTGCAATAAATTTCTGAAATACTGCTTCTGCAAACATATCACAAGAAATTAAATCTTCCCTGTGTTCCAAAGACCTCCTCAGTTTATTCTTCCAATATAGAGTGCCTGATCTTTCAATAGTATCAACTCAGAGATTTCCTGATTACGTTTATGAAGCTGTGGAGTGCTGCTGTGTTGCTTTAACCTCTCTTGCAAACAATATTCAAACCACATTTTTGAGGAAGTTTCAAGATATGGTAGGCATTTGCTCTTGATATATCTGCTAGTGAACCCTAGCAGAATGTCCTTTTTTAATGTAATATTTTTGTCTAAAGTACAAGGGGAAAAATTAAGTATAGAAATATGTTTTCACAAAGGAAAAAGAAATCAACAAAACAAGCAGCCATGAGTGTTTTGTATTTCAGATGTACACTGATGAGCACCTTTAGAGAACATAAGAACTCATTATGATCTGTGAACTTATACTTTTATTCTATTAGGAATTTAAGTTCTTCATTGAAGATGAAAGTTATTAAAATGGGGAAATTATTCATAACCATTGTTTATTTTAGCATCTATGATATCCAAGGGGAAGCTAGGAGAACCTCAGATACCTGCTGACTCCAAATCTGGATAGACTTCAGATATGCATGAGCATCCCCTTAACTGTAAGAGAGGGATAGAAATGGTGCAATAGATTTTTCAGTGACAAATACTTCATTATTTAGTATTCCAGTAGTTGTGCTGAAACTAGCAAAATGACTTGCTTTAACACTGCAAAGATTTATTTAAGGTGAAATATTGTACTTGAGCACCTCTCTGTCTCCAGGTCACTCCTGAACTGGAGTGTCTGATACATGCTTTCTCTGATTGTCTTACTGCAATTTCCCTAACACAACAAAGTTTTTACAAAATTATATACATGATAGAATGAGTTAGCATCTTTTTCACAGACAAAAGAATAGTCAATTTTTCTCTTGTGGCCTTTGCAAAAACTGATGCAAAAACCTTCCTATACTCCAGGTAACTTTATTCTTCTTCATTTATGTCAACATAGCAATACACAATTAAAATAAGCAAAAAATATATTTATTATTATATATTTTCAGATTCAGTGCACAGTAAGTTTGGGAAGAACCATGGTTTTATGCAACTATGCATATAGCTATTAAGATTAACAGAAGAATAAAACATGAGAGAAATACAGTTACACAGTCCTACTCTTCCAATTTTTTCCTTTGTCCTGACAGATCAAATTTTTCCATCAGTATTTTCCATCCCAAAACCAACAATAGGCTTTTGGGGTGTTTTGTTTGTTTGTTTGCTTTTNGGGGAAGTTCTCATTACTGTGATCTAATGAATCTCGTTAGGCTTATCTGGGACAAATTTTCTAACAGATTTTCTAAACATATTCTTTTTGTTTACATGCAAAACTTCCCTAGAAATTCCAGCATCCAGAACATAACATTTAACTACCATTCAAATGACACCCTGTAGGAGAGGAAGTAAAATCTCTTTACAGCAGGAAAAGCTGGTGTACACATTTCTCCTTTATATCTGCAGAACATGGAAGCAGCTCATGTGCAAATGGATGATCATCACACCTGCTTGAGCAAAAGTTATCAGCAGATGCACTAGTAAATATGAATATAGAATCACATAAACCTGGCCAAGTAACCTAAGCCAGAAAACCATAAATATTCATTGATATCTGTACCACCCTATTTCTTCTACAGAACGTGAATTTATTTTAAAGCCAACTTCTCTTAAACAGATAATAACATGTTAAAAAAAAAAGTGCAATATCATACCTGATAATATACCTATGAATCCTTTTCCATATATTTTCGGAAATTGTGCACTGTGAATTGTATCTGTTGAATCAAAACCAGCTATTTGGAACATAATTTATATTTCAACTTTCAACCTTTCTGCTCTTGATATGATCTATGCTATACATAATCTCTACAACTGTGTGTTTCATTACTGGCTGTCTTAAATGTCTCCATCTGTTTTACAAATTTCCTTGTGGATTTAAACCAAATAGTTGATTTTTTCCCCCTTCCCCCCCTCACAGCACTTTCTTTGCTTTTTACTTTTTTCTTTTTTCTTTTTTTTTCTTCTTGTTTTTTTTTTTTGTTTTCCCCTTTTGCTTACATTTTTGAGTAGAACTATTTCTAGGAAACACATGTAGTTGTCATTTTTGAGGAAATGTGTACAATTTAACTATAAATAATGGATTGTCTGAGGATAGCAAATACTGAGTTTATAGAAAGCAAAGTGTTTGTAATGACTCATATATAATTTGTGTATAAAACATTCCAGAAAGAGTCTGACAAGGGTACAGACTATATTTCTTTGGAACCATTAGCTGTACCTTGTAAAAAAAAACCCAAAAAAACAACCTGTCCTGTGTCTGGGCTTTAAACATGCCTTCATGCCTGTGAACGCTGTTCCTTGGAATTGCACTACTGGCACACTGTTTTATTCCTTGCCTGTAAGTGCAATCTGAAATAAAAACTTCTTATAAACCACACTGTTACATGAAAAATGGCAGACAGGATTCTTCATATGCAGAACTGTTATTTGCTTTTGCGTAAAGCATACAGAAATATTTGGTAAGTTAAGCCTTGAAAAAATAGTGTCCAGTAGTTAAAATCTTCCACGTTTTAAAAATTTTTATTCTTTCCCACTTCTAGAATTAAACATAGGAGACACTATATTTCATGGTGCAGGTTCATCCTAGGGACAAGCTCTCGTTCCGAGTGCAGGACATGCCTGAGTGAAACCTATTAATGCCTCCCTCTGTGATCTTGTTTAAAGCCCAGTCTTGCTGTCGTTGAGCCTGGGGGAGGAGAAAAAATTGAATTACATTTGAACATCTGAAGGAAACCTAAAAAATTCTCAATACTAATGATACATTTTCTTGTTTAGACTTTCATTATCTTTCTTCCATTCTTCTGAGACTGTCTTCTACACAACCATTTTTACCATGTCTTAAAAAGTAATAAAACGTTGACATGTGATGCTTCAACTTTGAATTAGATTGTAGGCTTCTGTCAGACAAATAAGATCAAAAAGGAAATGTTAGGCTTAAGAATCTGAGAAGTTTCTTGTACTAAAATTTATGTTCAGTTCAGGAAAAAAATCTGCATTCTTGTGTCAAGAATTGTAGACCTTTCATGTGCACTCCAGATTAAAGACTACGCTAATGCTTTCTTTTTTCTTTTCCTAGATAAGACAATGTTAATGAAATTTCACAGAATTTTAGCTTTAACAAAAAAAAAGTAATGCAGAACTGCATAGATCTGTTATTAAGGAATCATTTCAGTGGTATACACTTGCAAATTTAAACCACTGGATCTTAACTATCTGCTATACAAGCATCCTTTTACTGAAATTTGCCTGTCTTAACTACGGCAGCTGTATTAATCCAGCTGTGTTGGGAAGCATCTGGACAAATAACCCTGGATTTTTCATACTTGGAGAAAATATAGCTATCAGATGCCCACGCATACATGTTTATTTACCCATATGTGTTATTGTATATTTTTTAATTTGGCAAACTTTGGTGCTACGCAGGTACCCTACTCTCTCCTTCTTATCAGTTGTATGAGAAAGACAAACTTCAGGTTTGTGAATTGTCCAGATGGTCGTGTACGTAAATCTGGGTGTCCAAGTGCTCAGCACTGTCACCCATACTGGCATGAGAGGTATGGGATATATTTTGCATGTTTGAAAGTGTCAGTAGTGGTAGCTATTGTCATTATTCATCTAAATATGAGCCTAGGATTTTTTTTCTCCAGATTTGATAATAGCTTTGAGTAGTGGAAATGAAGAGGAGAGAAAGATTCCATGTATGAGAATCTTGAATAAAAGAACATTCTAATTAATGTATTTTTTGACATTTTTTGTTGCACTCTCTTAGGAAGAAGAGGTGACTAGGTCCCAGTTTGGGCTGGAGGATGGGAAAAAAATTGGAAGGAATAATTTCTAATTTAATAGGTACAAAACACTGCAGAAAAAATAGATTTTTTTTTCTTAAAGCATTCCAGTATGTAAAATCTCTGCCTTACAACCAATAACAATGCTGCTACATTCTACTATAGGAGAACTTTTTACATCTTTTAAGAGTCTTTTAAGACTCTTGAATTTAAAAAATTATTCAGACGTAAAGTAATAAGTTGAATTTAAACACAGTTCCTCTATAAGTATTATAAACAATAAAACCATTGCAGATTCAGAACATTATTGCCTTGCTCAACCTTAATGAACAGAAGTGTTAATTAAGGTTATTGAAGTTCTTAATGGTGATGATGTGTTAACAGATACTGTATACTTTACTCTTGAAGATTTCAGTCATCAAAATCTTCTAACTGATGGGAAAAAAAAATCTTTTTACTTATTGCATCATCATGAGACAATAGAACTTTAACTTCACAGCTACTTTTTTTTTTTTGAGAATAGGGTTATTTTACCATCATACTCAACTTGATGCTTATTTCATTATAAAATTTACAGAATGCATAACAGACTTGTCGAAATATCAGCAGTCCTTTTGCCAGTTCTTGAAATCTCAGTAGTGGGTCTTGATAACCACATTTTCTGGATATTAGATTTATAGCATAAAGAGCAATCTGTATTGCTTCATTATTGCTTCATTAGTGTCATGATTATGACATATCAACACAGATGAAATAAGGAAGGAGTTAGTTTACGCATAAGGATAACAAGCTGCATAACACAGAATGTTTTCCCATAGCTCTGGGAGATTATTTTCATAATTTCTATTAATTTTTCAGATGTGAAATTGTTCCTGTCACTACTTACTAAAACAACATGAAGTTTTGCATCTAAGGTTAACTTATCTTAGTTTAAATATACAAGCTTTAACAACAATAGAGGATACAATCTGAATGCTGACTAGCTAAAAACGTCTGTATATGTTTTAGCTAACATACCACCATTTTGAGGAACGTGATAATTTCCTGAGGTACATGCACCTAAAATGTCAAGAAACACCTTTAAAATCAACACTCTAAGTAGCAGGAATGTCACTTGCTATATACTTTTCTAAACAATTTTTTCTCATTTTCTCTAAGGAGAATAATTGAGACATTGAACCCTTTCCTACTTTGCCACACCCACTTTATTATGATGTTTTTTGGTGACAAGTATGGCATGGTGCTAATAACACCAAGATTGTGGGTTTGATCCCTCTATAGCTCATTCACTTAAGGGTCAGACTCAAGGATCCTTGTGAGCCATGCCCAACACAGACAATTCTGTGATTCTGGGCTGCATTTTTTGAGGAACTTAGATTCCTCTTTATTATTATTATTATTACTACTACTACTATTGTTATTGATTTTTTACCCTAGCTTTGTATGTTGAGTAAATTACTCTGGCATATTTAATGAAAAGTGTAAGGACTTTAGAAGTTTTATTTTGGACTCCTGATCAAAAAAGACTGTCATACGTCTTCATCACTCAGAATTTATTTTTATAATGTAATTTATTCTGTTTCTAACATGAAGAGGAAAAGATAATAGTTTTATAGCTAAATATTGTAATGCCAATTTTTGCTGGGCAGTCAACCATATGGATTCTGAAAATTTCCTGTGTTCAGCAGTAACCCTGTGCTGTTATTGTGCACATTCACAATTTCTGTGTATGTGTGGCATGCATGCACAATCAAACTTTGAACTTCACATGAATTCTACAGAATGAACAAAAAATAAACCTCCATGGCTTTCTAGAGTGAAGGACTGAGAATAATCAGAGTTCATTGAAAAGATAATTAGTAGAAAGTGCTGATGTGATTGCAAAGGATGGGTACAGCTGTTTGTGCCCATAAGGAGACACAGCCATCTGTATGCACAAGGGCTTCAGTGCAGTCTGACAGCTTCTTTCTGAAACCAGCTGAGCTGCGAGGAAACAGGGCAAAAATTTCATTTTTCAATTAGGCTAGTAATTTATTTCTGCTCTAATACTGTAGATCATATTTTTCCCATCCTTTCTCAGGATTCATTTGAAGTTCTGTTCCTTTTTTGAAGATGAAGAGGACTAGGCCTGGGGGCTTGCTAGTCTACTCAAATTTCATTACTCCATTTGTTTAGAGCCTTAATGCTTAAACAACACTTCAGTGTACAGAACTCATTCAAATATTTACTGTTATTGTGAATAAAAAACAGACCTATATTTTCATCCGAAATTCTGTTGAAATCTTCCTGTCAGAGGACTGTATAAACTGTGATTATTGATAATTTTAAGTAAGCTATCAACATTGCCAGAAGAAAAAGAACAATAACTCATACATTGTCTGTCCTTCCTCTGTGAGGAACAATCTAACTCCTTTCACTATCCATCAGCAAAACAACTGGAATTTATATTCACAGCTGGGTGGAACAGTAATTTCAAATTATAAAGTCTTGTTTTGAAAGGTTCATAGGGCCTCCTACACCAGTGTGTCTGAGTGAAAACCTTCTCTTACTTTTGGAGGTTGAGGGAAATTCATCCCCACACAAATAATTCACTTCAGAACAGGAGAAAATTTCATACCTTTGGTTTTATTTATTCAAGGTTTCATGCTTATTAATGAAATTTTAACATGTAAAAAGAAATTTCCTAACACCCACCCTCAAATGATTGTAAAAGCTATAATGGCTTCTATTTGCTAAGTCACTTCAGTTCCTACTCAGATATTGTAAAGCCTTTGATAGTGACTTAATCTCATCAATTCATTTTTTAAGAAGCAAGAGATGGAGGCACTTCATCCTGTTCTTTTCCTCTAGTCATAACTATATTAAGACCTCAATTCTGCCAGAAGTCATCAAAGGATAAGGAATCTTTCTCTGATGATATGCTAGCAGAATCAGGTGTTAGAATACAATTTAATACTCTACTTTATATAACCTACTCTACCATGATTGGCTGTAAAAAGAATACATAGGTCAAAAGAAATATAAATTGTGGGGAGGAAAATACCCAGACAAAAATAATAAACAGAAAACACCAAATCTCTTCCACCTACCTTTTGTTACATTATTGAATTACTCTCTACTATTTATTATTATTATTATTATTACTATTATTATTATTACTAAAATGTGAATGGAATAAAATCAGAAAATATAATCACAATTATTATTTTATTGTATGTAAAAATTAAAAACCTCTCAATGTGCATTTTTTCCTTTTATGAAGTTAATCAGATGCTTCTTACTTGAAAAGAGACAGTTTTAAGGATGCATTCAGTTTCCCAATTTAACAATTCCTTTTTAAACTAGCAACTAGCAATGACGTGACAAAGCCTAGGTCATGAAAGAAAACTACGACTCTTTCCAGACTATCTCCAAAGGCCTCATTTACTCATTGAAAGGGTCTGATTCAAGCATAGTTCAATTCATTATACACCCATGCTCATATTTTTAAGTAGATGCTAGCAAGGCTTTGCACGACATGCAATGTTCCCAATGCCAAAGAACAGTGGGCAATCTGTTCTTCATCTTTTGAAGATGACTAGCTGATTATTCATCTCATTCCATAGCTATAAGGGATGAATAAAGACTTTTGGACTACCAACAAATGAATCAACCTGAAATTTTCACAAAATTGAGGAGAAAGTTAAAATACCTTTGAAATTGAAGTAATATTAGAAAGTATTACCTACAGACAGCAAATATATCAGAAAAAAATCAAATTCTTGACAGAATGTCTGGCCTCAAAAATATACAGTCCTGCCAGTGTTGTCATTATTCTGTTTTATAACTGTTTTGCAAATTAAGAGTTGTTACGAGACTTTACCTATTGAGATTCATCAATTTCTATGGTGTATTGCATCCATGTATTGCCTCAGCAGCATCCAGTGAGCCCCAGTTTCTGTAACTGCAGCATCTTAGATTATCTGTTATATCTCAATATAACATTACAATAGAATATTATGGGGTTTTTTAATACCAACCTCTCTTAGAATTATTAGACTGGAAAGCTCAAATGGCTTTATTATTAAAAGATTATGAAGTCAGAAAATCTATTCCATTCATAACTAGGCCAAAGTTTCATTTTGAGAAAAGAATCAATAGCATAAAATAGTGCTATGTCTCAGTTGATTTTCTAAAATCATAAAAACAGAACTCATAGTTACATCACCTGCTAATGTAGTAATGCACAGGAGAGATATTTTAGATTAGGAAATCACATTTTAATTTGTTTTTTCAGGAACCTGATATTATTCTGTCAATAGTTGTTTTTAAATATGATGGGAAGGTGCAATTTTTGATGGCCTTTTGTTTTTTTCTTTTGACTGCAAGTTCTCAAATGTTTAGTTTCACATGAGATAATGTATGTGAGTTTATAACTTAAATGTACAGAGTTTTTGTAAGTTTCTAAATAACATGCCCAAATTTAACAATTATATATTAACACATTCATAAATTAAGTATATTAAATTACCAATGAAATTACAAATATTGAGTAAACCTGACATGGTGAGCATATTCTAACCACAAAAAACCTTGAAACAAGGTTTCCTTTGGGATGGAAAATCATACACTGGTCTTGTAAAGCACTGAAATTCCTTGTTGGCTATGTTTCTCAGATCTAAAATGTTTTTACTGCACACTTGTCTTCTCTAGGAAGATCAAGAAAGGAGATTATTCTCATTTAAGTGGAAGAAGAAAGGTGACCTATAGCAAGATTCTTTATAGTTAAATTCAAATGTTAAATATCCAGATTATCCAGTTTATGAATGTCAGGTTAAAGTATAGGTTTAAATAAGCCATAACATCTCCAAAAGAGTTATGGATCTTTGAATTAAAGTCAGTGGATTTATTCTTGCATTTTACATAATTGGATATTAGACAAAGTGATGTAAGAAAAAAATCCTGATACTTTCCAATCGTGACTTCATAATAAATTAACTAAAGAATGGGCTTCACCATTTTCATATGTTCTGGGTACCCAATAGGTTTGCCATAAATAATTATGGCTTGCTCTCTTCACAAAGACCTTTATGCCTCTTCTGTCCAAGAACCACTCTTAGGGCCCTTTCTGCTGTTTACTCTAGCAGCACTCCTTCCAGACCTCAAGACCTTTCTTTCCTTTTTGCATTTGGGCAATGAAAACTTAATCGTCCTTTCCGAGGCGGGTCTGTGATACAGGCGTTGCAATAGAGTGATTTTTTGTAACCCTAATAACCTAGATTAGCGGTTGTGTAGCTGCCTGCTGAGTCGGGACCTGACCGTCTGTTACTGCCAGGCTGCACGGCTCCTCACTTCTTCACTGCCTCCAGCTCATTCCTTTGGGAGCAGCAGCAGGATACTCAATTCTTGCCGTATGCACAGAGCCCAGAGAAGGGCCTTTGCCAAGGAATCTTTGCAGCTGCAGTGATTCCTATCCCACCTGCTTTATGAGGAATTAAATCTTCCAGTTGGGTTTCTACTTAACAAGGATGGAGCAAAAGGGAAAAAAAATTAATCTGATTAGACAGTCATATTCAGCTTACAGAAGGAATTACTAAACATCAGCTTCTGCTCTGTCTTTATGAGTTAGTGTCAAAGAATCAGTTCTGCTAAATCTTGTACAAAAAAAATGCTCTTTAAAAGAAATAGCCAATACTACTGTAGAAATACAGATTATTAAAAGGACTGAAATCATGTGCTGGTGACTTCCAGTGAGCAACTCACATGCAATGATTCAGAAAGAGACAAACTCTTTTCTGTCACAATTGTCATTATCGTTATGATCTCTCTGTAAAACTTCGTCAAAGAGGAAAATCAATGTAACTATGGACTTGAATTCTCAACTAATATGCAGTGGTATGATAGCACTGAATAGATTGATTATATTCACTCAGGCTGGCTGCAGATTTGATTGTTTACTCCTTGCTCATTAATAGTTCATATAGAAGGATTTTTTGGGGCTTATATCACTTTTATATCATTTAAACGTTTTCCATGAGTACACTTAAAGTATTTGTTAATAGCTGATTGAAAATGAAGTCTAAAATTAAATATGATACTAAGTGAAGTAACTAATAAAACAATAAGTTTTATTGTGCCCTTAAGTCTACGTTCTTTTCACCTTATTCAAGGCCTTTAGAAATTAGATGGTTTTTCTGAAGAAGTAATTGAAGTCTATCCTTAGTCAATGGAAAGAGGGCTGGTGCCTCTCCAAAACAAGATTCTCTCTAATGTATGTGTTTAACTAGGCACATTGAATTCCTTCTGGGTGTGGAACTTCCACTTAGGAATACAACTTGGACAGAGAGCCTAATAAACCGTCTCAGATTGGATATCTAATGAATAAAATCAAAGAAGGCTCCTACTCCAAACACAGAGCTGTAAAAGGGCATATCTTCCACAGTTTCTATGGAAAATATTCCCATGGAGAGTTTCAAAAGGAATGCTTCACATAGCAAATAATTTTTAACTCTGGAAAAATTAAATGTTGATGTTTTTCAGAACATGTATTAAAAGTGCTTATATTTTATACCTTTAAAGCTACGTTTTAAATTGTAATTTCTTTGGAGAAAATTTTCTACTAAATATTATCTAATTACTAAAATTAACGGTACAGTATACTACAACAGTTTACATATCACAAAATTAGTTCCTTTAATACACATTAAAGAAAAAAAATCTTTATGAAAAATCACAGGACACAAGGTAGAAACCTGATTTTGGTCTCATTAAAGCAATGAAATTCTTCCCTGTTAGGTCAGAACAGAACTGTACCCTAGAAATAAATGCCTCAGGTTTTCTTCGGAAACCTGGGTTGAGCTGTTGATGTAAAAGAGATTTTGGTCAGAGAGGCACTGGAAATGTCAGTATGGTGCAGCTATTTTTACATACCTTCAGCAGAGGTCAAATTAGCTCCTGAGTTACTCAACTTGTTCTGTTTGTTTTTGCTACAGTTGCTTCCAACATGAATTCAAACCTGCTTACTTTATATGCTTAGGAATTGGAAATTTAATCATGTCAGTATAATTATACTTCACAGTGTCACAGGAAGCCCTGCCAGGTAACTTTGTGTGACATGGCCATTCCAAAATATTCCACTTGCTGCCTTAACATACGCATTCTGAAAACTTGCTTCCAAAAATATTTTTAATGTATATATTATTGGAGAATAAATATTTATTTTTGTCTCTAGGATATAAATAACTACTGAAGCTGAAGTCCTTGCTGAAGAAACAGAGAATGCTGAAATATTCTGTTCTTAACTTCCCATCAAAAAGTATGTTTCAAAAACAGATGCTTTTCTTATCTTGAATAACAGACCTTAATCACACACTTATAGCTGTGATTAAAAATATGTTTTTTCATTCTTTTATTGCTCAAATTCTACTTTGCCTTGCTATTGTTTTTTGCTATTGATAATGAATTTTTGATTCATCACACTTTTTTTTTTTAAGTTACTGTAAAATTTCTAATTTAACAAGCATTTTCTTTCCATATGACTTCAAATATTCTGTAACAATTAAGTGGATATAATGCAAATCCTTTTTTCACTTTGTCCTTCCAATTTTCTCATGTATGTCACCCTTTCTAATCCTGTTTTTCTTAGTGTCTCATACAGTTTGTAATTCAAATGAAAATCCTTTTTTTTTCATTCAAGATTTTTTCAACTATCATTTTCTTTCTTCTATTATTACAGAAATATTTGTAAGAACTCAGTCAGTTACCCCTATTACTTTTAAGTTTCTTCCAACTATATTTACAGGAACTGTTTCAAAGTTTGGATAACACATAACCCTCTATGTCTTAACTTACATGATTACATGGACTAATCATGAACAGCATCTAAAAGTAATTTATCTATTTATTTTACATATTAAATGTGTCCCAAAGTTACCTCATACTGATGAAAGTAGAGTTGATTATGTTGTTTTCAATTCACTATACCTGTACTATATGTTATTAGTATTGATTAAAAAAAAAAAAAGAAAAAAAATAGGTATGAAATAAGATGCTTGTTCATTTCTCTCTTGATTTATATTCTGGGAAGGCAAATCTGTACTAATGAAATTCTTCTAGGAGAAGCATCATTACTGCAGCTGCAGTAGAAAAGGTCTAAGGACAGAATAAATTGAAAGTCCATAGAAGAACAAAGATAGGCAGAAATCCAGAAGTTATCTGCAGTACAAAGGAGATCCAAAGCCAAAAAACAGAGATGGTAGAAAGGACTTCTTCCATCCTCAACAAGCCACCTAAAGCTGGGATTTCACTGAAATTCCTGTGGCATTTGAGATTTTGTCACTTTTACTATCATGTGAATGTTTTTTGTTTATTTGTTTTTAAGTGTCTTTTACCCTGCATCACAAATATAAACATTAGACTTTTGACAAAGATAATTTGAATGATAAACCATATATTATTTATTCATTATTTATTCATTATTTATTAGCCAAACAGGCCAAATACTTTGTTCACTTCAATTCATTGATCAATTAATACAGCAATAAGAATGCCAGTAAAGAAAATTCTATGCGTCTGAAAAGAGAAAAAATGTAACCCATATTATCTAACTTTTAAAATTAAAACAGATTATGTAACATTGAGAACTGATTTTTTACTGGGGAAAAAAAAGAATATTTTCTAATATGTGTACTTTACTGGTGCTGAGAGGAGATATGCAAACTCAGCTGGGTTGACCTTGGCTGGATGATGGGTGCCCACCAGAAGCATCACTCTCATCTGCAAATGGACAGGGAAGAGAAAATATAACAAAAGACTCATAGGTTGAAACAAGGATGGGGAGAGATCACTCACCGATTATCATCATGGGCAAAATGGACTCAACTTCAAGAAATTAGCTTAATGCATTATTAATAAAAACAGAGAAGGGTAATGGAAAAAGAAAACCAAAGCTTATAAACACCTTTCCTCCAACCCTCCCTTCTTCCTGTGCTCATCTTTACTCCCAGTTTTCTCTACCTCCTCCCCCAAAGCAGTGATGCAGGTGAATGGAGGCTGTGATCAGTTCAATACACATTGTCTCTGCTACTCCTTCCTCTTCCAGGTGATGACTCTTCTCACTCTTCCCATGCTGTAGCATGGGATCCCTCTCACAGGAGACAGTCTTCCATGAACTCCTCCAGTGTGATTCCTTTCACCAGGCTGCAGTTCTTCACAAATTGCTCCACCGTGGATCTCTTCCTCAGGGTGCAGTCCTCCAGGAACACACTGCTCCAGTGTGGGTTGCCCACAGGTTCAGATTTTCTGCCAGGAGCCTGCTCCAGCGTGGGCTTACCATGGCTTACAGTCTCCTTTGGGTACATTTGTCAGCTGCAGCAGGGGGTCTTTCATGGGCTCTAGGTGGATGTCTGCTCCAATACGTACCTCCATGGGCTGCAGGGGAACCTCTGCCTTGGCACCTGGAGCGCTTCCTCCCCGGCCTTATTCACTAACCTTGATGCACACTGTGCTCTTGCTCT
This sequence comes from Daphoenositta chrysoptera, assembly GCA_013397915.1. Classification (NCBI taxonomy): domain Eukaryota; kingdom Metazoa; phylum Chordata; class Aves; order Passeriformes; genus Daphoenositta; species Daphoenositta chrysoptera. Next base: position 197,905 of record VZRO01002914.1, read on the forward strand.
CACATATTCTCTCATTTCTCCTATGACTGCTGCCCCACAGGTGGGTTTCTTCCCCCCTTTTCCTCAAATATCTTGTGCCTGAGGCACTACCAGCATCGCTGATGGTCTCAGCCTTGGTCAGCAGCAGATCCACCTTGGAGCCAGCTGGCATTGGTTCTGCCAGACATGGAGGAAGTTCCTAGCAGCTTCTCACAAAAGCCAGCTCCACAGCCCCTGTGCTACAAAAGCCTTGCTATGCAAATGCAAGACACAAAATTATTTACAAATATCAGAAGATCTTGAATAAGCGTTTACTTATATTTGTACAAAGCTATATTAGGTGAATGGGACTGAAACAGCTTAAATGAAAATTTTCATTGTCTGTTAAGAAATAAAATATATTAATGTTCAAAATTACAAAATTAATATTTCATTGCAAGATTCTTAAATGGAATAGTTAAAACCAGGACTGAATAAACTGCTGGTATTTGCAAGTAATTGGCTTGTTTACCTTGTAATTTTAAAGTGGTGATTTGCTTAAAGGGTGTGTAAGTAGTAAGGAGAAGGATGCCTGTTTGCCTTGGCAACAATACTCTAAGTAAGTTCTATCTCTCTTGAGCAGGAAAGAGGACTGAGAGCAGAAATGAACCCTTGATGGGGAAGAAACTTCTGAAGAAAAGATGAGGCTGGTAATGAGAAATTTTGTCAGTGGAGAAACAGGGAAACAAGCACATAAAGGAAAAAAGCATAAACTGAGATGCAGATGTAGGGGGAGAAAGAAAGAATATTTTCCAGTGAATTACAGGGAACTGTTTAGACCTTGCTGATAAACAGAAAACTGCTTTAAACTGCTGGATAGCTAACAAGTAAGGAGGAATTAATCTGTCCTATGAGGGGACAATAAAACGTAAAAATAGTCTTGAAATAATTTCTTTTTAAAGTTTTATTTTTAAGTACATGTATTATTAAGCTGTCTTCTGGATTAGGTTTTATTGAGGACTAGTTTACAAAAATTCAAAGAGNGAATGTTAAAAAAATTAAAAAGGGTTTCTTTTTTTTTTTTTTTTCTTTAAGAGTGCTTACTTTAACAAAAAGGTACCGGTAAATCCAGTTCAAGTTCCCCCCAGGCTAGTCACATATTGTGGCGATATACAGAAACAGGAAGTACTGGAATGCCAAGTGAAAAACTTTTTAGAGGATCCCTGGGCCAGGGTCCTAAGGAAGACAAAATAGATCAGTACCTTCAGTCAGATGCTAGAGTAGTATGGTAATGTCACGGGCCTCTTCTGTCAGCATCAAAATACTGGAAAACCAGGATTTGGTGGCTGCTGCTGCCTGGACAAAGATGGCATATATGTGGGACAGTGGCTCTAAGTTGTTGGGGCTATTTGCAACTGATCTCTCCTGGTGGAGCTGGGGCAGAGCAAAGATCTTTTAAATTCTGCATGGTAATTCCCATTACCTCAGTAACAGTGGTGATTCCCATCACCACCACACTTATAAGGGTGGCCACCTTTAATCCATATTAGTCCATCCCACACAGGGCATTAAAATTCCTAGATGAGACACCTTGAAAACGAGCATGGTTTCTCTTTGCTGAGTGCCTCTGCATATGGGAGTTTGCTTACTGTATCTGTAAGTTAGAGATAACCAGTTCTTTTAAAGGTTAATCTTCTTAGACAAAATTATATTTTGAAAATAATTAGGCTTCTAAAGTTACTAAAAGAGATGGGAAGAAGGACCTCTTTTTGATGAGCATGTATCTTCTGATATAGCTTGATCAAATGCATTCAAGGTTTCTAAATAAGAATGAATTTTGATGGTTTTAGTCACAAGAAAGAGTCATTTATAGAACCTGTTTGATAGCATTACATGATTCTCTCACAGGATTCTACAAAATCCTCGTCTAAGATCCCAGGAGGTTGCCAAGTCTCTCCCTTCAATTGTAGCCCTGAGCTGAGAATCCTCAGAAGTATGTTAATTACATACAGGTGACCTTGGGTTCTCTTCTAAGTTATGGCCTTGGAAACAAAATCTAAATATTGATTAAAGGCTCTGATTTACCAAATAAACCCTTGCTTAAATCCAATTAAATTAATGTTGTTTTTTTTTTTTTGCTGAATCAGACAGTAAAAAATTTAGGCATAACTTCAAAGGTTTTGTTGAATATTGACCTGGGAAAAACTCTTCTTTATAGCTTTGTGGTTTTGTTAGTTTGAGATTTTACATATGTGTGGTCAGGGGTAAACAGAAAAATTTCAGAAAAATTTTGAGAACTCTTTTTCTCCCCAAAATGAGAAACTAATCTAAACATAGCATTTTTATCTTTTATTATATGGTGCCAAAGTGTAATATAGAAAACTGCTTCATTTGGCCAGTTATGTATTTTTTTTTTCCAAAAAGCAGTGTTTATAATACTCCAAAATATGAATGGGAGTTCCTGATTTCAGGAACCTGTGCAGCAACACCAAGCCTCATCATGATATGAAAGTCCTCAGAACTCAACCTGGTGAGGAGCTAGCAGGGCTGGTTGACAGAGCTTTAAACTAACTTGGAAGGGGAAAAGGGACAAAACAGGCTCACCGATGATGAGCAGTGGGGTGGTGTGACAAAACTTGAGGAAATGAGTATTCAAAATACCCCTCAATCTGCTTCACAAGGTGTTGGCTACAATTTACCACACCTGAAATGTTTCTACACTAATGCACACAGCATGAGGAACAAACAAGAGAGGCTTGAGGCTTTGGCTAAGTCCCAGAAATTTGGTATCATTGACATAAGTGAAACCTGGTGGGATGAGTCCTGTGTCTGGAGTGCTCTGTTGACTGGCTAAAGGCTCTTTGGGAAGGACAGGCAGGGCAGAAGAGGAAGAGGGGTGGCACTGTATGTCATAGAAGGGTTGGAATGTATGGAACTCACAGCTGGCAATGGCACAGTTGAGAGCCTTTGGGTGAGAATCAAGGGGCAAACAAATAATGCTGATGTCATCAGGGGAGTCTACTACAGACCTTCTAGCCAGGGCGATGACTCCAGTGAATTATTCTTTGAGGAACTAAGGGACACTTCCAAGGCAACTGCCCTTGTCCTTATGGAGGACTTCAACTTACCAGAAATTGTGAGCATCAAACAGCTGGTATAAGCTAGACCAGAACATTCCTAAAAAGCCTGAATGACAATTTTATGGAACAGGTCCTGAGGGATCTGACTTGGAAAGATGCCCTTCTTGATCTACTGCTTGTCAACAGAGAGGGTGTCATGAGCAAAGTGGAGATTGTCAGCCGTTTTGGCCACAGCAACCATGAAATTATTGAGTTTTAAACCTCTTTTTATAGGAGGAAAAGTGCCAGCAAAACCTCAGCTCTTGACATGAGAAGAGTAGACTTCAGTCTGCTAGGGGAATTAGTAAATAAGGTCCCCATGGAAAATGTTTTTGCAGGTGCTAGGGTCAATCAGTGCTGGTCACTTTTTAAACATCATTTCTGAAGGGCACAGGAGCAGGCAATTCCCAAATGTCAGAAGTCAAGTAGGCGAGGAAAAAGGCCAGCTTAGCTGAACAGGGAAATTCTCGTGGAAATAAGATGAAAAAGGAGGGTATATGCCCAGTGGAAACAAGGTCTGATTACATAGAAAGAACACAGAAATGCTGCTTGCCACTGTAGGGAGAAAATTAATGTGGCCAAAGCTCAACTGGAGTAGAAGCTGGCCAGAACTGTGAGGGACAGTAAAAGGAGTTTTTTTCAAATCTATTAATGGCAAAGGACAGTGTAAAAAGAACGTTGGCCCATTACAGGATGAGGATGGCCACCTCACAGAGACAAGGCAGAGGTGTTTAATGCATTCTTTGCCTCTGTCTTCAACATGGATTATTGACCAAGGGAGTGTCAGTGCCCTGAGCTGGAGGACCATGACTGCAAGAATGATCAACTCCCAGTTGACCCTGAAATTGTACAGGATCTGCTGCTCCAGGTGGATCCCTACAAATCTATGGGGCCTGATGGGATTAATTCAAGAATCCTCAAAGTGCCAGATGATGTCATGGCAAA
>VZRO01002917.1:1110-32189 GCA_013397915.1 Daphoenositta chrysoptera
TCGCCAGTGCCTGGCACCTACCTGGATGGGAGAGGATGGCAGAGGCAGCTCACGTGCGCGCGGGATGGTCGGTGAAGTTCCAGTTCAGGTTCACCAGACCCACCGGTGGTACGGGCGCGCTGGAGAGAAGGAGGGAGGGAGGCGGAGGGGCTTCTCGGGGTAGAAGGTTTATTTGGGCCCCAGGGCCGCGCAGAGAAGCCCCGAAGGGCCGTTACCCAGGTGTTTTATCTTTTACAGAGTGGGAGGGGAGAATACAGAACATCCAATGGTGCAGGGATGTGGGGTGTGAATTCTCACGGGCAAGGGCACAGAACCAATGGAGAGCATTGTGGGAGGGGAGGAATATCATGGGAGGAGAGAGATCTTTCGTGAGGGAGGAGGCAAACACAGGGAAACAGGGGTGAGATGGCAGTGGCTACTTATGGGGGTATGCTGGCCGCAGAAGTGGCCATAACGCACTGCAACAGTACAGCAAGTTTCCCAGGGCCACGTGAAGCTGAGCTTTGAATATCTGCAAGAATTGAGACTCCACAACCTCTTCCAGTGTTGGATTAGTCTCACTGTGAACACTTTTGTCCTCATATCTAGACAGAATTTCCTTTGCTGCAACTTGTGATGATTGCCATTGTCCTTCCACTGTGCACCTCTGAGGAAAGTCTGGCACTGCCCTACCTTAGGCAGCTGATGTCAGGAATTAGGTGCCTCCTTGCTAGGGTTTTGCACTGACAGAACTCCCTGCTCAGCACTGCCATTCCAAGGTGCCTCATCTTCGCTGCACACTGGTTTGCTAGCTAGCACAGGATCCTGCTGGTGGTCTGGGGGAACCACCCTCTGTGTTTGATTTGGCACTGCTGTGGCCTAATTATATCATATGCCATTGAATTTTCTCTCATATGCCATTGAATTTTCATCTATGCTCTCTGTTCCCTTGCAGTTTCCCCAATTCCTGTTTAAATTTTCCAACACTGCCTGAGTAAAGAATCATATGGAGTGTGGCCAGCTATTATTTTTTATTGAAAGAAGCAGATGCTGTGGAACAATTAAAAATCATTCTCAACACCATAAATGTTTCCAAATATAAGCAGATACTCAGGAATGAATGTACAGGAAAAGAGAATCTGTTTATTATGTTGTCACTTTATACAGCTAAACCATTTCTTTGTGCTTTGTTTGCACTGAGATATGGGTCCTTTGTAGGTAGCAGTTGTACACCAGCTGTGTGTGTAGTTCCGTCTATAAAGATTACAGAAGGAACACACAGACTGCAATGTGGAAAAGGAGTTTCTCCTATAAAGTAAAGATACAAAAGATGTGCTGGACATTGTCTGTCCGTGATCCATGCAGAGATTCCTCATCAAATGTGGTGTAAATGTGATCAGTCAGCTCCAGTGCCTCTGAATGGGTTACCTGGTCATTTAGTAAATGAATTGTGGTTTCAGGAGTGCCCCAGCTGGCTGGTGTAGGGCTGCAATTGGTCCAGAAAGGTCTTGACTGAGCCTGAGCCAACAGACCTCAGTAAAATCACGTCTGCTCTTTGTTGCCACAGAAGTGGTGTTATACAAGAGCAGCTATCGAGTGCTGACTGCACCATTTGGGACCAGACAATGTAAGAGTTCCTCAGCCCCCTGCTTCTGGGCTGGAGAGATCTGTGGTGGGTTTGGCTGCCTTTCACCCTGTCAGCTTATGCATTTGCACACTCTTATGTCTGAGTTAAAAATCTCTTTCCATTAAAATACGTTAGTCCTTTTCCGTTAAACTTCCCATTTGAAGTAATTCATGATTATTCATCTCTGCGACATGAATAATGGAAAGTTGACTGTATGGGCTTTTTCTTCTTGTCTCCTAAGCTTTATCCCTTAAAAATAAGCTGGAAACCAGAAGAAAATTTCAGGGAATGTGCCTCTGTTAAACGGGGAACTAGGGCTTGGTGGAAGTAGCAGCAAATAATTAACTTAAAGATAGTGGAGCTGCTCATGAGAGGAAAAATTTGAGAGTGGGAGCCTAACATTATAGTGGACCTTGTCCTAACAGACACACACTGTGGAGATCCAGACAGAAGCTGGCATATCTCACATCTCTGCTGCCATGGAGTTTTCCAGCTGTCCCACGGCTCGGCAGAGCTTCACCTACTGCACAGTACTCAACCAGATCCTCTCCTCCCCTTCACTGCAAGGTTAAAAGCCAGTTTCTCTGCCAGGTGAGTCTGCCAATGCTCACTCCCAAATGATTTTTATCGCCAGTTTCTGATACTTTGCAGAACAAGATGTAATTGGTATGATATCAAAAACAAAGTGAAAAACACAAAGGAACAGAGATTACGAGGAATATAAAAATTACCAGACCAAAGCTCCCATACCTTATATACACATGGCTGGGAGTTAGAAACTGGTGGTGAAAGCAAGACAATACTATCCTCATGGCAGTAACATGCAGTGCTTCTACATTGTCTGTTTCTTTCTAGCCTGTTTCTTTCTTCCTCTGTTTTACGTGGGCTAATTTGCTAGTGTTTGCTTTAACAGTTTTCTGCAGGATTTATCAGCAGTGGATTAAAAAACAGATTATAGGGCATGCAGCATTGGCTTGCTTTTTGTGGTGCCCAGTGGCTGCTCTATACTTACAAGACCAGGTCTAACTTACAATATATACAAGCACTCAAGAGCAATCTTTTCTTCAGACTCTCTGTCTGAGATGATTCAGCACTAAAAGATGCAGTCTCTAATACTGTCTTTTTTCTTCTTGAGCCAGAATTTCATAATTCCTTAAAGAAACCCAACCCTATATTAATATAACACACAATTACAAATGCTCTTACCTGCCATACCATGCTGAATGTGTGTGTAATGTTAAATTAGCCTTTGTGGTGCTTAGAGCTGTTGCTTGGGCCTGTGTGGTTCCCTGGAGACACCAGCCCTGTGTTAGAGACAGTGCTACTCCAGCACAAGATGTGACAACAGAACCTGCTCTCACCCCTCCTTGTCTCTGAGTACCTAAACTTGGGCTGGTGAACCAGAAGCCTAAAGCCTACTGCCAAATATTCTTAGCAGAATAAGTCTGCTAATCTAATAAGCCAGAGTAAAATGCTGAGTACTGAATTTCACTTGCTGACCTCGAGAACTTCCTAGTAAAACTATCTCAGGAAAACGAGAATAAAATATAGGATAGAAAATGCCTTTTTGGCAGTAGGAGCAAAGCTGTGCCTGCTTTGTTTTAGAGAATCAATTTTTAATGGGGTATTTGCAGAAGTTATTCTGCTATTCTTTTCTAAATTAAACTGTCACCTGTGAGGCTTCCTGTACCAATATACAGTTGTTTTCTCAGGAAATAAGAGCTGAATACAATTCAGATATCAGTTTAAGGAAACAAAGACTCTTAAAAAGGAACTGGATATACAAAGTAAAATGTTGTAAGGCCACATTCTTTTGAAGGGTAACATCTAGGCTGCTGATGATACATCACGTTAGGAAAATAAATCAGCCACGTCTCCAAGGAATGTTCCCTTCTTCTGCATTTGTATAATACTTCTGGGCCTACATGTAAAGACAGGATCTAATTCTTTAAGTCCAGAAGACCAGTTGAGAAATCTTACTTCTTTCACTTCATTTTTTAAATCACAAAGCCAGAGGACCATGGCTTTGTTTTATACTTTGCTACAGGATAAGGAGAACTTTTATGGACATGATCTTTGAGAGAATCAATTTCAAGTAATATGTGTTGAAAGCTGTGGTGAAACATCCCCAGATGCTTTCTTTGTGTACTGACCCCTGCCGTTTCAAAACCAGTATACCTTGAGTCAAAGGGCTGGGGTACCTGTTAAAGCAGTAATATCTTTTGTCTTACCTGGACTTCCTTAAAAACAGTGGGAAATTATATCAAGGGTTAATTTTGTATCACCCTGAGGACTCCTCCTTAAGCATTTTTTTTCCAGATCTGAATGATGATCTAACAACTCTTAATGGCCCTGTAGCACCTTCTCTTCCTACCTCCCCCACCCTCCAAATATTTAGATTGCTGCCAAGTTCTGTTTTGTTTTCACTGAGTGCATTACTCCTCAAATTTCCTTAATGCGACACATGGCATTTGCTAATGTACCTCACCTGCTCCTTTGAATTCAGCCAGGAAAGCTGCCCTGCTCTTCTTTCAGCAGCTTTTGTCTCCACTGCAGAGGTGCTGTGGCTGCTCAGGAGCAGTTGCAGAGCTGCCATAAATTAGAGGTAGGTGTACTGGGACAAATTGAAATGGATCCTGGTTTCCTCCAAACTTGAGTTGTGAAGGAACTTTATGTGCTGCTGAGCTACCCCTGAAGCAAGAGAAATAACTAACTACCAAGAGAAAGCAAGGGCAGAAAGCTGGGAGTGGAAACCACCAATGTTGTCCCAAATTAAGCCACCATTACTAATGAGTCACATGTATTTAATGATGCTTATTTGAAAAAAAAAAAGTAAAATGCTGAGTGTTCAGAGGCAGTAAAGAGGAAAAGTTTAAAGAAATTCTGCAGGAGTTCAAGAAACAGTTGCATTACTGCTCATGCGAAAGCTGGAACCACAACTCTCGTTAGAAATGGATGAAAGATGTTTTTTAAATTGTTTTGTAAGATCCAAAAGGAAACATTTAGGGTATTTATTTTCTTTTTTCAACTTACGACAAATTTTGCACACTCAAAATATTAGTTCTTCTCTTTTAATTTATTCTTTTTCCAGTAAGAAAGTAATTGCAGGCATGTTATGATTTTCTCCCCTCTCACAACAACCAAATACATACATTTTTCTCTCAATCTGTACTCCGGAACTTCAGTGCTTTGAGAAGGTAGGCATTAGTTTTTTTTGTTGTGATTTTGTTTCCCCTCCCTGCCCTGAATTTTGAAATAAAGTTTTCTGTCTACTTACTGAGATTTTTGGGGGCAAACTGTGAACTTTCAACAGCATCTGAGACAGCCATATGCTGCAATAACAAGGTAAAGTGTGAAGTAACTGCAGTGTATGAAGTAGTATTTGGAATATCGCATGCACTTACATTTCCAAAAATGTCATATTAACCCAGAGATTAACTCAGAACATATTAGCAGTCAGTGTAATTCCTTCCCATTGCCTCCAGAAAGCTTTGGATAGCTCAAAATATTCACTTAACGATGTAATTGAAATGTAACTGAAAACAAGGAAGGAAGGGGGGAAAAAACCTCCAAAACTTCAACATAAGGAGAGAAAACAGAAACAGATCCCAGTTACAATATAATGCCTATTTTCATCCTCACCTTTCCTCATTGTTCTCACTTTGGCTGTCTTAGACACAGCCTTGGCAATGATGCCAAATTTTGTTTCTGACTTTTGAAGCCAGTCTAATGTTCTGCCCTACAAGATAACATCCTCAGACTCTTATATCTGTATTTCCTGAGAAGTTTGTGGATTTGAATATGAGGGAGTCAAATAGCCTGAGAAAACCTGGGCTGCAAGTGAGTCAGGAGCCTCTTTCTCAATATTTCCAGTCTAACCTGAAATGGATGGGACCAGAAATTGCAGAGGAAAGCCTACTCCTATGGAATTTCTAGAGAGAATTTGCAAATGGAGTTAAACTCATAGAAGACTGAAAAAAAGCCCTTTTCCTCTGCATGCTTTGTCTAGAAGCCTTTTACATATATGTGTTATAATTTTAAATATTGCCGCTGCTGTTCCTCGTGACCTTCTTGTATTTTTCTACTTCAAAACAATCACACTTTTCTTGCATTTAGGATTAGAGAGTTTTCTGTCCTAATCTTGTTTTAGTCCCTTCTAGCAGCAAGCAGAGCTTTGCACTGGTTTGAGGAGGAGGAGGTACTGCTGCTCCTTCCCAAGCAGCCCTGCCCTCACATGACCTGGAATGCCATGGGATTAGCCGACACCCCTCAACTGGTTTAATAAAACCTGAGCAGCTTTCCTTCAACAGTCCTGGTATTCGAGAAATCTTCACACTCAGCCTTTATCTCACCAAAATCTGCCAAAGTAAGAGCGGCCTCTGTATTGCCTGAACTCAAGCCCCGAGGAATTTAATACCTGCACCAATGTGCGCCAGTTCTCATCTTGTGATGGGATAACGTTTGTATCTGGTAGTGTGTATTCACACCTTTTGTGAAGTTGAATTTTATAAACACCTAATTCCCACTTGTCTGTTGGGAAGAGCTTCTGTGATAAGGAAGAAGAGTAGTTAGAAAAAAAAGAGAACTAATTGCAATAATCTATGGAAAGGGAGATCACAATTGATCCTGCAGCAGTAGGAGATACTCCTGTTTTTCTCTAGAGATTAGCACTGGCCTCAGGCAAAGTCCATTTTCCTTTGTCTTAAAAATACCAGTTGACTATGACATTATACCTGAGGTGAAGCTTTTAACAAAGGCACCTATGGCACGATAGTTAAAACAGGTCACTGGAAGCCTGGGGATGGTGACTGGACTTAAAATTCAGTGGGGAGTCTGCATAAGAAACAGCATCGACCTTCTTGGCAACACATATTCATCAGTGGCTGGGCTGCTGTATTGCATCAGCTGGGATTTCTTCTTTGTACCAGGGGCAAAACACTGGGAATCATGGCAGGACTTGGTGCTATGGTTGTCTAGGAGGGTTTCTTTACCTCAGTAATGGAAAAGGCATATTTTCTTGCAGGTGTCTGAATTCTCAGGAGCAAAGGAAAGCTGAGAAGATGTACATAGTTTTGATGCCTCAAAGGCTGCAGAGCAATGAAAAGCAACCTCTTTGTCAAAGACAGGGAGTTACAGTGTTTCCATGAGAGCTTATCTAACATTGAAAGAACTGAGAATATGTGAGGAATGAATTGAGACAGGAGAAGCAAGATTGCCCCAAAATACTGTTCTCAGTAAGGACATCCTCATTGCTCTGCATAGCTTTCTACATGCATTAGGTTTGAATATTTTCTACTGAAATGCGTCGAATGCAGGATTGTTTTTATAGGAGAAAAATTTATCCTATTCTGTGGATTCTATTGGTCTGCATAAAGAAAAACCTGAGGGCATGGTATAAAATTGTGGAAGTCAGTAATGACAAATCTGTTTTCCTGTTCAGTGTTTTCAAGAAGTATTTATAAGGACAGATGGTGGGCAGCAGCAGAACATGTTCAGTTTTATCAAGACATTTGGCTAACAAGCACAGACTGAAATGCATTTCTTTCCTTCTCAACTTAATAATTTTAATTAGAGGCAAAAGGTGTGGTAGTCTCATTGTCTGGAGGCGTATGTGCAATATTGTCTTGGTTGGGCAGGACTGGGTGGGAGAGAATATCACTGCTTCTAATGAAGGGTGGTGCATATCTGTGCAATCTCAGGGTTTTTTTATTGTCTGGTAATCTAAAAAATGCAAATTCCAAATGTGCTCTTGCACAACATACACAGTGATACACTGAGGCTATGCTTTCAGTTAGTCAGAAAACAAAAACATGACTACAAAATGTGTGCAAGTAATACTGTGCCACTGCAGAAGAAAGGCTTTTTAGCAAGTGGTGGGACATACATTTATTATCTTGAGGGGAAATTTCCAAAGCTACCTGTATAACTTAGCGGTATCTGGAACTCATTCACTATTTAAATGCTTTTGAAAATCTTACTTATTAACAAGTCATTTTGAACTTCATATAATCTCTCTGTAAGGACATCAAAGTGTTCTGGAAGTAGTAATTAAGGATCATATGCTCTAACCAGGTCTAATGGTGTTCATTTACCCTACTTATCTGTGGCCATATTCTAGCTTTTTCATAAAGTTGCTTGCACAGATGCTGTGCATTTTGTCCTTTACCAGCTCTCCAAGCCCCAACCCAGGAACGGCTTCTCCTACTTTTGGGTGCTGCAGGGTCAGGCATACCAGTATTGGACTGATCCCAAAAGGAAGCACTGAAAAGAGATTCATGGCCTGAGCAGCCCTGGCATGACATTCCTGTGTATCCCCCCTCTCATGTATGGGTTATGGAAATACTCAAAATGCCTTCATCTCACAAATGTGCCTTTGTTAAGACCTGCACACTTCTAAGATTTTCTGTGAGAAGCTAAGCTGTCTTCTTGCTTTGTCATCACAGTCCTCATTAAAATGTCTGTGTGATATATATTTAGTACAGAAAAAGGTCATAGTATTTATGCAGAGTACCTTCTAACTGTATTCTGGGCTGCATCAAAAGAAGTGTGACCAGCAGATTGAGGAAGGTGGTTCTGCCCCTCTACTCTACTCTCATGAGAACCCACCCAAAGTACTGTGTTCAGGCCTGGGGACCCCAACATAAGAAAAAACGGACCTCTGGAGGAGAGCCATGAAGATGATGAGAAGGATAGGCCAGTTCTCCTAAGAGGAAAAGCTGAGAGTTGGGGTTGTTCAGCCTGGAGAAGAGAAGGCTCCAGGGGAACTTTATAGCAGCCTTTGGGTATTTAGAGGGGGCCTACATGAAGGCCGGAGAGGGGCTTTTTACAAGGGCATGCAGTGATGGGACAAGGGGGAAGGCCTTTAAACTGAAAGAGAGTAGGTTTAGATTAGATATTAGGAAGAAATTCTTCACTATGGGGATGGTGAGGTACTTAAACAGATTGGCCAGAGAAGCTGTGGATGTTCAAGGCCAGGTTGATGGGGGCTCTGAGCAACCTGGTCTAGTGGAAGGTGTCCCTGCCCATGTCACAGGTGTTGAAACTAGATGATCTTTAAGGTGCCATCCAATGCAAACCACTCTGTGATAAGATTCTAACTATAAATCTGCCTCTGATTTAGTGAAACTATTTGTTTCCCATCATAGTAAACCTTTAAACCAACAAAATAATTCATTTTATAAGATCCTACTGAATGTTTTCCCTTACTGACTGAATTTCACATGTCGAGAACTATTTTAATGACTGTTATCAGCCCTGTGGCTGTAAAAAGGCAACACTTATCAGTCATTATTTTACTGCCTTTTAGTTGCTACTGTTTAGAAGAAAGTTCAGTACTCTGTGCAAAGCTATCAGAATTATGTCCCTTTATGACTAGAAACTTGTATTGTGTCCCTTGTGAGTATAAGTTGCTGAGATTTATGAGAAGTGGCAGGCTGCATCGCACTGCATTTCATCACTGTCCTGTGGGGATACAAATTCTCAGCGGGGAAGCACAGCCTGGAAAGCCCTTGCTGCCTGGACTCTGCATCTCAGGGCAGGAGCTTGAGCAAGAGGAGATTTCCTGCACACTGCTCAAGTGGGAGAACTGAGGTTTTGTGCCCATGCACAGCTCACAAGTTGCACCAACTGCCAAGCAGGATTAATGTTCTAGTCCTTACAGTCTCCCAGGCAAATGATCTATGGCCCAATAAACCATAATGGTTTGTTATATAATACATACTTTCAAACTTTAAGTACATGGTTAGGTTTTGGCAAGGAGGATTGATAAAATGCCTTATTACTAGATATATCAGAGTAGCAAAAGCAAAATAATCCAATTTCCATCACTTCTTCCTTCCATCATAGGCCTATCCAAAATTCAGACACGTGATTGAACTTGGGGAAAGAGGCACTACATTTTCTTGTAATGGCAGCTCTTTGGGAAGTGCCAATTCTTGACAGTCTGCAGTAGACCAGAGGCAGCAAAGAAATCAAGGTCAGCCTCTGAAAAAGATACATGAACAATATTCCTAATATAAAGCCATCTGCATTTACCAAACCATAACAATACTGGGTAGCTTACCTGTGCTGATTACCTAAGTTGTTAGACATCAATGATAACAGAAAACAAATTAAAGACAGATCAGGGAGTGCAATAACTAAATCTGAGAATTTCAGCCTTGGTTTACTTTGCTTGTTTTGGGAGGATATATTTTAAAAAGTCTGTGTATTAAGACATGTGGAGGCACACATGCTTTTCTCTGTTCAAAGTTTATAAAAAGCTCAGTGCCATCAAGATCCTTAGTCAAAGAATGTTGCTTTGTGATCCTAGATCAGCAAACCCTTGCGGTTTGCAGCAGATGAGCTTGTCATCCTCTGAGGAATTACTATGGGCTAGTGGATGCAACTTCAGCATTAAACTAGGTATGGAGGTAGGCCTGAACTCTTCCCTGATGTGCTATCCCATGGGCTGTGTCTTTCCTGAGAGGTACAGTGCCTCTGAAAAAAAGGATTTTGCTTGTGACTTATCTCTGCCTTCTTCTGGATCTGAACTCAAGGAGAGCGGAGCTGGGGAGTCTCCAATAAAGCGTGCCACTGTTCTGGGAACCTCACAATTGTTAACATATAAAAAGGACAATTCTTTTGAACGATGTTGGTTACATTTGATTGGAAGACCAGGTCAATGTGGTAAAACAATTTATATTTCAATAATATAATATAATTTTATATTTTAAAATGCCTTCAGTGCTATAAGGCAATTTTTTTGGAGGGAAAGCTGTTTTACAGACAGCATAGTCTATGTTTCATGGTTCTTCTATTTGTAACTGCTTAAAGGTCATTCTAATACATAAAAGAGTAATTGTAGATGTTAGTGTAGATATCTGAGATCTAGATAAGGAAGCCCACGTTCAAGTGCAATATATTGCATTTAATTGAGGAAGTGCTCTTGATGCAAAGACCCCTGGATTCGTGATTCCTGACAAGGGCAAACTTTCTACACAATATGTTTTCAACACGTTTTGAAGACCTAATTCTGTAAACAAGTGACTTCACATTGCTCCTATAGGCAGACCAACACATGCATGGAGGTTTGTAGATCTGATCTGAAATAGCACAGCTGGCGCTACTCCACTGCCTTGAGAGGAGCTACTTTGGTTTACAATGTGGTGAGACACTGGCTCTGAGCATCCAGCGTGGTTCATGCGATTAGTCTAAGATGAAAATGTAGATTTTGCTGGCTTACAAGAGTAGGAAGGATGTACCTCCTAGCGGGTGTGTCTGATCAGTTACATTTCATAGATGTTGTGTACTGTTTTTGAAAAGAGAGATAAATGCTTTGCTAGTAACAAACCTGTCTCACCCCATCTAATCCCCTGGAGTAAAAGCTGTTGAAAATAAATTTGCTCATTCCTCTGTGTCAGAGTATCAACACCAAACCTTAACCTTTCCTGGGAATACAGAAGTCCTGTCATCACTTGTTCTTGTTTCTTCTCTTACTGATTGTGTCCCAATAGCAGTAAATAAATATCTTCCCAACCATAAGCAGATTTATAAGTAAGTGAGTCAGATTTTGTATGGCCTCTTTCCCTGCTCTTGTGCCTTTAATTCGAGCAATATACCACTCTGCAAATAGATCCACTGACTTCATACCACCATTATGGGTGTGTCAGGTCAGCATTGGATGCCAAGCTAATTTATATGCTGCTATACAAAAGGCAGTGTGTGAATTACCTGTAAATTAATTTTATCTAAGCTGTAATTAACACAAATCAGCTGGTTTTGTTTTAGGTGATAGGAAAATAATGGATATTCACTGTTTTGGGGAATGTAAATTCTGGACTTTTGCCTTTCTGCTGCTGCCTGGGGCTGAGTGGTGACATGGGTGGTGGATCTGTTGCAGTGCTGTCAGAGTGGCCACCTAATCCAGGCCATGGAGCATGTCCTGCAAGCTGTTAACTGTACCCTCGGCTACTGCTTTGAGTGTGTCACAGGGGGTCTACTCCTTTCACTGCTGCTACAGAAACACAAAGGCCCTGAAGTACCTGTTCTCTGGCCACCTCTCTTCCTTGGTGCTGGGCTCTTGGAGCTGCCCTTCCGGAGTCCAGGGCTCCAGCTGTGCAAGATATCCCTCTGGAGAGCTTCCCAGCTCAACTCTGAAAGCAGCAGCTTGAAATTGAGCTTGTTGTCTTCTTTCCACCCCATTCATTCCTTCCAGACAGGCTGAAAGGAGGGCAAAGTCTGCAGAGGATGGTGCTGAGTAGGCAGTTTTGGAGGTAAAGAATTCTTGTGTGCCTGCATGAAAGTAAGTATCAGGTAAAGTAATTGTCTGTGACTTGACAGTGAACCCTACCTAATGCAGAGAAGGAAGACTTCTGGCATGGGGAATGCTGCTCACTCACCTGACATCATCTTGAAAGGGAGCAGGATAACAGTAGGACATAATTCCTTTAGGGAAAAGAAAAAGGAAAATGGTGAACCCTGCAAGACTCCATCAGGGTAGAAACCTGACAAGAACTATTTGAACACAGTTATTTGGGACAGCAAAATGTTTAATTTCCCCTTTTATTACAGCTGACAGAATTACAGGAAGAGTAGGGTTGATGCATGGGTGCAGTCAATGAGCTATGCCTCTGAAAAACTGGGCTAGTACATTCAGGCTCTGAGAAGCTCTGACTTGCTCATGCTCTCTTTCCCTCTCACACCCATCCAGTACTGATTGTCAGAAGTTCCTATTCACTGTTCAGTCTCTCTGGCTTCATCTTTTTTTCTTGTACAATTGCTGTTTTTCCTTCTAGCAAGCTGCAACTATTGGATCAGAGCACAGGCTGTTGTGTGTATAGGCAGTAGAGATGCTGAACAGGCATAAAACAGAACATTAATGTTCCTGTAAGTACCACATACCTAATCCACCCATGTCCATGCAACACATACTGCATGTGCAACTTCTACAGCACTGCAGAAATATTTTGCTCTCCTCACATTATCTTGCACAGGCAGCTTTCCTTCTGGCATGATCTCCTGTTTTGTGCCTTGGAAAAAGAGCATGTGAAGGGCAGGACAAATAACTGAAGCCCATAGAGGAGAAAACTACAAATTTGACTAAAGTTGCTCTGAAGGATGAACAGTGAAAGCTGGCAGTTACTTTTTGGTAACTTGCATAGCACACACTAAAAGCTGAGGCAATATACAAAGCACAGAGCATATTTTCCTGTACAATTAATTTAATTCCATTAACTGATTTAATGGTTGAATTGTCAGAGGGAAATCTATTTGCTAAAACAACCTAGGTAAATGTAATTGACTGCCCTTGTTGACTTCTGTAATTTTATTTTTTAATATTGTTGTTTCAGGTATGGATTTCAGGTATCAGAAGGAGTGCAGGAATGAAGCAACTGTTTGACTAAGTTTTACATCAGATGTACAGCAAGCAGAAAATTTAAGAGCCACATTTGTGACTTAAGAGACTAAGGAAACACTTGTTATATTAAAAAACCCTTCTGTGATGTAAATTTGTATATTCTGGTTATTTATCATCCTTATTATTGTGTGATATATGAATGGCATGGTGAAGTCATATGAGGAGTGTTTCCTGGATTTTTACACTCAGCTATATAATATATATGTACACATTTGGCATGCCCAAAACATTAATTATATTATGTTAAGTAAAGTCTATATTTTGGGAGAAAATATTTAACTTGAATAAAGCATAATAGCCATTGAGTTAATTTCTGTAATTTAGAAAATGCTTCTTTCATGAAACTCTGTCGCTAGTACCCAAAAGAGAAGTGTAAATTATGTTATGGCAAGCTAGTTGCAAAAGCAATTAGCAGTTTATAGTCCTTCCAAAAGGAGAAAAAATACAGGACATTTACAGTAAAGTAACAGGAACAAATAATCAAGTTTTGAAACATATCTTACAGGCTGACAATTTTAACCTCTATTCAGGGAAAAGAAGATAGCCAGTGTTTATCATCAGTTTATGTTGATTTTCTGTCTGTGTAACTATCCCTTCTTTCAATGGCTCTCAACTTGTGTTCCAACCAGGCAGCTTCCTTCAAAAAGGAGGAAGTAAAGGACATGGATGGTATGTTCTCCAAGGGGAAACTGGTATATTGAATAGTCAGGAATGATTTTGAAGTGGCAGGAGTCTGTAGAACATGTATAAAACACAGTTCGTGTGAGAGGCTTTTAGAAAAGTTACTAAACAACTGCTGAGATGAAAACAATAGTGAAGCTGGGGGAGTGGAAGCTGTTATTCCTACTAGAAAAAGGCTAATGTTACATCTGTCTATAGTCAAGGCAAGAAGGAAGAGTAACTGTAGACAAGTAAGGCTCACCTCAGCCCTGGAAAGATCAGGGAGCATGAATCTTGGGGATCATTTCCACTTACATAAAGATGGAAAGATAAACCAAGGGTAAATCAAACCTGACTGCAGTCTGTGAGGAAATGACTGTGCACACTAATGGGAGGAGCAGGCTAGACGGAGTATATATTGACTTTAGTGAAGATCTTGACACGTCAGAAGCATGAGAAAATCGAATCTCTGAGCTGGCAGATAATATAACATGCAGCTATGGCCACATACTGGAGATTCAGACTGGACATTACAAAAAATGTTTCCACTAGGAGGGCAGTGCAGCACTGGAAGAGGTTGTCTGGGAAGGCAGGGAAGTCTCAGTCCTTGGATGCTCAGAGGACTTGACCAAAGTCACAGCTGACCTATCAGCCTGCACTGGTGGCAGTCCTGCTTCCAGAAGGAGGCTGGGGGTGATGACCTTCACAGGCCTCTTTGACCAATGTTTCTGTGACTGTACTTGCCAGTGATCTTCAAGCAGCACTTCAGCAAAGCCAGCAGGGAGCTACTCTGAGCACGACACCTTTACTACTTCGTGTAACTTAGTGCAGGCACATGTCAGGACCCTCCTTCAGACTTAGGCCTTTGCTATTGCAATTGTGACATTCCTGACTCAACTTCAACAGCCTTTTGTGTGGATGTAAGTGTTACCTTTCCCTGGTCTTAAAATTAAGAGCCAGATTAAGGTTAAGGGAAAAAGGGGTTTTTACCTTGGTATTTAATTAAGGATCCTTAAGGTGCACAACTTTGCCAAGGTTGAATGTGCCGAAATGCACACCCATGATAGATCGCGTATAAAATTTATAGACCTTGCAAATCAGCATATCTATCAAAGATTCCCTAATCAGAGGCTTGAATGATTACTGTGATATTCCCCCTGAGGAATTCCCCCCTGGATGGGCCTATCTTAGTTTACAGGATGTGTTCTAGAGAGGACCTTGGTTTCTCAGGATAGCACAGGGCTTTCCAGCCTCCAGCTGCGAGGCCTCCAGGATGTTTGGTCTCCTGGCTTAACAGAATATTGGGACTAAGCTAAATTATTGGACTTAACGAATTACAAGTATGCATGCTAAAAGCACTGAGGATACATAAAAGCTATATAAAAGGGTATATAAAAGGTATATAAAAGAAAAGGCAAAAAATCATCATGGCATCATAAGGATTGCTGAAGTTCCCTGTATTGGACTGCAATGGGAATCCACAAGCCAGGAAAGCTGAGAAAGGAACTTAAGGCTCCCTCTTCCCTCTAACCATTTATTATCTGCAGCATCAAAGAGAGTGGAGCTCCTCAGGCCATCTGCATCACTGAGTCAGTGCCATCACCCTTGTGCAGGTTTGCAGGGAAGGGCGAGGCTGGGTGGGGCACTGATCCCTGCCCAGCTCCTGGCATGGCAGTGCCGTCCCTGTGCCCGCCCCAGCACAGCGCGCAGCCCCCGCAGCCGGGAGGGGACCGCGACACTGAGTGACACGCAGCGCCCAGATGTGCGACCTAGGTTGTTTGGGCAACAGCATTCACTTGCTGGGGGAAAGCTGTGAAGCAACAATGCAGCCAACAGGAAATGATTCACCAGTTTTCTGCACACATATCAGGCAATATTTGTGCTGCAACAAATGCACCATTTAATTTTGCTCTACGAAGCTCTACAAAGTTATTTAATTATAAAATTAACAACAAAGAAACACAATTTTTTTGGTTTTAACTTTGAAGAACTACAAATGTCTATTTTAGACTGCCCAGATATTGCCTCCATTGAGTTGTTTACTGCAACACAGTGTCTTATTCTTCACTGACTAACCTTCCGTACAGAGGCTGCCAAGCACAAATTAGGTCAACCTAAGAGGCAGTATGAAATGCAATTAGCCAAAAACTTCTCTTAATTAGTGCTGTTATTCAGGGTGGGGAGAGCTTAGCTCACAGTGAATTGGGGTAGGGCACTTTGGTAGAGAGAGACTCTTTCTAAAGAAAGGTGGATCTAACGCTGGATTTCTGCCCAATATATTTTGAAATTTTGATTGCAATGCTTTATGACCAGAGTGAGGACTGTAATTTGTGCCTGTAGGGTGCTCTACAAAGCACTACTAGACTACAATAAAACAACAAATAACAAACTAATCATTCTTATGGACAACACCCTCTTGCAACTAGAATCAGCGATTCTAGGTCTTCGGGCACTCTGTGTCTGAGTCACAGACGTGTTGGTAAGAGACTCTTTCCCTCCTGCCTGAAGCACCAAAAGTGCATTGCTGCCTCAGCACCGCAGCTCCTGTTGGACTGCCTGACCAGGGCCTGGCACCCTCCACACTGTGGCTCTGTCCCCGGGCTCAGTCAGGAGCCCACGTCGCAGGGGATACAAAAGACAGATCAAATGGCCTCCAGGAACCAAGCCCCCACAGGGCTGGGGCTGTATTTGATGTCATGGGCATCTTAACTCTCAGACAGGCCTGGGACTAAAGGGGTAAGGTTAAGTTAGTTTGATACCTCTGAAGATAGCCAATTCATGAGAAAGTTGTGCTAGTCCGCATCCAAGCAGGATTTGGATGAAGAGATTTCTACTTTTTGTCATCGAGCAACTTTCATATTCTCTCACCTCTCCCCTGCAGTCAGTATAAGACACTGACCAATTTTGCTTAAATTAAAGGAAAAACACTAGCCAAGGCTTTCATTTCTGGTACTCACTCAGTTTTTACCCTTACAATCCATCTTCCATCTGGAGTGAATAAAATTATTTGCATTTTTCCATGTACAAATTCTGGTGTGTACTGATGCAGGACAAATTACTGATTAATAATTCTGATTCATATATAATACACTGATGAGAATCTCCTGGAGTAAAAGGCTAAATATAGTATTAGTGAGCACAGACTGAGCACTTACAAGTACCAATATGGAAAAATATGCTTGGGAACAACCAAAAAGCTCCAAAAATCAATTCTTTTTACACTGGCTTTGCATGAACCAAGTAATTTCTGAAAGCAGTCTAACTATGTTCAGGCAGTATTGCACTCAAGCTAATAAAGCTTTGGGAGAGGCATGATCATAGGATAATGTATGCAAATTTAAATCCCACTGGGTGAATTCATTACAGTGCACAGCAGAACCCCAAACCTGCACATAAGTAAAGTCCTTCCCTAAGTTTTAAAATATGGTCTAAGTGTGGAATAAACTTTGTGCTGATCAACCACAGAGAGGTTTTTGTGTACCATTATCATCATGAGAGTTGCATTTTAGCTGGAAAATTCCCATCAGTTTAAGCATAAAGCACCCATCTTCTACTGAAATCTCAACATCTGGACAGTGCAGCAAGCCTCAGAGTTTGCTGCAGTTCTTATCTTGGCCTGACTTACTGAGAAAGTGTTATCATAAATCCTAGGAGTTGGACTGCATTCATGATCAGATTCTTTCAAAAGCTGAGAAGGTGCCTATTTTAATATGTAGTGTGGAAGAGCAAAGCAAATCTGGTTATAAAATGGTAACATCAATGAAGGATTAAAAGTGTTATTCAAGTTCATTACCTAGATAATAAGTTACTTAAACTTATTTCAGTTTTGTATAAGGCCTGCAGCCATGGCCACTAGAAGCTCCTCACAAAATATAAAGTTGTGTGCACATTTTAAAACTACCATAATTTGAATTTATCAGTGACTACTATGCATCCAGTTAGCAAGAATGAATGTAGGCAACTTAGAATTAAATATATAAATTCATATTTAAATAAGCAGATTTAAAAGGCCTGATCTTCAGATGAAGAAACCTACTTCTGAAACAACTGATGTGGAATGGGTCCCTCAAAATCTCTCCCAGACTCCTCTTCAGGCAGGAAACAGTTGCCTCCTGGATTTTCAGCATTCATTCACAGGTGAAAAAGGAGGATCAGAAAAGGAATGGGATCTTACTGTGCGGTCTGGCCTGAAGCATCTTTGTGCCCTGGTAATGAGTTCAGTTCTGTTAATGGAAATTGAAAGACTTTCAGTGACTTGAACAGTGATTAAAACTCAGACATCGGGAGGAAACAATGAAACTATATTCTGAGAACTTAAAAAGTATAGTTAAAGGACCTGTTAAGAGATACTCACCAAAAAAGCCAATGTTAATAACTAATTTTCAGTGATGTCACTATAACCTACTTTCTAATAGTCTGGAAACCTGTAAAAAAGGTTGATTAATTCTGCACGATCTAGTGGGCATTGTATATTTAGTTTAATGAAAAATATTTTAATGGAAAATACTACATAGTTGTGCAAAAATAGGTTGTTCTATGAATATTTACATTAAAAATGCATCCTTATTTCTGATTTTAACATTTTTTCATTTTATTGCTCAGGCATAAATGCCTCAAAATAGGTGTTAATTGATACTTGTCCTCTAGTTTTATTCCTGACTTCATGAGGTTATGTAGACATGCTACTTAGGAACAAGCCTTAATTGTGAACTTGGCAGTGCTGGGTTAACAGTTGGATTTGATGATCTTTAGGGTCTTTTCCGACCTAAATGATTCTATGATTCTCCCTTTGCCTTTACAGAAATGCCTGCTAAAACAGACCTGTCATCTAACTGATCACGAATGAATGTTTCACAGAGAAACAAACCCATTTCTACTTTGATTATTGGCTGTGAAGCAGTTTTGTGCTCACAGTACATGCATTTTCCCCTTTATGTAAATCTACCTATCATTTGCATTGTCTCTGATAATGCTGTTAAAGCAAAATATGTCCTATGCTTAGAAACATAGAGCCTCCTTGCTTAAGTTGACAGCCTTTCTAGTTTAAAAATCAATCCTTCCTCAAACCGAAGATTAGCCAGCTACACAGCAATGATCAGTTTTGTAATGTGTGAAATATGTGTCAAATCTCATAACTAAAGTCTGCCTAAACAAATGAATGTGTTCAAAAAGATTAGTGGATTACTGAAGGCTCACACAGTCTGATGCCACTTTTCATGCTTCTTGGACAGCTTTTAGCATGTTTCAGTGGCTGCCAGTCAGCATGTGCTCTTTAAGCATGGAAAATAATGCAGGAGTTTATAGGAGAGCTGTGCTGATGCTTTGAATGAGATGGCTATTTGGTGAGCTGGAGACATAAAAGGCTTTTCTTTTCATCAGAAAATAAATTTTCTACAAAGCCTGGGAGAGATCCTGTGCTTCAGTAAATACATACCTGGCTAATGCATATCATCCCCATATAGCTACTGACTGCAGCAGGCTTAACCAGCAGCCGATGATGCCCTGTCACAGTTTCTTGTCAGTCACTGTACACACTGCTCTTCATTCTGACCTGCCTTAGAAACTGCTGCCAGAGGGACAAGATGCTCTCCAGGGCTGGCAGCTCACAGCAGCACAGATAGTACTGCTCAGGGTGCCTGCCCTCAGCCAGGAAAAGAGAAGGGTCTGCAGTGTTAGGCTAGCAAACACGTGGACCAAATGGTCCCTCGTGACTACAAAATTCATCAAATTTGGTAGTTTGTACTGGAGACCAGTAGGATTACTGTACTCCTGCCTTATGATGTGTGGACAGTTCTATTAGCACTGTGTCTTCAATAGCCTGATTTGATATACTTGGAGATGTGGATCAATAAACTTCTAAGTGATGGCAGCTGTCTACTTGGTGTGACATTATCACCCACAGCACACTCAGATGCTGAGTGACAAGAGGCTTTAAAGGTTTGAGTTAAAATGGTACACTCTGCCCTGTATGATTCACCTGCCTAACCCATTTTCGTAATTCTGTGTGAGAATGTTGTGACTATTCAAAAATTATTGTCATTAAACTTGAATTCTTCTTTGAAACAGGTTTCTGAGGACTAGTGGTACACACTTTGTGGGAGTCAATTTTTCACAGGGCAGATATCTAACTTGTAAACATTTCAGTGCATAAGACAAGCCCCTGTCATCTCATGTGTGGTATCACTAACAGACAAAATGTGCCCGAGACAGGTATAATCCCACAGAGACAGATTTGGGTGTGTTTTCCTAGTCATATTTTGCTGTCTTTCTGTATTCTATGTACTACCATAGGTAGCTGACATGCAGGTAAGTTGTCATTAATTTGTCTTGAAACTTTAGGGCCTCAATGTGTTGCACAGAACCTGCAGAATGCTTGCAAAAGTCCTTTGCAGTTAATCTAAATCTAAAACCACTACTGTTGCAATTTCAGTTTCAGCTCCTGTCCTGCAAACTACTGTTGCATCAGGTGATTGTGGGACTATTTTGCTTTATTTCTGCACATGAGCACTTTGTCAAACATGAGATTTATTTAAATATTGCTTAAAGTTTATTTTAAGTATTGCTTTCCACATTATTATTTATTAAGATCGGAAAAGAAATACAACCACTTCTGCCAATACAAGAATGGGCAGGTTGTAAGACAGTCTACTCTGATGCTATCAAGTTCCTGCAAATCATTAAGTTATTGCCAGCTTTCATGCTTTCTGTATGCTGCTTTGAAAAATTGACTTCTGCAAACCTGTTTTGCTTAGGTTGCCACAATATTTCTGAATCTTTATTTCAATGTCAATTTTTAAATTTTGTCCATCTGTCTCTCATAGGTGACTGAAGCTGTGGGCAGATTTCTTTCCTTGTGACTATTGCTGTGGTACACTGGAGTCTGCAACAGGTACTGTTGCACAGTCTTTCAGTTGTGCAGGGAATGAAAGAATACATTTCTGATACACCCATGCAGTTCACACTGTTCAAAACAATGAGGCATTCACCGCTGTTCTGCTTTTCATCTCCCTGCTCCAAAGTTCAGTAAGAGGAAAGAGTGCCATTAATTTCCAACTCCAAACACTCTAACTATATTGGCCAGCTAATTACTGATTAGATAGGAAAGTAGTCCCTATTAGACACATGAAGGTGATCACCTCTTATCACATCCCAGGCAAATGCTGCTCAGTCTAAGTGTGTGCTCTGTTGTACCGTCTTTAGTTCTCCTCTTCTTTGTAAACCAGATACTTTGAGCACTGAGAAGGACAAGACATCATTAACTATGATGAAATGTTGGCCTTTCCTGTTTTGAAATGTCTGAGAAAAATGCATGAGGATGGGCACTACCTTGATCCTGGGAACATGAAGACTCCTTTCTTCGAGTGAGCATTTTCAAGCACTGTTGAAGGGGCCACCACTTCCCCTGGACTGTAACTGTGGTGTCCTGGACCCTGGTGAAGGAGCAGCCCAAGGTTTTGGTGAGCCCCGTGTGCACCAGGCAGCACACACTCTTCTCATGGTCCCAGAGGAAACTTTGCTGCAGCTGGAAGGACACATAAAGCAAAAGATAGCCAGTCACCTCCTCCTGGCATGGCATGGCATCTCATGAGTTCTGTGCTCAGTTCCTGAGGATCCTCCACGGATGATGAAAAGCAGGCTTTCTGCTGCAGCAGACATTGGCCAAGCTGGCTGCTGAGCACAATCCCTGCAGGTGCATTGAGGTGTGTTTATGCCCAGGCAGCCAGGATCAGAGAAGAGGTGGGAACAGGGACAAACGTTATCTTTTGCAGATGAAAACTGGTCTGTAACTCCAAATGGAAAACACTCAGTCCCAATCTGAAAGCTATGAACTTTGCACTTTTTTTGTACACCGGTTTTTTTTGTGTGTATGTGTGAAATACCTACAATTTTTTCTATTAAAATTTTGATTTATTGAAATACAATTATCCATCAGAAGTAATAAATGATGGATATGTCCTTAACAGTCTTCTTTACAACTGCATAAACCCAAATAAAACATTCCTTGTGGTATTAGTATGCTAATGCAATATGCTAGAAAGGTCATATTTATAAAAGGATGTTCTATACTGCATAGTCTTGGTGTTGGAAATCACCCCAAGCAAACTTTTTCTACACTAATCTTTCCTTACCCTTTGTGCTCCCTGATTTCTGCTGGATACTGATGGTCAATAAATAATCATATTCCCTTAAGTAGAAAAGTATCTGCTGTAAAAGTCATGTTCTTTGATTTCTGTTGATAACATAGGAATAAGTCCTTTAGCAGGCAAAACTCTGCCTCAAGTAAAAATTCGCATTTCCTGGACATGAACTACATAATGAAGCCATTAATTGTAGACTGCCATTGAAGGGAGTCAAACCCACTTTGCTCAGAAGGCACCTACAAAGCATAAGGTGAGATTAAAACAATATATTGTGAAACAAGGTGGGAGTGAAACAGTATCTTCTGAAAAGTCTTTGACTTTTCAACTACAAACAATACTAATTACAGGAGGGGCAGAGAATTAAAATAATAGCAGTTACCCTAATTATCTGCAGTCTCTATTTTGTGTTGGATGGATGCTTTAGGTTTGCCTACTATCTGTTTGATTTCATTAATGATACTTCATAAATTATATGCAAATTAAGAATGCAGATGGGAATGATTTCAGACTAAGTATGAGAATTTTATTGCTGACTATCAAAGACCTTCTAAAATGCTAATTTTTTAGACATAGTCCTTTGATCACTACAGATAGTGAATGTTAATCAAATAAAACTCTGACATTGTTCTTGTGATTCTAAACGGGAAGTGAAAAGTAGTCTGCCAAATTTTAATTGTTCATTTGGGCTATACTACTATCACTTTGCAAATCTCAAAGCCTTGTATTAGAGAATATCCTTCTTAAGAAGAATAATATATCTCTGGAGACATGCCTGAATATCACTGGCTTGAGAGCACAAGTATTCCTCACTTCTGAGAGCTAAATTAATACTTCCTCTGAGCGCTGCAGCAAGTTGCTGTGCTGGGTGTATTGTGGGTTTGCATAAGGCAAGACTGGACAGAATATTTCTAGGTTAGCCAGCAGGTGGGTGATGTGCACTGCCACACTGCTCTGGCAGGCTGATGGCCAGGCTGGGGCTTGGCTCCCCCAGCTTTCACAGTGCTCGTTAGGTTGCAGGAGTGAGGCCACCACCACGTGCCACCCACCATCCCACCAAGCCTTGGCCACTATGGGCCTTCAAACGCCTGCTTTTGACACTCAAATCATGTAGCCAGCCAAGTTTCCATTTACCTGGAAAAAAAAGCAAAACAATTAGGAGAGAAAGGAAACACCCTTGTTGTCTTCTGCCTAACAATCCTCTTGTGGGGGAGCTGTAAGTTAGCACCAAAGTATTAAGAAACATCTTTGATTTGGTACTAGGGTAAAAAAATCCACCCTGGAGGAAAAACATTGTAAGAAAGAAGAATAGCACATTTTCCCCCTTTTCTTAGACTCAGGTCATGCCAGTTTACATTGCTCAGGTGTTTATTCTACTGTAACTTAAACTCTACACTAAAACTGAAACAATTATGAGATACTGTTTGTAGAATACCTTCTAACACAGACTTTCCGGTATGAATCAAGATACTGAGGGGGAAAATACTCATTCATTTCATAAATATTAGGATTTTTTTAAGCCTCCTTCTGTATAAAGCTCTGATAAAACACATCTATGAGCATTTTAATGTGGATTTCTCCTGTCCTTTTTAAACCTCAGTTATACGCCTCTAACCTCCTTTAGATTGTTTAAGAAGGAATTAAAAAGTTTGCAAATATATAAACTTGTGCAGTACCGACTCTACATCCATACATCGGCCCTTCCCCATATAAGAAAGGGAAACTTCTCAAAAGTGACCTGGAGAGGGGCTGATTGTGGAGCAAGTGCCACCACCACCTTCAGGGGTCGGTGTGAATTTCCTTTAGGAAGGGGCCAGGAGCACTTCGATGGCTCTGGAGAAGAGGTTCTCTCTGTAAGCAGGTCTGGGTGAGGGTGAAGGGCAGACAGTGGTGCTACACCCCTCAAGGTGCTGAGGTTGCAAGGGGCTTCCTCCTGGCACCCAAGCATGCATGTGCCTCACAAGTCAGGAATCTCTGTCCTCAGGTGAGTTCCTGCCCTAGGCAGGGGCAGGGAGCAGTGGAGTGGGAGCAGTGCCTTGCAAAGGCACCCATACACCCATACCTGAGCCCGGGGCTGCCGGAGACGGAGGCAGCAGCTGGGAGGAGGGGCCACAAAATGGGAGAGGCAGGAAAATTCCCGAGGGTAAAAGTTATGTTGAGAAGATGTGGGGACACTTGTGGAAAAGACTTGGGCATGCCTCTCCCAGAGGTTATTATTACTATTTATTAGTTCAGGAGCAAAGAGCAAAGGCTCTTCTGTGCCTCTCTTCTTATTTCAATGTTAAAGAGCCACCATAAGCCAAATTAATCTTTAACAAAGAATACTTCCTCCTGTTTTTCCTGGGAGCTCTATCATAATGATGGTGGTGGCTGGGTCTCCCCTGAGCAGGTACACAGAGAGAGGGAGAAGTCTTCCTTCATCAGCCCTAGTGATACAGCCAGAATAGCCTTTTGACATAGTGCCTGGCGTGCAATGTGCTAAGAAGAAACGCTCCACTTTCCTGGACCCCCTGTATTCGCAAGAGTTCAGATCTTGCTAAATAAGCACAAGGGGAACTGGTATTTCACAGACTCACAGATTGGTTTGGGTTGCAAGGGGCTTAAAGATCATGTAGTTCCAACCCTCCTGCTATGGGCAGGGAATCTTCCACTAGAGCAGGTTACTCAGAGCCCCAGCCCGTCTAGTGTTGAACATCTCCAGGGATGGGGAGTCCACAAGCTCTCTGGGCAATATTTTACTTCAAAATGGAAGTGCAAAGCCTTTTCAGAGCCTTTAATTACAAAACAAAAGTTGCAGGCTTATCATCACAAGTGGGCTCTAAACAATTTTTCACAATGTGGATGGAACAAAGCTCACCTTCTGAGTCCCCCTGAGGTGCTGCTTCTCTGCACACACCATAGCAGGATTTCTCTGTCAGAAATTTCGTAGTCTTCAGCCTGGAGAGGAGATTTTAATTTCTTCACATACACTGACAAATTTTACAGTCAGAGTAGGGAAGGCTGCTTAAAGTAAGGTTTGGAAAATCCTTCTTTTGTGTGCACAATATTATTGTGCCACATACACATATGCACAGATACGTCTCCAACGTTGGGGTGGTTCATTATTCCACTGAGCCGGGACAGCATGTGGACCATGGCTTTTCACTGTTCTAACACCATATGAAGCATTAATTTCTCAACTGGCAGCCATGTAAGTGAATGTAGTTTCTTGAAAGGCTGACTGCTTGGCATTCATACTGTCCTTGAAAAGTCCTTCCTCAGCAGACAAAGGGCGGCGGGGCTGATAGAGCAGGGGAGAATACCTTTACTACATTTGGATGTGTGCCATGGAAAGCACCCATGTACCAGCAGGGAAGTACCAGTGCTGGCCCAGGGGCACACCAGAAAGTGCTCTAGGGAGAGCAGAATCCAGGTATCAGTCACTGCAAATGTGTGCAACAGTGATCTGGTAAGAATACGGCTGAACACGGGATTATGTGTTTTAGCCTTAAATATCTACGTTAATAAAGATGTAATCTGCATTAGAATGGGAAAGCATGTAATAGATAATCAGATTATAATTTTCAAATAAATCTTATTCTGACTTAATGCACTGTACCTTTTACTAGCTGCACTGTATTTTATTTAGGTAGTGTTGAAGACCTCCCATAACAGACCAGGCATCTCTTTTGCACAAACACGAACTCACAAGATTCCATGCTTGGGGTCTGGACCATTTTATTCTCCTGCGTATTTTCTGCTACAGCCTCCAGGAAGTATACACATGCAAAAGACATTATTTGGTCTGTAACCGGGATAGAATTGATGAGAAGTATAATGAAAATTCCTGAAAATTTAGGTCTGAGAACATGCTGGAGTGTATATAGTTATTATCCACAATTGCACTGCTGGCGTGTTAATCATATTGCATACACGATGGTGTAAATAGTTCATAGCAGCAGCAAGCATGTAACCTGTGCTAGAAAGTAAATGATGGCATGGAAAGAGCCAGAAACCAGCAGGTAGTTCCTCAGTTCACCATGGACATTGTCCTTCCCACACAGTCCCTCAAACTTGGCTGAAGTGTAGCTCAAGCTTATTACGAAGATATAAAATCTTAATTGGAAGCAAATTTCTGTTTCCTCTTTTATTCTGCTGAAAAAAATAGCATTGTAGAAGTCCATTAGTCCTTTAACCATAGTCTATAAATGCTTTTAATCACATTACCTTTCATGGTATGACATTAATTACAATTACTTAAAATGCTGTACATGGCTCAGGTATCACAGAGAACAGTTTCTCCTGAAGTGTTATCAATAAAAGCATACATGATAGAGCTACAGATTTATGGCACATAAATACTACATTTGCTAGACATTATAAACGTATCGAGATGGTTAAAAAAAATTTAAAGTATTTGTTGAAGGCAATTTCTGATACAAAGAAAAGTTTTTTCTCCACTAGGTCTCTCAAAAAAATTATAAACAGTGGAGAATATATGATAAAAGCCCTTTTTCCCTATTACTATTTATGGATAGTGCCCCACACACATGACTAGCACTGGGCAGAAATATGTAAATATACCTGAACTCTCTTGAATAATGTAAATGTCTTCCCTTTCCTTGTAGATCAGGTTTAAACTGGGTATAATCAGGTTATCTGTGAGAAAATAATTATAAGAACCATCTGTATATGGGGCCTTTTGGAGGAAGTAAAATATTAAACTTGCTTTTCTTGCGTATTTGTGGCAGTAAGACCCCTCTAAGTCTAATTAATTATAAAGAATGATATCATGGGATTAATTTCTGCTAGTCACAACCATCCTAAAGTTAAAATAACAAATTATGAAAAATATCAAAATGATCCCTTCCAAGTAATATCCAGTAAGAATATTTTTGAGATTTCCCTTTTGTAATAGCTCTTTTGTGAACAGAAAACACTGTTTTTTGTGTTACAGTGCTTATAAAATGGGCAAAACTTTGATTTAATTGTTCATTTAGAAGTGGTCTTGTAAGCAATTTTCAAGCAGCTGTATTTCTGTGGATTATTCCCTCAGTGTTGTCCGTGACATACGGTATTACTAAATGTCACAAATCATCCTGGGACACCACATATTGTGCAGTGCAGATTATTTATTTTGCCAAGTCCCGGTTTTTCCTTCTTAGCTTTAGAATTTGGAAACAATCCCAAAGGTAACAGGGAAGTTTGAGAACCTTCTCTTAAATACGCCTCTTGGCTGGCTCCCTTTCCTGTTTTCTTGGCCTCTCCAGGGACAAATAATCAGTGCTACTCATGCAGTCCTTATGAAGTTGCCTATAGGCCTTCTCAACTTCTTACATTTCAGAAAAAAAAATTGAGCAGACTGTTTTGCAAACTAGGCTTTTTCTTTTAATTCACAAAGTCTAGCTGCTTTACAGTGCTGGATAATGAAGCTACATGTGACTGCTCCCAGCTCTCCCACACCTGCAATGTGAGGGGTAATAAATCAAATGCAGTAGTTTACCTTGTTTTGCTTCCATCTGGGTCAACCGCCCCCCCAAAAAAAATTCCAGAAAGCAAAGAACCATAACAATTGGTTGCTGCACATAACGCTTCTCTATCATTACATAAAGAACTTCATAATAATCATAAAAAGCTGGACTGGTTATTCAGGGATTTCACAACTAGAGATAAGGTATCTGGGTTTGTCTGCACTTGGATGCTTCTTTCAGCTAGTTACCTTTTCTTATAATTTTGGTACAAAAAGGGTTGTTTTTTTTCCAGATCCCTTCATTTACTGAACCAAACACAGGCCAAAAGGCATCAATGAAGTCCAGAACAAGATTTGGATTGATTTATTTGTTTGTAGTCAAGACAGAGAATGAATGCTGAATTCCAGCAACAGCTACGTGTTTACATGAATTTGAATCTAGCAAAATGAATGGCTGTCTGCCAATGTAAAAATTCTCCTCTCTTAAATCTTACAGGCTTAAAACTCATTTGTCAATAATCTTATTTTATTTGTGAACATGTATTATAAAAGAAGAACCATCATTCTTTCTGTTTCTGGAGATGTTTGGGTTTCAAAATCTCACCGCTCGCTTTTACAGCTGAAATAAGCACCCTTTGCCTGGACATCAGATGATGTCCTTGCTTGCATCCTGCCTTTCACACCCTCTCCCCACTAATATTGTACAATACCTATCTTGAAAAAAATCAGCTTTGCTTTGAATGGAGCAGAAAGCCTCTTGAAGAAGTAGTATGTGGTCAGGTAGTGAAAGTGTTGCTACATGATGCATGCCGAAGAGCTGAATCAAAGACATTTAAGCCTTTTGCTAACTTATTAGGCACCTCCTAAGCAAGCCTCTGGGCTTTGGTCTTCCAGCCTTAGTGGCCTTTTACCATTGTTTGATCTAATTATATCAAACTTTGCTGGAGCCAACCAGAGTCCCCACACACTGATCATCAAAAAGCAAAAGCACTCTTTTAATTACACATGTATTCCTATATGCGGGCAGGTGTCACAGGTCTGGTTGTCACATCCTTCGAATATCCCAGACTCCTCAGTGCAGGAATCTTGTCTGCACCCTCACTGTGAATGCCATGATCACAGTTCTGGATATGTAGAAGTGTTACAGAATAACATGAAATTGACTGGGGGATGAGAGCCTCGGTGCAATACTGCCAGATGAGCGTTCTTCGGTGGGACCCAGAGCTGAGGTCTGCTGGGATACATGTGACAGTTCCTGAGGTAACTGCGAGCAGGGATTTTATGTAGTCCCTGCAGAAGGATTCTGTATTCCTTCAGAACTTGTTTTGTGCTGTCAAGCGACTCCGTGAGGGAAGAAATAATCTCCCTGGTGCTGTGGTGCCAAATCATGTTCAGCTGTGACAAGAGAAAGCCACGAGGAGAGGAAGTCTCAGGTGCTGGGATCCAGGGATACGGAGAGGGTGACTGGGAAGGATATCCTACACAACCCAGGGAGATGCAGCAGGCCCAGACAAAGATTAGCTTTGATTTGGGAGGGGGTGTTGTTATCCAGTGAAAAGGGCGCTAGACATTGTCAGGAGGTCTGGATTACACATCCTCTGCATTGCTGCCAAGTGCTGCTGCTGTCCTGCTGTGTATTTCCTTGGGTCATCCCTCACACTTCTGCTTCCCATCCCAAAGTCTGACAATCTGATCTGGCTCTTAAGGCTCTCCTGGCACACTGATTCTCCTTGCACAGAGCAATCCTGACCCCCACCTTTGCTTCCACAGCAAACAAGGGTGATTTATGCCCTTCTGAAGGTTTGAACTCACCTGTGGTAAATGTGGACATTTGCAATGCCTTTTTTTTGCTGTCTTTAATCAATTTCTTGCAGGAATAGAAGGATTTATCAAATAAATAGACTGAGAGCAAAACAGGAAAAAAAAATTAATTTTCTGGATGTTTTTCTCATGGTGGAATTCACAGCCACCAGAGAAGTGAGCACAATAACCAATAGATGTATTTAATATTTTCTTTTTTTAAGATTTTGGAGCTTTTAAGTAATTTTGCAGACACTATGTAGTAAGGAAATCTTCACTGATTCAGGAATTCCTTTAAAGTCTTAAGCAATTAATAAGTTGAACTGAACTGATGAGTCTGTTACAATCATAATATTGTTCATGGACACAGAGGGAGCATACGTTATACAAGAAAATCCAAAAATTGTTAGTATAATGGAAAATGTATCAATCTAATTCTAGAATTGTTATTAGTCTAGATCTAATTGTTACTGAAATAGAACAATAATTCTTTTTGACAAAATCTCATTTATAGTAATATGGTCAGTCCCTTTTCTCAGGCAACCAGCAACAGGACAAGAGGAAACAGGTTAAAGCTGTGCCAGGGGAGGTTTAGGTTGGACATTAGGAGTTCCTTCACAGAAAAGGTGATTGGGCATAGGAATGGGCTGCCCAGGGAGATGGTGGAGTCACCATCCCTGGAGGTGTTCAAGAAAAGACTGGGGATGGCACTCAGTGCCATGGTCTGGTTGACAAGGTTATGGTGGGTCATAGGTTGGATTTGGTGATCTCAAAGGTCTTTTCCAACCTAATCAATTCTGTGATTCTGTAATACAACTGAAATCATAACACATGCAGTTCTTAGAAGATACCCTTTTTCTCAGGGTAATGGTCACCCTTGCACTGCACCTTTGAGTCCTGAAGTCAGCAGCTTTGGGCTGTTGGAGAGGGTGACACAGTAATTCATCAGCCTCTGAAGCCCCTCTTTGGGAGGAAGATTGTATTGATGCAATTGGTTTCTTCTTCCTCCTTCTAGGATCCACCTAAGGTACTTTTGTTAGTTTGCTAACATACCTGCACACTTATCTTTTTCTTCTTTAGTCTACACTGTCACATTACATCAGAATTTAATATATATGATGCCTTCTACATAGGTAAGTTACTGTTTCTTTGTTCTGCTCTCCCTAAATCAGTTTAGGGCAGCTCTACACTTTATCATCCCACATCAGTCTTTCTCTATGCCACCCCCTGTGTCTCTGCTTCTCAGGGCTTCTGCTGTTGTATCATACCTGTGTTTCTCTCCATCATCATGTATTAGAGTTGTAAATATTTTATTCTACAGTTGTAAATATTTTATTCTACAGCTGCTTATTACTACTACCAATATAAAACTGAGAAAATACCATGCAATGATAAACAAATAAATTATCTGTAGATACTGGGTTAGTTAGAAAAACCGCTGCTAGAGCCAAACTGAGTAAAACAAAGCTGGAGGCAGATGAAGGAGAGAGCAACCTGACAAGGCTCAGTCCCAAGGCTGTGCAAACTCACTGCAAAAGTGATGGCCTGTCTGTAGCAATGAGGTGGCCACATTAGGGAGTTACATGGTTGCCAAAGCCCTAAAGTCTTCTGCTCACAGGTAGTAAGGCTGTCCATCTCACTGCAGCAAGCAGTGCTTCTCATGCAGTTGTTTAGGTCAGAAGGCACCTCTGGACATCATCTGGTCCAAAGCCCAGCTCAAAGCAGGACCAGCTTCAGTGGCCTTCAAAAGGCAACAATAGCTCTGCTCTTCAGGGCTGTTCTTAACAATTGCTTTTCTCACCAACTAAAATCCAAGGTGTGATACTCTTGTGGTTTAAACCCAGATAGCAGCTAAGCACCACAGTCACTCACACCCATCTCCCCTTCCCTGACCAGATGGGGTAAGAGAGAGGAAGGGTGAAAGTGAGAAAACTTGTGGGTAGATACAAAAATAGTTTAATAATTTAAAAAATTTAAAGTTGTAATAATAATTAATAATAACAACAACAATATTAAAAAACTGGGGGG
>VZRO01002917.1:32222-126656 GCA_013397915.1 Daphoenositta chrysoptera
GCAGCAGGGCAGAGTGGGAGGATAACAAAGTGATAGAAAAATAAAGCCCAAGGATGACGAGATATAAAATTTGAAACAATTCCTCACCACCAATCAAATGATGCCCAGCCAGTCCTCAAAGGGCAGTCCCCCCACCTACTTTCTTGTTGAGCACGATGCCATAAGGTATGGAATATCCCTTTGGTCAGCTACGTCCCCTCCCAGCTTTTTGTGCACTCCCAGCCTACTCACTGGCAGGGTGGTGTGAGAAGCAGAAAAGGCCTTGGCTCTGTGTAAGCACTGCTCAGCAGGAACTAAAACATCCCTGTTATCAGCACTTCTCAGCACAAATCCAAAATGCAGCCCCATACCAGCTATTGTGAAGAAAATTAACGCTACCCCAGCCAAAACCAGCACAGGTGCCATAAGGCAAAGAAGCCTGGGTCAGTGGGCTTAATTTTCTGTATGAAATAAAATAAACTCCTCAAGCATCTCCAAACTAGCACTCTCAAAACCAGGTCCTACTGACTAGTCATGACTTTAAAATAATCAATTTTAACTTTTTAAATCAATTTCCTTTATGCTATATTGTTGGTCTAACATTATTTTAGTTGAGCAAGATGGAATAATAGGAACCTGGGGAAGGTATTGCTGGCACACCTTTCTAAGTTCATCCAGGAAACTTGCCAATCAATTAAGAGGTCTTATCTCTGATGACACCGCACCTATTCCTATGCTGAGCAGGAATTCCTTGTGACATGGGGGGTTCCCAGAGGCTGGAGTGTGTCTGCCTGGGTGGAGTGTGGAGCCCAGCAGCCTGGGGGAGAGCAGGGCGGGGGAAGTGAACAAGAAAAAGGATACTGACCTTTTGCTTCCTGGGGCCCTTGGAGAGCTGGGAAAAAATCTGCCAGTGAAAGGTGCTCTCTGTCCAGGATCACCAAAAGCAGCTGTATTTATAGGCTTGCCTTAGAAGTACATATTTTAAAGGTATTTACTCAATGTGTCAATCTACTCAGATGGAAATAATCAGCAGGGGTAGTGGTGTTTCATTTAAACACTCTCCTTGGTTGTATTTCATGGGGATTTATATGCTTACATAAGTCATAGAGGGGTTATTTGAGTGAACCAGCCAGTGGCTGATGGCAGAGCTGAAAAAGAGCAGAGGCATCCTGCAACCCTGCATATTGAGCTGACACAAGGCCAGTGTGCCCTTCTCACTGTCCCAAGGAGAGTACTCTGTATTTCGAAAAGGAAAGTGAGTTCAGTGTGGCAAAACTAAGATAAAGTTCAAAGGCTGTGAGTTGCAGTGGAGCAAATACAGTCTAGAAATATGTAAAGGGAGGGTGCCAAGAGGATGGAGCCAGGCTCTGCTCAGTGGTGCCCAGCACTAGGACAAGAGGCAATGGGTGGAAACTGATGCACAGGAAGTTCGGCCTGAATATGAGGAGGAACTTCTTTACTGTGCAGGTGACCAAGCACTGGAACAGATTGCCCAGAGAGTTTGTGGAGTCTCCCTCACTGGAGCTATTCAAGAACCATCAGGACACAATCCTGTGCCATGTGCTCTGGGATGACCCTGCTTGAGCAGGGGGGTTGGACCAGATGACCCCCTGTGGTCCCTTCCAACCTGACCCATTCTGTGATTTCCAAGCAGCAATAGCAATTAGTCATGGGAAGGATTTACATGCTGTGAGCTCTCCATCTCTCATTTCTAAATAAAGTTCCCTGCTAGAAAACATATACCGATTTGGAAAAGAAGTCATTCAGGCAAGGCTTTGACCCATCTTGTTTACAATGTAAAACAAAAACTTTCCTGATAAACAGTCTATAAATTGACCTATACATTTCCCTCTAGTGGCAAAGTGATGCAGTCGCTATTTGATCTCAAGTTAGTAATTAATCTGATATTGTTTTATCTTGTGGCAGTTTTTTTGTAATGTATCCCCATAATTGAAATTACCATGTTCTGGATTACTATTTATAATATTCCAGGAAGTGAAATTACTCCATTTCTCATCCCCCCTTTTTTTTTTAAAGTAAAACATCAACCTTGTTCACTTCTTGTCCCTAACAGTGTTCTTAAATTTTCCTATTTCAGATTTCCTGAAAGAAAAACAGTAATGAAAACATGTTAGCTATCAGCTCTATGAATCTCAGCCTAAACCAAGTAAGTGTGTAGACAAAGTCCTGATTGATTTACGGTAATGGAGAAATTTTTCATAACCCCAAATAAGTCTTATCTTTCTTCTTAACAAAATTCTTTGTTGTTGTATCCTTAAATGACCTGCTGGTAAATAACTGTATGTTTGTCTATATAACCAAGTTCTTATTAAGTAAGATATTAGCCACAGACGTCTGTTTCTCAGCTTTGGTCCTTAGCCAGTTTGTTCTCAGTTGTCCAGTACCCCACACTAGAAATGACTGACCAAAATGTTGATAATAGACCAGACAACTGGTCCTAATGTTGCAGCATGCAGTCATGTGTTGCCTTTAAGAATTTGAGATTTTTGTTGAAAATTATATAGATATTCTAATATTTCCCCTCAAAGCCTTACCATTCCAATACATTTTTTGCTGAGGTAAATACACTGATGCATCTTCTAAATACTTTTACTCACTTTTGACAGGACCAGAATAGGACTAAGCAATTAGGGTTAGTTGTGATTGTACCACTGGACTGTGTGGATATGGGCTGAGCAAGTGTGGACTGACTTGAAGGGCAGCAAGAGTATGTAATGAGATTCAAACTAGGAAAACCATGAGTTCATTTGACTGGGTTGGGCCCAAGGTAGAGAGGGTCAATTGATGGATGATGATGGAGGGGAATTTTCGGAGTACAGAAAGATGCAACTGGGCAATGCTAGCTCAGTGGGAGGGAGCTATGGGCCTCCTCCCTTCCAGGCTTGGGTCCAGATTTGTAAAGACTATTTTGTTTCATCCCCACCATTCGTTCTACACATATTTCTGAAAGCCTTTCCTTTATCATTGGAAGTGGTGATATATATCACACATTTGACTTGCAAAGTAATCATCCCATTCTCTATGCCTGCCTTGCAGGGCTCCTCCAAGAACAAGCTCAGCCATATCTGCTGATGATCTATTTGAGGAAAACCTTTCCCAGTCCCACCCTTCTGGGTGTTGATAGGGCAACAAATTAAAAATTCAAAGCCTCTGGCATAGGGGTGGCTGTTTCAGATACAGCAGAAACTGAAGATACCTCCTCCTATCTTTGTTTGATGTTAATCAGTTATCAAGACATTGGCAGGTTCCAGCACTCTGTCTAAACCAATGATGTAATTTCTACAAGTAGGCTTGAAGCCCTTGGCAAACCAGCCCTGTTTGTTTCCTCCGTCCTTAGGAGCTCTGTTACTGCCATTCCTGATTGAAATTCAAGGCCTTTGGAAATTCAGTTGATGTTAGGACCAAACTCAGAACTCTGAAGCTCTCCCCTCCTGGACACCTCTCGGGGCAGGGACCAGACCATACCTCCTGTGTTGGAGCTGGCTTGCACCACAGGCAGCAGCTGAGTGACCAGGAACATTTTCTGGAGGGTCACCTTGTCCTTGGCTAAGCCATAAAATCTCTGTAAGAGATTATACAACAAAATGTGACTGTAGTTGAAATACCAAGAACAGACATGATTAGTGGGTCAGGAATCTCTCCCTTTTCTCCCTTTTCTTCTCTCACAAAATGCTCGTGCATTACACAGATGTCCTAAGGCCACTTGAATCCACTCTCCATGTGAAAAAGCTTCTCACTTCATGCCCTGTCCAGTGCCACATGACTTGTTTCAGGCATATGTTTTTATAAATTAACATTCATCAATCAATTTGTCCTATTGCACGCTACCTTACCATGACCAGAGACACTGAAATGAAGAAAATCCTGTCTAATTCATACTTGCTCAGAGACCCCACCGGCTCTTCAGTGACTCCTTCTATGCAGCTTTTTTTTTTTTTTCCTACATGCTGTCAGTTTTATACCCAAGGTAGTGGGAGAGTGCTAACATTCCTCTCTCAGGGCACAGTCACAGGAATTCCCAGGGTGCTCACTGCTCAGAAGCAGCAGGCATGGCAGAGGCTTACACACAAGACCAAGATGGAAATAAATGGAAAACTTAGAGCTATAAATGGGCAGAGCTATTATTTAAGCTTCCACATACAGGAATTAGGTGCTTTAAGGAAGATCTTTGGTATGAAAATTCTCTAGAGAGGATAACTGGAGAGGCCCCAGATAATCTTATTTATGTTTGCCAAGTGACAAAAGCAAGTAGTTTGCTGTTTAAAGGGTTTCCAATACAGAAAGGACCCCCCCAAAAACCAAAAAATCCTTTTGAAGTCTAATAAATATAAGGAGATAAATAATTTCAGATTATCAAAGATAGTATGGGCAACCCCATTTCTATGGGGAGAGAATGTTTTTCACAGTAGTCACTACTGAACCTATCAGTAAGATCTAGTGATGTAAGACTGAAGCTAGAAAAATTGCTATTGGAAATGAGGTACAAAATTTAAATTGCAAAATTGATTAAAAACTGGAGGACCTCATTCGGACTGGGACTGATTCTTCACCACCTGAAGTCTTTATATCATGACTGAATGTCTCAGAAATCATTTTGTTATTTTCTCCTGAGATTACTGGACTTTATACAGGAATCACTGGGAGAAATTCTATGTTCTGTATTTTGTCAAAGGTGTCAACATGGTCCCTTTTGACCTTAACACCTGTGAAAAAAATCAGAGCCATTTTCCTTCTCTGTAATAAGAAAGCATTCCGTGACATGTCAGAGAGGATAAATGGAGAAATGTGACAAACTTAACCCAAGAAGAAACATATGACTTTACTTACTTACAAAAGGACATGTCAGACGGCCTTACCATTGCTGTCAGTCTGTCGCCGGAGCACACAAGATCAGGTGCTGTGTTTATACAGAACCTAGCACAGAAGGATGCCAGTCTCTAAGAAGGTAGGCACTCTGATAGAAAACTAAAAGCCTGAACAAAGGAAAACATGGTCCTTGGGATTACTGCTGAAGTACAATGGCAGAGGAAGTTCCTGAGGCCTCCAATCTCCAGGCTGGCATGAAAGGGCAGGCTGGGTTGAATTTCCCAAATGTATGGGGACACTTAACTTATGTAACACTGACTGACTGCGAACTTTTACCATCAAATTATATATATTTGACTGATACTTTCATTCTTTGCCATTTTAAAGACTATGGGAAGTTTAGCCATTCGTTTCTGCAGAAATAGGGTTTGGCTCTTCAAATATGTGTAGAAATGTAAACCTAAGCTTGATCCTGTTTTCTCTGCAACTCCTTTAAGAGTAGGGCTTTAGGCTCAGTAGAAGGATTTCCTGTCAGTAAGAATCTGGTCCTGTGCTTTAGGTTCAGTTCTGAAACAATCATAATAGAAGTAAAAGCAGTACCATTTTCTGGGATAGGACAAAGATTGAGAAAGCAACGCCCTCCAAAACAAACAATGTAATTACAATGACAGAAGAAGGCAGGTGAATAAAGCAAACTGGATCCACCAAATGAAAACACGATGATGCTGTAACACTACCTTCTTTCACTGCTCTCATCCAGTCCAACGTTCACATAAATCAGGCAGGGGTGTGCCTGAGAGGCATTAGTTCACTGAAGACATCTGACCCAGGTCAGAAACCGCATGATAAACTGGAGCATGGCTCCAGGCACTCGCCTTGAGACTGAGCAGCAACCTGCACAGATATGCCCTGCTCAAATGCATCCAGATGATCTAGTTCACCAGATCAAAATTATCCCAGCTTCCCACCCACCCTGTGTCCCACCTGGCTCATCTGTAAGCAAGGCTTACCATTCCTGCAGGCTCCTGGTGGCATGGGGCTGAGGTAAGCTGGCAGAAGGCTGCTGGGCAGCTCTCCCACAAGCACACGCTCCACTTGATGCAAGGCAGCAAAGTACACACACACGTGGCATTTTCAGAAAATCTGCTCCCTAAGTCAACACAAAAATCCCCGCTGACGTCAGCAGACACAGGCGTAGGCGGCTGCTCAGTGCTTTTACACTCGTACACCCGTCCTTGTGGGGGGCAGAGCAGGACACCCCGGCACGGACGCGTTCATCCGTGTGACACTGGTGTGAGACGGTGACACAGAGCTCAGTGCCAGCCCCCAGCTTTAGCAGCTCTCTGTTCACCCCCAGAACAAAGGTGGGGAACAAACCAGTCAGGAACCTGCCCAGCTTGGTACCGAGGGAAGGTGACTCCTACAAGGTGCTCACAGCCTGACCGCACTGCCCCGATAGCAGGAGACACTTCCTGGGAGATTCCCGAGGGAGAAATGCCTCAGGAGAGGCTCAGGACCTGGTCACACAGAAAAATTAGGTGAAGATCTGTTTGTCTTATTTCATATGATGGAAGTTCATTTTTATCAATAATTGGAATCCATTTTCATATATTTTCCAAATATACTCAGCGAGCAGAGCCTTCTTCCTGTGAGCATCCCCTTACATTTCCTCTGCAGCTGGAAACACATCCTTTAAATAAAAACATTGATAGGGCAGTTGCAACCAGCAGTGCCTTTACATGTGTTTTCTCACAGTGCACAGATAAAAATCTCTTTACTAGAGCTAGCTCGGGCTGTTTAGGATGGAAATAGTTGTTGGGATAAGTATATACCACAGCTCTACCTTGCGTTAGTCTCCAGGCAGGCCATGCTCTCCTGTCTCTCCTCCCCTCCCCTTTCTCATGCTCTGGGGAAGCCTCTCTGCCTGCCTCCTCTGCTCCCACACCTGACCCAAATCCTCACCCTCCTTCCTTGACGTGAAGCTGTATCCCCCACCCAGTGCACGTCCTTCCTTCCCCTACACAACTGTGAGGGAGGAGCTGTGGTCTGGCTGCCGACATCCCAGGCTGGAAGTGTCTCTGCAAAGCAAGCCTAGCTTGAGATGAACGTAGCAATACCTCAGGTGAAATCTGCTCTTCAGGTGCCATGGTCCCTTGAGGTCACCTCTGGAAAGGTAGCCCCGTGTTTCCGAGGAACACCCACCCAGATATTTGTGTAAAGATCTGGCAGGTCTTACCCACACTGAGAGATAGCTCAGGGAAGTGGTGGCTCTCCCAGCCAGGATTTCTCATGCAGCTTCAGACTGTAATAAGGTGTGAAACCCGGTCCTGAGAGGGGCATTTAATGACAAAAATCATACACTTAAAAACCTGTCAGACTTCACAAAAATATGAGCAGTCACCTAAGTTACTGGCATAGATTAACCGTGCTGATGGTCCCTGGAAATGCCTGCATGTCCATCTTGTCAATGGAAAATACTCAAAGCAGATGCACCTGAAATCACCCTAAAACTAAAGAGGAAAAATAAGGACAGTGGGAGGTGCATTGGCAGATGGATGGGATGTAAGGAAGTTACCATAACTGTGTGGCACTGGAGTATGAGAAAGCACCTTTTTGCCCAATATTACAAAGAAATTTCAACAAGGTATGTGATGCATGCTGACGAGCATTTCCCCAGAAGCTGTCATTGCAGCAGCTGGTACTGACAGCCTGGCAAGGAGTGCTGTGAGACACTCAGTTTCTCTAATAATTAAGAGCTTGCTCCTGCCAGCTTCCGAGCATGCCCATCTTCTGTCCCTTTCAGCTGAAGGTAAGGACAGTCATATCTGCATGACAAGAAGCTTTGGCAGGATGACAGGCTTTGAGGGCCAGAATTTCCTCAGTAAGATCACATTAAACATTTACATGTTAAAAAAAAGAAAATCTGGAACTAAAATAAAAAATTAACGGCTCTGTCTACCAATACATAAACCTCATTTTCTTGCCTTTCTCCTGATCTGGGTTTTAAAAACATGCTGAATTGTGGGAAGCCATTCCAGCCCTGCATAATGAAAATGCAGTCTGTGGAACTGATGAATTGCAGCTTAGCTGTTAAATACAGGACATCCAGCCTTTACTGCTGCCACAAAGTTCTTGGCAAAACTTGGCGAAAACAGAAAATGTTATACATGAGTAGAAGGATGTATCTTGATTCAACATGTGAAGGAGAAAGCTTATCTTTATATTATGCATGTTCTTGTCAAGAACAGTCTGGAGAATATGAGACAACCAATGGATTCCTAATTTTGAAATTATGTCAAATTCAGAATACAGAAATAGCAATAGGATGGTAAAATAATGTTATGGTCATCTACTGTACAGAGCATCCCACGGTATTCAGATAAATACAGACGTTTTACAAACCCTGGGAACGCATTTGGTCTGTGGAGAGTTGGACAGTTTAAGGTTTTGTTAATAGCCCAGAATGTTTTTTATGCTGCAACTGAGAAAACAGCTTTTAAGTAATTCAAAGCAGAGACTACTTTGAGATAAATAGGTTTTTGAACATTCTTGCTACTTCCATTCGTTGACTGAGGAATATCATTGGCAGGGATATGGTGAACATCAGTCAAAATCCTGGAAGACCTAGATTTCACAGGTGATACCTGAATCATTGACCAGACATGATGGCATGTGACTGCAGAGACCGACAATGGGAGGAAACTGAAAGAAACTTACAAAGCAGGAAGCTGATAGAGCAGGGAAGATAAAAAGGATATTGAATAATGTAGCAAAACACACAGACTGCAGAAGTAGAGTCATTCAGGCTGAAAACTTTGTGAGTTTGCTCCTATGACATGATAGGAGATAATAGTACTGGGACTGGAGGGGAACCAGTTGCTTTTACTGTTTCACAGTGATGTGTAAATTTAGATTAATGGAGAAATAAACTTCAATTCTAAATATAAATTTAAAGGAAATTTTATTGAACAGGTCAGAGACACTGGGGACCACAAAGGAACTGATGAGAATACTTCTAAACATTGCTATCCCTCCACGTTTTAGACAGTAATGGATGGTTGGATGGATGACAAATGAGAGCACAGTACAGTACAAGGGAGACACATCAAAGCTACTATTAAAGAAAGTGGAAATGGATTAGCCACTGTCTGAGGAAATCAGATACCAGAGCTAGCAGTCAAGCCATGGAGTGGAGTCTGCGGGGAACAGATCAAAAAAGGAAGACCATAAAGGTTTGTGCTAAGGAAGATTTGTCTGGCTTGGAAAGACATCAAACAGCACTCTAAGAAAAACATGAGTTATGGATCATCTCAGAGGCCCTAAGTGTCTCCTAGATAAGTAATATTAGGAGGAGACTTGTCCAGTATGCCTTTGGACAAGTCTCTGTGAATGCATTGGAAATGGAGCTCTGTTAAACAGGTGGTTTGCGTGTGTTCTCATGAGGGTGACACTTGACTGTGCATTGATGATACACTGCCTGCTTAATCGATATCTGGTTGAAATATATGGCAACTGTAATATAGGACATTAAAAAAAGAAAGTTTTTATTTTCTGCTCTGTACTACTACACTGCTGATGGCTGCTGATGTCCAAAGCAATTGTTGTGACACAGACACATTTCAACTTTTTCTTACCCTGTCACAGCAGAGACCTCACTCAGCTTTCCTCCCTTCTCTCCTCTCAATGACTCTCCTGTTTCTCCCTTTGTTCCACACCAGCTAATTTTTTTTCTC
This sequence comes from Daphoenositta chrysoptera, assembly GCA_013397915.1. Taxonomy (NCBI): domain Eukaryota; kingdom Metazoa; phylum Chordata; class Aves; order Passeriformes; genus Daphoenositta; species Daphoenositta chrysoptera. The sequence continues at coordinate 41,762 of VZRO01002917.1, forward strand.
AGCCACTTGCTTCCCCTTTAACTTAGCCACTGATTTCCCTCACTGCTTTTATATAAATTTTGTTGTGACCAAAAAGCAAGAACCACAAAGTGGACTTCAAGTTATATGGAGGGGAGGAACAGACACAAGTGGGGATCAGACACAAGGATCTGTACCCTCACACATGTTTTGTGGAAAATACAAGTCACTTTCCTTCATGGAGGGACCAAGCTCCCCTACCAGGAATCTACAGCAGAAATTGCTCTCAGAGGAGGAGAGAGAGAAATGTTTTTTATTCCATACTGGCACAAAGTTAGCTAGTAATTAGTTGGGGTGAGCTAACCAAAACATCAAAAGAAACTATACAGAGCACACACATAGCTTTCATGTCAAGAACCTTGCAGAGTGATTGCACCGTGCCTAGTGCTCATGAGGCCAGGAAACTATCCACCTAACCAAAATACAATCTTTCATCAGGCATGCTGCTGGAACTAGCCAGATTTGTAATTATTGACATTTAGAAACTCATTTTCAGAGACAAGCATCAGCCAACAAATGGGAAATATCTAAGCCAAAGAGACTATTGTAATGTGCAAAATAAATAATGCACACACTGAATTATTTATTAATTAATTAATGGTGTCATAAACAAACTTTTACTGCCTAGCCTTTCAAAAAGTGTAAACTTGTCTAAGTAAAATCCAACTCAAGCTAAAAGGAAGGGAAAATTATTCTGGATACTGAAAGCAGTGAAGTAAAAAATCTTAAAGAGCATTTTTGCTAAACTTCCTACCTTTGGGTTCACAAAGACTGGAACTACCAAAATACAGATGAAAACAATGGTATCTCTAGTGTAGTGTTTTATCAAAACACTTCACAAAGTTCTTAACATACACTGTTAAGAACACAAATTCCTCAATGTAATTTCAATCTACTTGGCCTAATATTCACTCATCTTTAATTGCCAGTGACTTCACTCATGACTTATTAGCAGTTCCTGCCTCAAGAAGCTTTGCCAGTAAATTGGCAGAGTAACAGTGGCACAAATATTTGTTCATGCAAACCTTTTTTCATTTAAACCCACTGTTATTAGAAAAAATTTCTATAAGGTGTACAGTTTTCTTACATTGGAGCTGCTTACAGAGAATTAAGCTCTATATCTAATTATCTGCTAAAATCATAGTCCAAATGATTCCCAACCCATTCTCAAAGAGAAATATCCTTCAGCTCAATTTTTGGAATCATGGCTTTTGGCTGAAAATGCTTTAGGGAACTCTCACTCTATTACAAACTTCCACAGTAATGCCGGCAAAATATGAAAAGCCCTGAGGTGAAGTAAACCCAACCATTCCTTGACCCCACTAAAAGTAAGCTTGCCACACGACGACTTAGCTGTTCTGTCAGTTTCCTTGGCTGCTTCCTAACATATTTTCTGAGGAATAGCATCTGGTGGAAAATAGTTTCTTCCTCCCACAAAACTACAAGACTTCAAAATCTTTCCTATCCTGAGTTGGACCAAACCCAAGACTTTTGGAAGCAGTTTGCAGAAACCAAGAGATGCCTCACCAGCCAAGAGCCTGGTCTGAGGTGTTCAGCACTGATTGTCCTTCTCCCTGGGCTAGCAAGCCATTTGTTCCACCTGCCCCAAGGTGAAAGGAACCATTAATAAAGAAAAGAAACAATATGTCTTCAAAATGAGCAATTTTCTATAACAAGCACAGGAGCTTTCACGGCAACCACCAAAAACACATTTGTTATCACTCCCCAACAGAGAAAACACTTGGGAAGGAAAACAGTGAGTGCTGTTCCCTTGGCCTGGAGCTGGCAGGGTATGTATCCAGCCTTGGGCTTTTTTCTCATCCCAGAGGAGGGCTCTAATCCCAACCAAATGGGATGTTACGACCAAATAGCCTGTTTTGTCTTTACAAACACTACTCTTTCTCTCCCTCGGAATACAAGTGAAGAAAAAGAAAGGGAAAGGAGAGGAGAGGAGAGGAGAGGAGAGGAGAGGAGAGGAGAGAAGAGAAGAGAAGAGAAGAGAAGAGAAGAGAAGAGAAGAGAAGAGAAGAGAAGAGAAGAGAAGAGAAGAGAAGAGAAGAGAAGAGAAGAGAAGAGAAGAGAAAAGATTAAAAGGATTTGTTCGATACATACACCTCCTAGTGAAAGATTTTCAAACCTGACCAGAGCAGGCAATATCTGATGAAAAGCATTTGGCTGCAGAATTCATGACCAACTGTATTTTAAAACTGCTATTCAGAGGTAGCTTTAACCACCACCACCGCTCTCTCTGGGCTCCTCAGTGTTTGCTTTTCCACAGTCGCTGGTAGATTTGCACAAGGGTTCAAGGTCTGCAGCCGTGCGTGCCCCCTTTGCCAGCCGCGTTTCTGTGAGGTGTGCAGGGAGCCCCGGGGGACCTTTGCAGCCCGGTTTGGGTCCCCGCCCAGCCCCTGCCCTGGGAGCGGCCTCGCTGCCGCAGCGCCGGCCGGCGGAGCGGAGCCGGGACGCGCCGGGAGCGGGATGCGGGATGTTGCCAAGTGACTGCCAATCTCATGAAGCAATGCGGAGCTGCTGGGGCTGCCTGACCCTCCGGGACGGTTTCTGTCACTTGGCCCGCAGCGCGCAGCTCTGGGCGGATATGATTTCTTGGCTTTGCCCCCAGCGCAGCCTTCCTGCCAATTTCTCCGCATTTGCATTCTGCTGGTGCTCCCAGCAGCAAAGGCACTGCTCCCACCAAGGCCAGCCACACCTGCCGGTGGGTCACAGCGGCCCAATTCACAGCGCAAACCTTCCGAAACTTCAGCCGCCCCTGCTGCACCTTCTGCATCTGCCGTGAGGCGTCCTGTGTGCTGATCTCTCCTACGATAAACCCCTGTTCCCTTTGCCCCTCTCCCAGTGGCACATTGCACAAGCCAGCATGTCTACAATAAAACCACCAGAAAAATAATTTTAAAGTCTATGTTAGTTGCTCTTTTAAATGTAAAGGGGACAGCAAAGAAAAAAAAATATTCCACTTAATTTTCAGATTCTCGATAATGAAAACTTTGTTGAGTCTACAACTAAAATATTAGGGAAAGACCATCAATAAATGAGATTTCTTTGGATGAACAGGAAACTCTGCAGAAAAAAAAAAAGGACAAAATTAGAGTGGGGTAAAATCAGACAACTAGAGTGAGATGAAATCCACAGTGGTTGGCAGTGGCTAAATTAAGAAGACATGGCTGAAGAAACACAGTATTTTAGGCTTGATTTTAGTTAGTAGATACAAGCAAGTATGCATGGAAAGTAACCCAAACTCATTGTGCACCAGCTGCTCTGAGCGAGCGCAGCAAGGACAGCCCAGGCACTGGTACAAGTAGTACACAGCCCTGGGGCACAGTCTGTCTACGAGTCACCTCTGGCTGCACTGCTTCACACCACGAGGGCAATGCAATTTCATGTGCTCTTGCTGTTCCTCATCTCTTCTTTGGTTCTCTGTCTCTTCTTTCTTTTCCTTAAATTCTCAGTCTGTAACTTAAAAAAAAGGATGACATCACGTAGTAGAATGTAATTAGCCTAAGCAAGGGAAATTGAATTTACTAGGAGGAAATCCTGGTTTTGCTCTAATGCTTCCTGCCTGTTCTGGATATTAGGCTCAAAAAGATCAGAGGGAGAGTACCTGTTCCATCATCAGTATGTTTTTCCTCAAAATCTCTGGACATTAAATGTATGCATTTATTTTCCTAACCAGCATAGGTATTAACTCATAGTCTTACTGACTGGCATCTAATGACATCAAAAAGTCAACTTACAGCACATGACATACACAGGTTAGCTCCTTCCAGTTCTTCTGCAGGAGGTTTGCCCCGATGGCCTATACCAATTTCAGTAGCACTGTCCTGCTTCCTTAGCCCACCTTTTTCCTGTACAAGCTTTCTTCCCTCAGTCCTGCTCACATTTCAAAGCACACAGATGCTACAGGTGAGGTATTCAGCTCAGCTTCATCTCCTTTACCTGCTGCAGGGGGTTCACCTTGCTGAAGAGTCTCAAAAGAGGTGGAGCAAGGATGCACTGGGGTAGGAAGTCAGGGAGCAGTTTCTCAGCATCTCTTGTAGAAATGTGTTGCATTGGGGTGCAGCTTGCAGCTGGCCAGCTGTGCTGCTTCAGTGACCCATGGAGACTTGGAATGTACCTACCTATCTCACACACCAGTGACAGGAGTGCAAGCAGACTCCCCTGTGCTGGTTTGTGTCTGGGCAGCAATGCAGAGCAGGAACACAGAGCTCTGCTCCAGCTGCAGAGTCCTCCAGAAACAAGTGTTTAGCCCGTGGGAAGCCTAGACATGAGGTTAAGTTAGGCCATGGTTCCTTTTCCAGTTCCGTGAACGGCTCAAGGAGTTTTGTTCATGTCACCCTCTCCTTGGACTCAGCATGGTTGCTCCTAGAGAGGCAGCACAGGATCTCACCATAGTTGTTCTCAGGCAAAGTGATCTCAGCTCTACCAGTTTGCCTTTTCCAGAGGTGTTTCCTGCTTCACCTCACCACGTGTTTTGCTCTGCACAGACTATGGCAGGATGCATCCTATCACCCACTCAGTCTGTCATGCTGTGCTCCAAGGTGGTGCCCCTCCAGGATGAACAGGCAGGGACACAGGAGAATAATCCAGGAGACCAACCTGTTTCAATCAGTCTGTCGTGTCCCAGTGGTGCCCAGTGGCTCTCACACCTTGATGCTTTTCTCAAGGCCCCCTGTGGTCTTAAGAGTTACTCTCCTCTGGGTCTGCTACCCCTGCTCACACCAAAGATAAAGCTAGGGAATTTTGGAGGGCACTGCTCAACAAAGCTGGGCTCCTGCCACACCTTGCTCCAGCCCTGCCCTGTTCACACATCCCTGGCCAGTCAGAGTATCAGAGTATGCCCACACCAGGCAAGGGCTGTTTGCTGTCCAGGGGTGCCCTGCCCAGCCTCTCACTGCTCGCTGGTGCTGCATACATTTCTCTTGTTGCATGGGAAAAAGCATTAGTCTTAGTGTCCTTGGGTGTTTTTTTATAGAAATACATTAATTTGGACAAAGGAAGTTAATCACCTTTCACTAAAAATAGGGATGACTGCAGTGCAGATCTAGCAGCAGTATAGATCTGTGGTGATTTAATGTTAGGGCCCACTCTTGGAAGAACAGCTCAATATTACAGCTTTCTAAAGGTTAAGATACATGTCTAATCGTGACCCATTTAGAGAATATAGTTCAGACATCTAATACATAGCCAAAAGTGAAAGGTACTTCTTAAAGTCTTGGGTGGCAAGCAGACTGCTGCCTATCCCTATGTCCTAGCACTACCCACAGCCCCCCCAGCCCAGCAAGAACTTTCAACATTTTCTGCTACTACAGGTCAGCTTCTTTGTCCTGGCTCAGTGCCACCGTGCTCGGCACTTTGAGTAGTTTATACCCAGGAAAGGCAGGGCTATTTCAGGGTTAGAGTGTCTGAGTGGGGCTAAGGACTCTCCAGCACCCATCTCTATTCTGCCTCTGCTTTTGCAGAGCATCATGAGTCCAAACAGAAACATTTAAACTCGTTATGTTTCCACTACTGTGCTTATAAAGACGGGGGAAAATGGGACACCCTCTTCAAAGCACTTGAAAAATCTGTAGATGGAAAGTTCTATAGAAGAGCAGAGAAATGGAATAATGCTTTCTAACTAGCTCTTTGCTAACAGAGAGATGTAAAATTGCTGGATTCTAATTTGAAATGATAAGTTGAAAACATGATTTTTTTTCTAGGTAAGATTTTTCAGATTGTCAAATTAAGACACCCAGTATTAAATTTCATAACATTGGAAGATTGTGAGCATAATAAGATGCAATATGACACAAACATCTTACTCATGTCAACTTAAACAAAAAATTTGCAATTTTGATCTTTTTCTCTGCATGTGTCTACAAACTGAGCAGTGACCCAGCAGCTGTGCCATGTGTCAGTGATGTGAAACAGGTTCTGCCCCTCACACCTGACTCAGAAGAAAATTGTGAGGTCGAGTATTGCCTCACCTCTGGGAGTCTGACATCCAAGACATTCTGATGCCCCAGAATTAGATAGGATAGCAGGTGCAAATTAGGAAAAAAGCAAGAAAAAAAAAATTTCCAGCTCCCTTGCTTGTTTTCTCTGGAAAAAGCACATTTATGTTGCTCTGCCAACAGTCAGGCACGTGCATTGTGTAAGGTTGAGTGGGCCTCGTGGGTTACTGAGCTGTCACCAAGTATGGACAGAAATTTGTACTGTGTATAGAAGATGAGCTGCCCAGAAATTTTCTTAAGGGCTTGTTCTGCAAAGCATGTCAGAAGGCTGCTCCCTTTCTGTGTCCACATGATCACAACATGAAGAAACTACTGCTCAGCACAGCTAGAGGCTCAAGAGGGTTGTTAAAGGTCATAACAGTATAATGTGAATCTTAAATTATCTTGCTAAGTTTCTGAGTAGCTGTTAGCGACAGAATATTGTGATAAAATCAGCATGTGTGCTGTGGTGTGGTGCAGACTGGGTGAGCAGGATGTACTCATCCTTCTTCTTGGTCTTTAGCCTTCAGTGGCAGTTTTGGCAGAGACAGCACCATTTAGCATCTTTAGAAATAACACCACCTCTGCCTTTTTAAACTAAGGTCTTTCTGACTTGTGTGATTGCTACTCATTTGGGGACTGAAATAGACACAGCCACAAGAAGGTGCCTTTGGTGGGTAGGTCAGCAAAAGCAACCAGGGTAACCAGTGTGGAATGCATGGGATGCCTAACCTTCCTTCAGTTCCGATGCTGCAGCTTCCTGCCTGGACAAATGAATATAATCTGAGCCCAGAAGGATATCAGATGTGTTAGCCCTGATTAAAACTATTACCTCTCATTGTAAATGTTGCCTCTCTGGATAAGGCAGGGGCACAGCAATTGACAAAGTGCCCTTAGAAGTGCCTGCAAAGACTTCCCTGAGTGTGAGATTCACCTCATGTCTCTTCAGAGTGGGATAAACTTGTTTCTCTGATTTAAAGCAAAACTGAGAGCTAACCATTATTCCATCTAGTAAAGCATAAGGAATACTAACCCAAACTTGAAGTAGAGGCATTAAATTTTTCTCTTCTGAACTAAACGGTGCCTTTTCATAACTGTATCAACAGCCATAACAATCTCAGTAGCCAAGGCTGGATTAATTTGTTAGCAACAATTAATGGAATCACATTGCAGGACTACCAAAATCAGGCATTACTACTTTAAATTGAACCACTGTTGAATTTTCCTGGGTGGTACCTTTCTTAATCTCTTGTTCCAAGTGAAAGGTGAAAAGTCTTTTTTTAAACTTCGCTTTATTACTAAAAATAAAACTAGCACAGATGAACTTTGAAGTATATGTAATTGAGTCTCATGTGATCAGAGGATCCAGTGTTGACAGGGACTCTCTTACTTTACATAAGTTAAATGATGATGTTCTCAGACAGTGCTAGTGGAGAGCATGTTATTGTTTGCAAACAGCATAAATCTGCTTTTGATTTTTAACACCGGTGGATCACCTCTAAGAAACAGACTGAGCTAATTTTAGGTTATTATTTGTAATACATCAGTTTAGATCTGTCAGCACATTACAGTAAAATTTAATGTTAAGGATTCCACTGAATTTCATGACAAATCCTGATACAGAAGCTGGAAACCTTGGGTTTCTAAGGTGGAAACTGTGTTTAGCTTTAACTCTACATGCTATTTAAAGACTTATTAAAACATTTTCCAGAGCTGCACTGGCCTGAGATATTGCCTGGGAACGAGCCTGCAGCTGTTTGCTTGCAGCACACACAGGAGGCTGTGCTTCTTCTTGTGGGGCAAGTAGGCGCCTTTTTGTTTCGTAGCGGTTGTGTTTTGCTGGATGCAGATAAACAAATCCCGTTTGTGTGACAGGGGCGGCGCTTCGGCCCCGAGCGCAGCCCGGGCTCCCTGTGAACAGCCAGGAACCCGTCTCCTGGTGGGCTGTGGGTGCAGGGGACAGCTGGACGCTGCCGGCAGCGCTGCCCGGCAGCAGCAGCAGCAGCAGCAGCAGCGGCAGCAGCGGCAGCAGCAGCTCTGGGTGTGTGTCCCGGGGCTGTGCCGGGCTGCAGGGGCTGTGCCGGGCTGCAGGGGCTGCCGCAGCCCCCCCTGCGGGCTCACCGCCTCCTTTGGCCCACGGGCCAGCCTGGCCGGACCCAGCCCCAGGCAGCGGGTGAGGAGCAGCACTGCTGCTGTGTGCCCCACGTCCCGATGGAGCCTGGGAGGTTTCCTAGCAGCATTGCAGAAGTGGTTTTGTGCTCCTCTGTCTCCATCGCCATAAAAGGAGGAGAAGAGCACTTTTCTACTCCCCAGAAAAACTGTGGCTAAAAACAAATGAGGGATTTTGAGTCACTCGGTAACAACGACGGGTATCAGATAGCATAAAGCAGAGATCACTCCGCCTGTCTTCTGCATTCTCTGTCAATTGATTCATTGCTTTCAGACTTTTTCAGATTTGTTTCATGAACTAAGACTTCCATGATCCTAGTAATTACATAACATACAAAATTTTCATCAAAACCTTTTTCAAACCAAAAATTATTTATAATAAATGGAGACTTTTTTCTTCTCCAAATCATCCAAAGATAATTTCTTGGTCAAATCTCATGGCTTCCACTTTCTTTTGGAGTTGTTGGCAAGGAAGCGCCTTTAAACACAAACTATTTGAAACAACATTACCATCTAGTGGAGAATATGATCCATCACTGAGGTGAATTCCTTAATGCAGAAATATATACGCACTGTGACTGTTGCACAAATGCTGAATTAGGAAGTCAATTAAATAGTCATTTTGAAAATCAATGTTGAAGTTAGCTGACTGGTATAACAGAGGAGTAAAAGAGTCTTTGAGCGAAACTGTAGATCAGTAATATTAAAAATGCAGGAAATCAGTATAAGAATCTCTAGATTAGTTTTAGTTCCATAAGATTTTCAGACAGAAACTTTGATATTCATTCTGACAAAGCGGCTAAATCTATATCTGGAAAAGAGATAACAAAATGCAATTACTCTCTCTATATAAATTATATAAAAATTAGAACCTGAATTTAATCAATACAAATCAAACCCAAACTCTCATCTTTCAGGTTGGAAATCTCGAGGCAGACTCAGCCACGTGGCTCGTTCTGGGAGCTTCATTATGCCTCACTGGCTGTCCTTCCCCGTCCATGCCCTCGTGTGCGGGTGGTTCGGTGTCCCTGGTGCCGAATGCTGGGCAGCACTTCCAGAGGGCAGGACAGGAGCTGCTGATCAGGTGGCCAGTGGCAGAGGACAGGACTGCTGGTCACAGGGCTGTCACTTCCTGCACCTGCACCCTGCCCTTCCTGCACTTTCTCTCAGATGCTCAGTTTGTTTATTGGGTTTCTCTACCGTGTCCCAGCAGTTGCTTCCCCTGCACAGGCTTTGGTAAAACAGCCAGCACTCAGTGGGGCCTCCACAGTGAAGCACAGCCCTAGGAGCGTGCAGGACATGTAACAACCCTTTTAAATCTGTCTGGTCTCATCTGTGTCATTCCTGGCCTACCATGCTTCTTTCCTCATCACCACATTTAATTCAGCATTGTAGCTGAAACCGGTTTGCAGTCCTAGACTTGGCTAGCTTGTCCACCCTCTGTGGCCTAAACCCCTCTGATTTAGGCAAAAGTTAACTGTTAGGAAAACACTCTGGGGACACTGACTTTATACAGTGCTCAAATGCCAAAGTAGAAAGTTTGACAGAAAAATCAAGGCCAGTGAGTGCTTTTAAATCCACCCATGCTGAGGGCGACATTTTCACTTGTAGAAGGTTGCCTAGAGCAACATGCAGGTGTGAAAAGTCATACTAGGAACCTGGTTCACTGCTCTAGTCTCCCTGGTGCTCTGTACAACCCCCGGTATCATTTAGGAAAGCTGCATCTCGTGGGAGGTGGTGTCTGGAGGAGACGGAAGCGCTCTGCTCAGCACAGCCGCGCTGGTTGCACAATGCTGAATAACAGCGTTACAGCACCTCCTTCGCTCGGGGTCACAGGAGCTGCTTTGCTTTGGAGATTACAAAGGCTTAGGTCTTAAACTCCAAGGGTAATAAACACATTAAAAAATAACCCAGCAACAACAAAAGAGCCCCTCCCCCACAGGCAGTTTGTTATCTGAGGTAGGAATAGTCAGGGTGTCATCCTGTTCCTGTCAGAATCGATTATCAAATTCCTTCCTGGGGATAAATTTGGGTACTTTAATATCAGGCATTAAATGGAAAGTACAATGAGACAATAAAATATCTGCTAAAAGTTGTGTGAATTCTCTTTTAAAAATCAAATTTCTTCCCTTCCTGATAAGATGCAGCAGGGCAATACTTCACAATGTTGGTGTTTCTTCAATTACATAGACAGAACATGCTAGATCTGAAAGGCAGAAAGTCCTTAAAACTTGTAATTAAGATGATCATTACAATCTGCCGAGGGTAAGACTATATTGTGATCAGCCTGATTTTTGTGATGGGCCTGGGTATAAGACCTGTTTAATTTTTAAACCTCCTCCAGTAACAGCAATGGCTACATAGGCAGGCTAATTGCCTGAAGCATTACAATCCCTTTACAAAAGATGGTTGGAAAGAGCTGGAAAAAGCTCTTTCATTACAGTCAGAAAATAGGAAAAATGGCCAAATGAATTAAAGCAAGGGAATGAGCTTGGTATTTTCTTTGGGGAATATGCAGTACATCTTTTCACAATTCCATCTAACCTCCAGTGAGACTCATAACTGTGTTTTTGGCTTCCAAATTAGGCCCATTCGGTATCCAGTGAGAACATTAGACAATGTCCAGGGGCTTGGTAAATTAACACAGCTGACAACTCATGAATTGCTTGCTTTTAAATGTTGCTCCTACCTTTAAAAAATGCAACCACACTCTAGTCTCAGACCAGTGCCTTGCCCACCTATGTAACATTGAGGACTGGAAACAGGGGAAGCTGGGTGGTCATGATGTACATAATTCCAGACTGGAAACTTTAGTGAGTCTTGCAAACCTCCATAGGGGAAAAAGAAATGCAGGAATTGGAGATTTTTTGCATAGATGATGTTTCAGAAGATAAAAGTTTAGGAAGGTTTCTGACTGGTCTTGACTCTTGTAACGGTATTGTGTCCTATGGAAACAAAATCCCTTAGTGCAGTGGAAGTTAAATAACTGGGAATGAATAATCTATGCCATAGCTACAGAATAAATCTTGGGATGATGAAAAATGACTGAAAAGGTCTTAGGAGTCAGCAAATGGAGTCCATTGCCAGCAAATTTAACATGAGTTCCCGGTGGGTGCTGGAACAAGAATGTTATCTACAAACATGGACATGAAGGACTAACCAGGGGCATGCAGAAGACCACCAATGGACCATCACATACAATTTCTGTGCCTGTCTTCCAATAATTATGAAAAATGGAAGGTGGTACAGAAGCCCACAACATAAATGGTCAGGGGCTGGTAAAACACTTTATATTGCCTTCATACTCGCTGTACTTTGGTGAAGTCATGAAGTTGACCTGAAAACACTCAAGGTTTGTCAACATGGAATGGTGTAGGCTGACACAAGTGCACTCTTTCTATACTCCAAGCTTGCTGGGCACAGTCTAACTCCAAACTGGGAATCATGTAACTGCCTGAGTTTGGGACTGCACTGAGCTCAAACTAACAAACTTGGCTAGGAAGCAGAGCAATAAGGTGTGGGTTCTGGGTAAAATTACCTACCTCTTTTGGAAGGCTTAGTATATCTCACATCACAGATAGCATTTTGTAAATCTGTTTCTTGGGAATTGTGGAGACATGCCTTGAGAAATAGCCAAGGATCAGGAATGGAAGGGAGGAGCTGAATTTGGAACTATTAATCAGGAATGGTACATGACCTAACTTACATCCTTCTTTCCTGACTGAAAAAACAAGATCTTGGTATGCATAAAAGCTTCCAGACTGCCCATGCCCTTAGTTTCCTTAGTGAAGAGGGCTGGCCGTGCCAACAACTTCTGGGTAGAAACCATGCTTGGTAATGAAGGAAATCTGGGAGAAAACAAACTCTTTTTTAGCTCTGCAGGGTCTTCAATGTTTTGTTCTTGTTTGACCTCTTCTAGGTCAAACTGTCATAGAAGGTGGAAGAGTCATCATCTCTTGACACTTGATGGATCATATGCTGCTGGTTTTCCAGAAGAGATGCTTCACCAAAATGCACAGGATTGGAGTCAGTACAGAGCAGGTGACTCTCGTGGACCTCACAGCTCACAGAAGAAAGTACCTTAGTCCCCAGTGATGTTTTTCCTCTTGGCTGTTTGGCTCATTAGGACAGGTGTTCAAGTGACAGACAGCAGAGCTTGCAGATGTTTGGCTTATGTCTGTGTTGTGTGCATGTCCCACCTTTGTGTTGCAAGATAGAGTAGCTGGTGGAAGGGGAATACAGAAGAGGGAAAGTTTACTATAACCTTCTCTCTGAGAGAATTTTTAGTCACTGCAGTAACTAAAAATTCCTGAAATTTATAGCCCACAGCAGTGAGCTGTTGCATGTTTTTTGCTGGGATCTCTCTGGAGGTCATACAAAGGGTTTGGGTAAATCCCTGCTGTCAGCTCTTTGCTTCTGAAACTCTCATTTCCTCCTTCTCTCACATACATTTATGTTCCTTTAATCATAGAACTTCCCACTTCTTTTTTAAGCAAAAGCTGACAATGGAAGTTTTTATCTTGTGTTGAGGCATGAAGTTTTTTAAAAGGGGAACAAAGAATTTACTGTACTTGCAACACAAACTCAGCAAATAATAATTAGCACAGGCCCACTCAAATGTACAAATATATATTCCTTCATTTGTCCACAATTTTAAGCACGTGTTGACTTAATTTACCTATTTAGTCATGTCTTTTAAACATCAGGCCCCAGTTAAAATGGTATTGCTTTCTGGAATTGAGATGTTGGAACAAATTATGAGAGAATCTGAAATGCTGGCTTTTTTTTTTTCTTATAAACAAATGCTAATAATTTTGGATGCCTTAAGATGTTCTGAGGATAGAAGATGTTGTTTATGCCTGCTTGATTTAGGCTAAAACTGACTTATTTTTCCTATCCTATATGGAACTTGGCAGCTGCCAGAGTATGGGTAATGGCTTGCTATGGCACCTTTCATGCCCGCCAGCATATATAAACCAGCATGCACTAACACTGAAGTCAGCAGTTATATATGACTCCATCTCTCTATCCCATTAAATCCTGCAGGAGTCAACTGAGCCTCCTGGAGTTTCTGCAGCTACAATTTCTGTTCAGGCATGGTAAAACACCTACATATGTTCTGTCTCACCATCCTTTTTCTTGTTTTTCTGCAAAGTCAGTGCCTTAAAGCAATCTTTCTACTCGGTTGATGTAGTTTAGCAGTTTAATGCCAAACAATGAAGTTAAGGTCAGAAACACGACAGTCAAACAATAAACCCCAAATCTGTGAGCAGTAACTTTCTCATTAAATGTAAGGTAAGGTGGCAGGTATCACCAAAAAATGGGTCCAGCAGGGTCTGTATAATAATAGACCAGCATAATGGACTGCCTTCGTGTAAGCTCCAGCAAAGTGACATATTTTAAGTGTCTGTGGCTGAACTTGCTACTTAAATTGTTATTTGATTGATGTTTCTAGGTACTACAGAAGTTGCTCTCAGCATGATGATGTCGTCAGTGCATCCCAGAGATATGCCAGAAGTTCTTGGATGATATGGAAGACATTTTTGTATTAACAAGTCTTCCTTTCTTTTCCATTCTAGCAGGAAGCAAACTTTTCTGACCAGGTGACTATGTTATGTAATCAGGTCTTACTTGACTTTCTCCACTGTTTGAAAAGAACAGCACATTTTCTTCATCAGAGAAACCCTGCTGACACTGAAGCCTGCCTTTATGAGCTCCACCAGGAACTGCAAAAAACCTGAAGTTTTTCTGAGGCTCATCCCAATTATTTAACTATGCTCAGATTTGTATTGCCTGTCAGTTCAATGGAAATTTGCACTCACACCTCAGACATCCTACTGCAGGTCTTGAAAATGTCATGGCTGTATCCTGTCTGGCCCTACGTGCCTTCTTAACAGCCCATCTCTTTCCATTTTTAATAAGCATCTTGGTTTTTCCTTCTCTCAAAATGAGCATAATGTCTATTAGCAACTTGCTGGACACATTTACTGTAAAGAATGCGCTTCAAAGGCTGTTGAATTATTCTGTACTTACATACTAATTACATTGCTATTTTGCTGTTTGCAAGGTTCACTGCTCCTCTGTATCTGCCTGTTACCTGTCTCCAACCACTGAAACCACCACTTAAGATTCCTTACCAAAAAATACCAGAGACAATTGGAGCATCAGGCCATTAAACACTAAACAACAACCGCATTTCAGGTTTTGTTTGTTTTACAATCAGACTTTTTGTGATATGCCCTAAGAGAAAACTGCAAGTAATGAGCTGTGAAGACATAAAAGTACCACTATTCCCACCAAGAATCCGTGGCTTCATGAGCTCAAAGCCCCAGCCAGCAGCTGACTCTTGTCAGCTCATCTTAACTAGTACATGGAAGAAATGCTCTTTAAGTCATCCATTGCCTTGGCAATTTCAAATCTTCAACATTACAAGAAATGTCATAGCTACAGAGCCAACAACATCCTATGCATCAAATGCTGGAAAGATGGAAAAAAGAGACTGTATATAGGAGTGTTATTAGTGTTCACTCATCCTGTAACAGCTCATGAAAAAAAAACCTGAGAAAACTGAACTTGAAACTTCTTAATGCTGGTTAAACAGTCAACCCCTGCCCCTCCTTCTCCCTCCCCCGCTCCAAAAAGAAATAGGACAATAGGACTAATCAAATTGTAGGAAGACTTTTCTTCCTGAGGACCATCTTGATTAGAATGACTTGCAAATAACGACTGAGAAATGGAAACTCGCTGCCTCACTAGTAACAGAGGAGCAGACAGATACAAAAGATAATTATAATATGCTGCTTATAGCTAGAAAATGAAAAATGTATTTCTATCTCCTTTGCAGACAAGCAGTCTAGTGTGAAATGTTACCAAAAGGAAGGGTATTACAGAAGAGTGCTAGAGAGCGACAGAAAGACAGAGGCATCTGGTTGAACCTAGGATCAATGGCTGTTGTCAGAACATTTTGTCAGTTGTTCCCAATCAAAAGAGAAGTGTAATGAAATTTTCCTAAAATCTCTTTGGTTTTGAAATGATGCATGAGAAAAGTTGGGGATGGGGAGCTAGTACAAGCTTCTCCACAACCCCTGTTTTAATCATCTCTGTTCTCTCTGCAAGAGAAGTTTCAGCATCTTTCAGCATCTATAGCCCCAACACTTTACTAGCACCATGCCAATAAATATATGATACAATTAGACAGAAGAAAACTGCATTTATACAAAAGAATAACTAGAGTCTTGTACATAATGAAGTCCTTATTGATTTGCTTTGGGTTATGCTGTAAAGGCCTACGTTGAGGCACAGAATTCTTGCAGCCTCAGGTTTGTCTAGATGAAAGGAATATTTTCTGGCAGCTATGTGTGCAAACGAGTACCTAGTGATCCACCCTAATTTAGGTTATGTAAAGCTTAGTGGGTGTAAGCCACACCGGTGCCTTCTGAAGGCAATGCCTGGATTGCACTCCCGATGATTGGCCTGGCTGCCAGTGCTCTTCTCCCGCCCACACACCTGTTCTAGTAAAGCTCTGTTGAAGAAAAACTACTTCACATCACAGGGTGTGACACCTTATAAATGCTGTGCAATGATCTAAGGTGCCTCAAGCAACCACGGCACTCATCCAGCTCTAGTCAAAATGCATTCTTTTCATTTCAGGCACTTTTTCTGGTGTCATCAACACCAAAATTGTGCAAATATGGTGCACTGTTTGATGTGGAAAAGAATGTGTACATAGAATTTTGAAACAGATGGAAAACTAGCAAGGGCCTTGTTACACAGAGCAACCATTGTGCTGGAGGTGCCCAAGCAGGCTCTAAGAGAGCAGGCTGGCTCGTTCAGGGAGGGGCAGTGACATGCACAGACACCTGAACAAGCCCTGACAGCCCCGCCCCGGAACCAGCAGCAGTGAAGACATGAAAGCTGATCTGTGTGTGGGGGAGCAGCAAGGGCAGGGCTGCTCTGAAGGGGACAGTGAGCCAGGAGCTGAGGGTGACAGGCAGGCAAAGGGGACAACTTGCTGTCAAGGGGTCTGTCCCACAATACCCAAAAAACACAAGCAAGGCAGAACAACAGTTCGGGTCACCAGACAAAGCTTAGCTCAAGCAGGCAACCCAAGCCCATAGGTCAGGATCAACAAGGGTACCGTAGCCAGATGCAGGTGTGGCTGCAACAGAGCTCAGGCGAGGACCAAGCACAAGAGACTCGGTTTAAATGCATCTCCTAAAAGATGGGGCCAGGCTGGGAAGCTCCTGGCTTCTTCCAGCTTTCTGTTGAGTGGTTGCAAGGCCAGCAGGCATTGAGGCCCAAAGCTGCTGGAGGCCAGAAGTGCCTCTAAACCAGATGTCTGCATTATCTAATTAAGCAGCCAAATCTCCAGGAGAGAGCGGAATGTATTGAGGGCACTGACAGTATCCCACCTGACTTGGCTAAGAAGTGGTAGGCTCTGCCCTTTTGACATACCAGGCTGTTTTATTACAGTGGAATTGCAGCACCTATTGTAGTGGGCTTGAAATAAAAAAAATTGGATTCATCTCCTTGCTATACAGAACAGCGGAGTAAGATCCCAAAGGAGAAAAAGCACCAGCTGTGTTGTCTTCTTTGCCATGCGTAGACTACTGTCCTTCATTCAGAGTCCTGCTAGCTGCAGTTTTGTGACTTAGTCTTAAATAATACAATTCTTACCAGTTTACTATGTTTGAGAAAAGTCCCAAGAATATTGATTGACTGCTGTACTACAGTCCTTGCTGGTCAGGACTGCTGGCAGTGCCTCCACTCCAGCATGTGTCAGGCAAGAGCTGGCAGGTGCTGTGTGCCTGCAGAGGAGGTGCCTGGTAAGGACACGACACGGCTTAGTGGGACTGAGAGAGTTACTGTTGGGAGGGAGGGGTAGCTGCCACTAAAGGACAAGGTTCCAGTGGCTGCGTTTCCCATTTTACATTGTTTCTGCAGAGCATTGCCTGACGCACCAAGCACACGTTACAGACCTTCTGGAACAATCTTTCAGAAAACCTGTAAGACAGTTTGGCACGACTTAGAAGATGTGGATGGCACTGGATGCCAGCAACCACTGAAATCTGGTGCAAGTCATTGCACTTTTTTGTGACTCAATTCTCACTCTGAATAAGAGAATTTGTGCCTTTATGAAAGTGCTTTGATCTTCCCAGGATAGGCATTGTATCACTTCTCAGATTCTGTATTAAGTAACGATCTCTGGAAATAGACATCAGGGCAAAATATAGAAGCACATCAAACAGCCAGAAGCCCAGGGAGTCCCAGGTACCTACCACAAACTATCACTCACACTAGCTGGAGAAATGCCAGATGAGAACTGGGTGACCACGACGCACCACAGCTGGTCCTCCACCCATGCAGCGCTGTTCAGTGCAAAGGTTTCAGAGATCCTGCCTTTTTCTTGTTGCACATGCCAACATTAGTCTCTTCCACATTTCAGGCTAACCTCTCTCTGGAGTACTGCATCCATGTAATTCACTAGCATGCTTACACTGCACCCCTTGCTGCCTTTGTCATGCACCTTTGGAAGCCTAAGTTACACATACCACTGAACTCCTTCCTTACTGTCCTCCAGTGAACTCCTGTTTTTTCTTTTCTTCAAAGATTAAGCACCACTGCTGGGGATTTTTATCTGTAGAAGTGATATGGAGAAAATGTTGATTATTTCAACCGTGATTTTACAGGAGTGGTTAATTTGCTATTTCTGCTGAGGGATTCAATGCATGGATTTGCAGGTGGCTTTTAAAAAAAATATTCTCTGAATCAGAAATTACTGTTCATATGGAAGACAGTAGTGATGACAATTTCTGGTACTCAGAAAACAGGAGATCTAATTTTACACGTTCTTAAGGATGCTCAGCTACAGCATAGTTTGAGTACCAAGTATCTGGGACTAGCTCTGGGCTCTATTACTACTTTCTCATACTTCTGGAGGGAAAAGCCCTGAGCTTTTACAAACTTGGGAACTTGGTAAGTGGTATTACTTCCCTCCAGCTTCTAGTCCAAAGCCTTTTACTGAATATGTGTAAGTCCATTAATAAGTGCACTTAGATGGGAACTAGAGCCACTTTCTCAGAAAGCATGACTGCTAAATAGGTAACAAGCAACTTTACACTTTTCTAACTATATAGAAGCAACTGCTTTATTGTACCAGGGAGCTGAATGGAAATTAACAACCACTGTAGATGCTACCATACTTTCAGGAGAAGTCTCATCTCACACGGTTCTGAAATGGCACCCCACCAACTGTGGTTTTGTTTTTCCATGTCAAAAAATGTAACAACATAGATGTAGGCATAGATTATTATTATTTTTATTGCTATTGTTAAAAAGTCAGTGTATGAACTATGGCACTATGCTGTAAAAATGCAACATTACTGAGTGCTCTAACAGTATGAGGTCCATTATGACAAGATTTTAAACATGAAGTGTAAGCTTCACTATGGATTTCCAAATTAAAGAACCCAAGCTTAAGAGGTAAACGGATTAATGATAACTGATGTATGTGGAATTTCAATACTAAGTGAATACAAAGGGGACTTACAAGAACCAAACATATAAAAATCGTGTCCTGGGTGAATCTCCACTCTAACAAAACACCAGTGCCTATTACCTCTGTGCTTGGGGACTGAACAAAACTATGGCAATATTCCTAATTCTGAAGCAAACCCAAACAACAGCATATCCATGGGTATTATTGCACAGTGTTGCTTTAACTGGCTTGCAAACTAGTTTTGCATTAAGGAAAGTGAGACTTACTTTTTTATTTATGTAATCTTATTTGAAAGATGTGTTGCAAAAACAATGGTGTCCTAATTAGAACTTCTATACCCTTTATGAAACAGTTTAAGCATATCTGGCACACCATGAAGCTCTTGAAATGACTCTACTTCTTCAGAAAAAGTCTTAACATTTCTCTGAGGATGGGTGGGCACAGAGTAGCAAATAAAGGGGAAAAAAAAAGACAGTGGACATTAGTTTCCCAGCAAAAAGATGTCTTACACCACACAGCAGATCAGAAATAAATAAGATGAAATTTGAGGAGTCTGAATATAAATCCTTGAATGATGCTGCAAGAGTCACAGGCTTCACCAGATTAATGTCAGTATATTTTGTTAAGAATAATGCAGTTACTATATACAGTGTGTTTATCAGATATGCCAACTAACAATACACTAGATTAATGGTCGTTAAACAAGAAATATACTAAACAAACATACTTAAAAAAAAGGAAGGCAACCCCCCAGTTATGCATAGTTACATATGGTAACGTCCAGCTCCCTGGAGTCCAATGGATTGACACCTTCAAGCATCAGGAAGCAGTTTTCTGAAGCGTAAACAATGTAACTAACAGAACCCAGCCAAGCTGTAGGGGAATTACACTGTCAGAAATCTCAAGTCCAATCACAAATCACCCTGTAAATGTTACCACTGCATAGCTGCAGTGGGGCAGTCATCCATTCAAGGGTTTTACACTGATGTATTTCTTCAAAAGACCTTCGAAAGGATGTGCAATTTAACATGGTGGTGATCCAGACATAAACAAAAAATGTGACAAACCCAAAGCACTTAGGTTTAGAAGCACTTATGGAGGAATCCATACCATATTTACAGTGTATTGTGTAGGACTGCACGCACTAGTAAGTTTCTCCTGTTCACTATTTTTTATGTGGCATCTTACTCTTCATAGTATTTCTACACACTGAGAAGAGTCTTTTCCCCAAGGAACCAGCTTCTCTGACATGGAAAGCCACCGTGCCCGTATCTTGCTTTGCTACAGTAAGGCATGTACAGTGAACATGACAATGTCAAATCCCCATGGATCATAACAAAATGACTCAGTTCTTCCCTTTGTTTCTTGCTCAGCTTCTCTGCTCCGTTACAATGGTGCATGTCAGTCACCATCCAAGTGTTCTTGTCCAGAAAGGAGAGGCTTCCCATCTGTATCACCCATCTTTTTTCGCATCTCTTCCACAGCTTTCAGCAGAGTTGCTCGCTCCTGCTCAAGAGTGAGAATGGACTGCTTCAGTTTGCCTTCATTGGTCAATAAAAGCTCCACTGTAGCTTCAAGGTTTTGGATTTTTCCATTAGCCACCTGTCAAAGTAAAAAGATAGGACAGTAGAAAGGGATGGGAAGGGAAATAAAGGTAAATTCTTTAATGACTGAAACCATCTTTAAACTATTTTTTGAGATACATGAATACACATAAAATACTTTAGAAATTATGGAAAATTAAACTCAGAATATAATGCAAAGTAATTAAATTAGAAAGTTAGCAAATCTGCAAATTTTATATCAATGAACTGCAGGTTAAGATAAGCTTCTGTATGGGTCAGTTAGGAGATACTTTTGGCTCTAACCATCCCCCTCTCAGAATTTCTTCTTTGAGGGCTAAACTAAATAAAACTTTTAAATTGTTACATTTTAAATTCACTAGACCAAACACCAATCCCTCCTGTGATGTGGTGTAGGTCAGTCTCTTCTGAAAAGGTATATAAATTAGAAAATTAGAATGTTAATCATATATGAAATATAAATTGTACCTGCAATTCTTCCAGGAGATCAAAGTTCTGTTTGCGCAAGCTACTGTTTGCCTTTTCTAATTTATCTAGTCTCTGATTGTCATTCAAAGATGAATCTATAAGCTCATCCTGAAGCACATGATATTCAACTTCATAAGCTTGCAACTGTTTGGCAATATCCATTTCAAAGACCTTTTGTATATAAAAATATTATTAGGTGCTGTGCAGATCAAAAACATTGCTCTTTCAATGCTTTAAAACCTATTGATCTAGATCTAGACTGAGATATTTAATCCATGGATACAAAAAAAGGATTTCGTTTTTGGCATTCACATTTCCTATTGTGGAAATGGCAAGATTGAGGCATTAGAGTGCAATACATTGACATTGGATCTACTTAAATACTTTGCTACTGATTGGCTGCCTGACTTCAGCAAAACTACTTACACTAAAGGTTTCAAGGGTATGGACTTGGTAGGGCATTCCCCTTTTCATATTTAATACATCTCAGTTTGGCACAGACCCTTCTAGACATACCTAGAATTAATGGTCACTTCAGAAGAAGTGTGGTGCAAACCCACCTGCCACATGTACAAGTCTAAGGCTTGTACAAGGCTAATAAAAGTTTTAAATTAAAAACAGTAGACTTTGCTATCTTTATTTATGATTCTATAGTATTTTTACAGACTGAAAGAAAATGAAATTATCTATCCTTACACTAACACGCTTAACAAAAACATTATGTAACATCAAAATAGATTTGTATGATTGTTAACTACAAATCACTGAAATGAATGTTCAGTATTATACATGAACATTAAGAAAACTTTTTATTTTAAAAGCAGAGAAATAAATTGATTTGCAGAGTGACCCAAGGGAAAAAAACCTACTATTTTTCTTTTTCTAGGTTTTGGCAAGCATCTGCCTTCAAATTATTCATAACTATGACTTAAATTTTCTCTAAAAACAATGAAGAAGGTAGCAAATTAAAAGGACAAGTGTGTCAATCACAGAACATAGAAGAAATAAAAGTTGATTAAAAAATGTATTTGAAAAATAGCCCAACAAGAAAGTTCCAGAGTTATTCTTTATTTTTAAACCTCTTGTACTTTATTCATTTTGAAAATAAGTCAAATGTCAAATCCCATCTTAAATACCTGTTAAAAGTAACAGGAACGATTGCCTATTTTACTTATCTGCTCTACAAAACTTTAACTGCTGGTTAAAGAAAACATCAGTTTATGAAATGTTTCTGTCACATGTCACATGTGCAATAAAAAATCATCTCATAGTTAAATAGCAGCAGAAACATATATACTGAGCATCTAAACACAGAAGGCCAAAATACAATTTTAATTCAAGTTTGATTACACGTAGGGAATTTTCATTTTCTGTGAATCTGAGCATCTCTGGAGAAGACACCCTGTTGAAATTTCAATAAAACAAGCAGTGCAATTCAGCAGGGCCGAATGTTAGTTCCTCTCGTGACTCTACCACTTCTAGGCTCTGTACTCCCGAGGAAGGAGGGAAATCCCTGCTGTCATAACCAAACTGTCAAATCTGAAAGGAGGGAAACATGAGGCAAATGAAAAGTTTGACTAGAAACGTAGCCAATTGAAGGCACATTAAGGCAACCAAAGGCCATGCTGCAGAAGGATGAGGAGCATGGGGAATAGCCCAGGAGCTCTGTATGGGCTGTGGGCTGGTCAAACAGCTGCTCTCTTCAAAGTCAGCCCTGACCTAAGTGGGGCCACTGCTCTTCCTTCAACTCACTTCTACATAGCCACTTTAAATTTACAGCAGTCAGAGCTGCCTCAACAGAGCATCCCTCCCTTCTTCCACTCAAAGCACATGGTTTTCTGCAGGTCACCTGAGCACTGCAAGTCTTTCAGCCTGGCAGGTAACATACAACCCACTTCACCCCTGGAACTCCCTTGCTTTCCTTCCCCTTGCACAGACTTTCTAGTTCTCATCCCCTTCCCTTGACAGTAAGCACTAGGAGCAGATTTTCTGGCCCTAATGTGGGCACGTGCCCCTGGAAGCTGCACTGGCAGGGAGCCCCTGGCCAGCCCTCTGCAGAGCAAGTGCTGCTGCTGCTTTCTCCATCGAGCCACGGGCTGGGACCTCTGGCAGCCCTTGGGGGCTGTCAGCATCTGCAGCCCTGCACAGCACAGCCCCTACGTTCTGGACTACGAAAGGCCTTCAGAAAAACTGGCTAACGCCTATCTTCTATTTGCCTGCTGCAGTTTAGGTGTCAAGTGTAACAACATTTAGGGTTTTTAAACAGGCAAGCCTTAATTGAAATAATTTGTGATTTTTTTCAAATTCCATAGGTATCACCTGGACTGTTCTGCTAACTTAACAATATTGCATCATTTTCCTTGTCTGCTGTTTAAAAAAACTGTATCAAGGATTCCACGTTTTGCTGTCTAGAGCCACCACTCACTGCAAGAGTCTGCACTGCCCCCTGTACTCCTGACAGAATGCCAGGTGCTGTTGTTACATACTGGGCCGTACCATAAAAGCCAGTAAAGACAGAGTCAGTGTAGGGAGGCTTCTAATTTCATTAACTAAGGTCAACATTTGTGAGGCTCTTTTTCTTCTGAAATGAGACTTGGAGGGCAAGATTCTTTGGTGAAAAAAAATTAAAGTAATTTTCACGAAAGGCTTCATAAAGTGACAATAACCAATGGTTACAATACCATACAAAGCTACTAAGTCATCTTAGCTTGCAAGTCATCTGCTTCCAAAAGTTTTCAGCATCTTCCAAACTACAAGGGAGTTCTCAGCTTGAAGTAGCTGTTCTGGTTTTTCTGTTGAGAATTTGTTAACAAGAGCATTCCTTTGCATACCTCTCATGTGTTCAGTTTATATCATACCTGGCTAATGGTTTTTTCCATTTGTACCAAACCCAAGTTGGGGAGAGTGCTTTTAATAAAATCAACAATGGTTTCTAGATTTTCATGCTGCAGAATCAAGGGCTTGTGGCTTCCCAAAAGGCTTAAAGCCACTTTAAATATAGCTTCTGATCCTTGAAGAAAGAGCATATCTGTGAAAACAAAGAAAAAACAGATTATTTCAGGCAAACACATCTTTTGACAAGAATATTAAAACAATAAATTGTCCAAGGACAACAGCTTCTCATAGGAGTGACCTGGGGGTTAGATACACTGTGCTGGACACGTGCTTTTGGCTATGGCTTTAGAAGTTTTATAGGATCAAGACTATTACTGTGAATAGCACACTTGACTAACACAATCACTTACTAAATTGTTTAGTGAGTTTTCACAAAAAAAAAAAAGGAATCCAAGTTTAAGCTAAATCTACAATGAGCTAGGTAGTCAAGTTTATCAGTGTTGCCACTTTTTGTGCATGTAATAGTTTAGTGGGTTGCTTTGATGTTCATCGGAATATAAATTTGAATAGAAATCTAACCCAAATGCCCTTTAAAAATCATAATACAGTAGGGAAAAAATCTACACCTGAAGACACAACTGAAGATCTGAAATTCTGTTCTTCTCTCATCTGGTGGAGAAAGCCACAAAACCACAATGTAACATTGAGCACATGAGGCTAAATGCACACTTTCCAGTAGCCTCAACTTTCAGGTGCATGTGTTTATTTTTAGTATGTGTCTCAACCACTTTTGTTAATATGCTCATAACTATATTAATAAGTACCCTGAAATCTTAGTCATACAGCTTAAGTGTAAACATTGCAGGTGGTCCTGCAATGGCAGCACCTGGCATGCCAAGCAGACTGAAACCACAGTATACAGTGACCTTTCAATGTAATGTCCTCTCCTTCCTTTTCCCTTACAAAGTGCCTATGTATTTATAGAGTAAAGAAATATAAGGCTGCAATAAAGGCATCAGACAAGAAACCCAATCTGTATAAACAGCATTGCCCTGCATTTGACTTCCCTGCTAGTAAAACTCAGAACCTGCTCCTGGTTTCATTGAGGGACTCACGTTGCTACAGACAGAAACATCTAACAAATGAAACAATACTGATGGAGGTGAAAAAGGAACAGAAGGTACTGTGGGGTTTTAACATATTTCCTAAATATAAATTTACTTTGAAAGGGCTTCTCTCTTGTTCTTTCCCTACTTTATATTGTGAATGCAGGCACAAAAAAAAAATCAGTCACATACAAAGTAGCACAGTGACACCAGAAAAAAAAAAAAAAGAAAAGTATGTCTTGATACTAAAAAGAAAAAAGAGTAAAGAAAAGAGATAGAAAAAACCTACCATGCTGTAAGGGAAACAACTACTAGCAAAACGATAGGTATCTCTGATATAGTGAAGAACCTATGAAAACAGTTGCTAACAGCCTTTCTTAGTAAAACCAAACTCTATTTCCAAATTTGTATCATTGTGAAATTCCCCTCTTGCACTCTTTACCTTGCAGTGCTGAAGCCATAACTCATTTCATTCTGTCTCTCCAAGAAAGAAAAGCACAAGTAAAAATTAACCATAAATCTTGCACTTTTTCACTGTTTGTCCCAAAAGGGGTGTAACATTTTTCAGCTCTGTTTTGAGCTGAACATGAACTCCAATGGCAGATATGATTAAAAAGTGGTAACAGAGCAGGCATCTGCCTCAATTCTCTATTGAAACTCAAAACCATGGGAAAATGATTCATAGGGAAAGCTCTATATTAGGACATGAAATACTGAAGATCAGCTAGGAAGATCCCAGTGAAAAAAGGAGAGCTAAAAGGAACGTGTTTTTATGATTCAGCACCTGCCCCATAATGACATGCAGATTAACTCAAGGTGACCTAAAAGTTGTTAATGAATGTCTGTATGAGTGAGCTGAGATCCCTCTCTCATTTAAAACAGGAAGGACTTAACAAAGACCTGTTTGTTATCCACTCCCCATGCTTCATGTTAAGTGGGTTCCCAGCCAACAACAATACAGTGAAGGTACCCAAATTAATATCAGCATGACTAGCAGCCTATAGGATTAAAAAAATTAAGTTTTATCTACAATCTTGAAAAAAAATAAACACTATTCTATCAAATCTCCTCTATTAATAAGTAAGCAGGGGTATTGAAGAACGCATCTTTCTAAACACTGTACTTTCATCAGTTCCTGCTCAGGAGAAGTGTTGAAAGTTTGGGCAGATAAATAAAAACTTGAAAGGAGTTTTGCAGTTTGATTCATAGAACAGTCTAACCCACTTCTTTTACATATTGCCTGTTAGATATCTGCAAAAAGCACACTCTATAGAAATCCAAAGGAATGGTTTGTAACAATTGTATAATAGGAACGGGCTAGTTTCAAATACCGAGGGTTGAGAGACAACGTGTTAGAAAATGGCAGTGCAATCTCAGACTGTCAGTAACCTATAAATCAGTTACTTCAGCATCAACATTCTTTCCTCCCAAGGATTTTTATAAATGAGCAATGAAAATCCATATATGTATCTTCTGCAAAAGTGTGTGAAGTCATAGGTCAAAAATGATTGGATCCTAACTTGCCATGCTGCTAATGACAGCTGCTGGCAGAGTGACAGCTCAAATATTTTTTGTTTGAAGTTGTGTTCCAGAGTCTTTAGTATGGGTGAAGATGAGATATTACTTTCTAATGTAAGAGAATGTCCAATGTTCTCATCCTACATAGCTCCAGTAAATGCTGTTTTAAGGAAATTACTAAATACTTTGAAACGTTAAAACCTGCAAGTGTTGGTGACGTTGAACTTTCTCTCTAAAAAAACATGAGAGGTTTTTGAGAGGCAACAGTTTCTGTCACACATGCTTTTCTCTTCTTGACATGAAATCAGACGTGTGAAGCCACGTATCTGTGCCTTCTATTCTAATGCAATGTCTTTGTTTTCTAAAGCCCTACAGTCCACCAGTGACAGACTGTGTATTAAGGCAGAAATCCAAACATACTGGATACACAAAGCACTTTTATAACCTCACTGCAGTCAATCGTCCCATTCAAAGATGCTTCTTACCATGTACAATACTATGAAAGATTAAGAATAACAAAAAGATGAACTGGTTATAAACTCAGTATATGACACTTGCATACAGCAATTAATTTGATTCCTACAGATTACTACTGTCAGCTCCATATTGTTGATGTACATTAACCTGCTTTAAACTCTTACAGGAAAAAAACATGCTGTTTTCCCTGGAGTTTGGATGCTAATCATGGGACATATAGCTGTACCCAACACACCGTCCTTTACACTGTGAATTTTTCTAGCATTACTTTTAGCATGCCCTTAAGCAGAAACCAGACAGAATTCTTGTTGGTTTTTCTTGAGCTCTATATTCCTATTTGTGGTAGACAGGACCATACTGTTTTTAAGTCGGGAAAGTGTCAAATATTAATGCACTAATAAATAATTTCTTCATTGCTTCTCTTAAATGAGACTGACTAAGGAAAATGAAACTGGCTTCTCATTAGAAGAGAAGAACTGGGGAGAAAGCTCCAATCCACCCCGTTCATTATGGACAATCCAGTACCACATAATGAAGTTGAAAAACAAACAGCAGAAAAGGAAAGAAAGCATCTTCTCAAACACCAAACAATCTATGAAATATACATCCAGAAGATAGCATCAAAGTAAATTCTTAATTGGAATTTAATTTAAAAAGAGAGCTTCTGTACATTCTAAAAACAGGCAACAGAAGTGACTTTAGAAACTAAACCCCAGATGATTCCAAGCATTTTTGGAACTAAAATTGTCAGGATAAAACCACTAGTTTAAATGTCTTATATTTCTGCAGAGTAAATCCATGATTGCACTGGAAGGGCCATCTCTGTGTGTGTTTTAAAACAACCCTCAAGCTAATTTTCTGCTGACAATGCTGGAAATTATGATAATGACTGCTGGAAATGGTGATAATGGAGTAAATGGATATATTTCTCAGATGATGCCTTTGTTACGTCTCTTTTCAGCTTGAAAATAACTAATAGTTGGTGTTGAAGTGTCATTGTCATAACACAATGCCTGCCTTCATGGCATCAAATTTTACATCCTCTCTAAAAGTGGTTACAAGGTGGGGTAACAATAAGGACTAAAAGGTATTAGGGACTGTAGTTTACTTTTCTCCTCCTTCTTCCAGTTTTACTGAAATACTGCACACTCCATAGGATGACCTCTGTTGTTTTTCTTCTGTTCACAGTAAGCAAAATATTCCTCCTGGGTGTCTGAAACAGGTTGGATAGTAATGCTGCTCCTAATAACAAGATTCCACATACAAGACTTCAGAAAGAACAGAGAGAAGTTTAATGAAGAATTACCAAACACTCTGGATACAAATCCAAGGGGAAACTGGGAGGCAAACATGGTGAGAAACCAGGGAGCAGCATAGAGGCTGGGACCAATCTCGTGTTCCTCTAGGTGGTTGTAGAGATCTCGATGGTAGTCGTGAAGAAGTCGAGACAATTGGTACATCTGGATCTGCACGCAATAAGAACAAGAGACTAAAGATCTACGTGTCTTGACATTTGTAATAGCAAAGTCCATGCTTCATACTTATCAGAAACAGAGAAAGATATTTGTCAATTGATGTTTGGATAAAATTGTGTGAAAACAAGAAATACTTGGAAGCCACCTAAAGGACACAGGATGAGTCACCTGTGAGCCTACAAACAGGCTCATTTGCAGGGTCATTTGAACACAACAGAAGTATTCTTATTTATGGTTTCTGTAGTTTCCCCAGAAGTATTTTGATTTGAAAATACTGCATTTAAGATGATGTATTCTTTTCCTAGATTATTCTTCCCTGGTTTTGAGAACTCAATTTAAGTTCAGGTTTTGACAATGCTAACTGTATTGCATTATTATTATTTATCAGCAGCATTCTTTACTTAGAAAAAATGAAATCATACCTGTAAAATTGTCATGTCAGGACGATATTGTTTTCTCAGGCCCATGTCAAACATAAGAAACTTCAGCATTTTAAAAGCATCTTCTTCACTCATATGAAGTAGTAAAACTCCTGCTACAAAACTAAGGCCCTGGCAATATCCTACTTCCTGGTCCAGAAGTGAATAGGCCTTCAAAATATTGTAGAGTGACAGCTGCCCAGCTCCCAGCTGTGCTGAGAAGTACGGATGTGTTGGAAATGTGCGCCCTGTGAAAACAGCTGAAGTTAGCGACTTAAACTAAAAAATAAACAACAAAACCCCCAAAACCTTGTCACATTGTAAAATTAAACAGCCTTTCAAAATTGTAGATTCTTTTGAGAAGTAGATTTTGAGCCAATTCGTAGGAAGACCATAAGAAAGTTAACGATACAAAGCAATTGACTCTTATACTCTACCACTGTGTTGATACAGTCACTGCAAAGTTAATTTAGAAACTGTCAGGGAGTGGAGAAGACCTGTTGTTTGGAACAGATGAATACTTGGTTCTTAAGACTGGTCCCTGACCAGTTTATGAAAGCTCTTGTAGGGCCTGGTTGTCTGTAATAGTGACAGATTTGATTCAGTGGCTTGATGAGTCACCCAGTTCTTTCTTGATTAAAAAGTGTTAGCTTTTAAACAACTACTGGGATCCAGGCACAGACTTAGAACATCTGATCTACCTGGGCTGAGGCCCCTTCCCTTTACTTTTTCTTTTTGTCTTTTTCATGTAAACCTGTCTCTTGTCACATCCCTCCTTGCCTTGGTCCCTCGCAGTCTTATGGCTCCTTCCTACTTTCCTGCACCACGAAGCTCAGACTTTTGCATGTGCTGATCCAGTTCACCAACATGACAGAAAAATCCCTTTTTAATGGGGTTGGTTGTTCTGCCCATGAACACCAACACAAGTGACAAGTGCTTGGAGAGCAGGAATCAGATGTCAGAGCAAAATTTTCTCTTGGTAGCAATGGGCTTTGTCTCTATTCCTCATGTCTCTATAAATCCCAGCCTAAGGTAAACTGTACTAATTGTAGAGCTGTAAGAGCACAGCTGAGCCTATTTATTTCTAGTCCTTCAGTTCTAGAGCAAGATGATGGCTTCCACCCCAGACTGGCTTATCTGTAAACTTTCATACAGCACTTGGTGTCCTAAAAACAAACCAATCCAAGCAGGTAACTTACACAATCAGTTTGACCCACAATATTTACTCAATGAGTAAAAACTCAATTTGCCTTTTTTTTTTTCCCCTGCAGGCTGTACCATCCCAAGAATTGTGTAGCTATATATAGGCTATGATATATGCTATATACATATTATGTGAGAGCACAGCTAATGGAGGCAGCCAAGAGACACAGCCCTTTGTGCAGCCATTTCTGGGCTTTGTGTCCTTGAGCTACGAGCATATGGAGACTTTGTCCAGGATCAGCAGAGGACTCCTGGAAATGTGAGGGTACTGCTGCTGGCTGGTGCTGTAAGGCTGATGCTAACCAGCCCTTGTCAGTTGCCCTTGATGACAGAGTGCCTGGAGCCTTTGTTCCAGCTGATCCCTTATTAGGGAGGGTCACTAATGACCTGGGCAATGGGGCAGAGCACACCCTCAGCAAGTTTGAAGATAATATAAAACTGGGAGGAATGAGAGATACACTTGCTACCATTCAAAGAGACTTCAACAGGCTGGCCAAATAAGCTGCCAGGAACTTTATAAAGTTGAACAAAATTAAGTGCAAAAATCCTGCACCTAGAGGGAGCAACCCATGCACCAGAATTTGCCACCCATCTGGAAAGCAGCTTTGCAGACAAGGACCTCAGGGTCCTGGTTGTCACCAGGTTGAACATGGGCCAGCAATTTGCCCTTGCAGCAAAGAAGGCTGATGATATCCTGGGCTGCTTTAGGAGTGCTGCCAGCAGTTGGAGGCAGGTGATCCTTCCCCTCTACTCGGCACTGGTGAGGACACACCTGGAGTGCTGTGTCCAGTTCTCTGTTCCCTCTACAAAAGAGATATGGCCATCCTGGAGAGAGTCCAGCTAAGGGCCACTAGGATAACGGAGGGACTGGAGTATCCCTTCTATAAAGAGAGGCTGGGAGAACTGGGACTGTTCAGCCTGGAGAAGAAAAGGCTCAGGGGGATGTTACCAGTGTGCACAAATACCCAGTGGAAGGGAATGGAAAAGAAGGAACCAGGCTCTTCCCAGTAGTGCTCACTGACAGAACAAGAGGCAATGGACACAAATTGAAAAACAGTAAATTCCACCTTTTTTCTTTTTAATTGTAAGGGTGGATAGACACTGGCACAGGCTGCCCAAAGAGGCTGTGAAGTTTCCATCTATGGACATTCAAAATCTGAGCAAACATGATCCTAGGCAGCCTGGGCAGACCTTGCTTTGAGCAAGGGGTGTTTGGACTAGATGATGTCAAGAGCTTTTTCCAATCTCAACCACTCTGTGATTCTGTGAACAAAGACATTAAAGACTTAACCTTTAACCTTTACAGATTAAAAAAAAAAAAACTTCAAAAGGCAAATTTTTCACTTTTAGGAAAAAACCCTCCCCCTATCAAACTTCCTTTGTGAAATACCTCAACAGAGGTATTTTGAAATTTGAATACCTCTTTTGTTCTAGTATTAAGTGGAGCTTGTTTTCTGGTTGCCCACTTGTTAAATACCACCCCACCCTTTAGCTCCTGGAATGCTGCTGTGCTGCCAGATAATATCAGAACTCCTGTTTCAAGACAAAGCCCGGGGCAGAGTCCTTCTGCCATCTGGTAGCTGCTCTAGCCTGTCGCATGGGATAGGGCATTCAGTCCTGAGCAGGTCTCCCTGGCCAGGGTGTCAGAGTTGAATGTTGCAGAAGTATTTCTAGCTTTCAAATGAGAAGCAACTTGAATTCCTTTGCTTAAAGGACAAGTTACTGCGGCACAGTCTAAAGGCAGATCTGCACTGCCTCACTCAGGCAGCAAAGCTCATCTCATGTAAGTCATGAATAAGTCACAAACAGCAAAAATGCAAAGAAGTTCTAAAAACCAGTAAATGGAAGAGGAGAAGAACTCCTAAACTCACAAATTGATGTGTTTCTGAGTGCTCTGAGGTTAACTAAGAATTTTAGCCTTTATTTTGGAGAAAAGATCTCTGGCCCTGCTGAAAAGAGACGCCAAATGAACTGTGGTACCTCTAGAGCCCCCGAATGTGAAAGTAGGTACCTACCACTTTATTTTTTAAAACGTAATAAAACAAAACATAATTTTCTACTGCGTTCAGCAAACACCCAGTGATGGATGGTTTCCTACACTGATAGCACTGTGACACGTAAACTGGGCCAGCAAAGCAGCTGCTATACCTTAGCTCTGCATTCACATGCACACTGCGGGCCTCATCCTCAGGAAGCACTATTTACATCTGAGGATGCATCAATTCAACTAAGTACGAGCAATACTATCACAGCTTTGGCTCATGCTGTGGTAACAAGGCCTATTTAGCCTAATTTGGGGAAGGTTTTTAAGTATTACAACCACACGTTGCGATAACAGTTTATTTTCTTTCAAGGTATAAGTGCATGCTTTCAGAAGGATTCTTAAAGATTTAAGAGAAAATGCTTCTGATAGCCTGAAGGAACACAAGGCAGAACATGCAAATTCCTTCTAGCTGCCTGTCCAGTTATGCTGTGTGTTCCCGTGCAGCACAGCTCTATTTCAATGTGAATCCCTAGGAAGCCTTCAGCTTCCTACTCCATTTTACAGTTATGACAGGGCCCAATCCCTCCCTCAGCTAATGGGCTGGCAAATAGCACCCTGGCAAAAACAACACCTTGCATGAAAACCACCATGAAGTTACCAATTTGCCAACGCATGCAGTCATTTGTTTCTACAAGAAGAGCACGTGGCTAAGATGAGAAAGTATTTGTGTGCAGAACAAGGCAGAAAACATGAAGAGCTCGCCGAGCCAGTAAGGCCCAGTCTGCTACGTGAGACAGCCAAGCTCAGAGTGATTGTGCTCCCTGCTGTCCAGGAGTCATCCCAGCACCATCTCTCTGCAGAAGGTGTTCAATTAATTAACCCAGCACAAAACTGTTCACCTCTTACTGAACCACGTCAGTGTCCTACCCTTCACTGCCAGGGCTACCAACACCAGGTATGCTGGACCAATAGGCATTTGCTAGCAAATGATCTCTGGCTGCATGTAAATGTCTCTCTCAAACACAAAAGATTGTTGTCTGGCACTGCTCAGTCCAGGGGAATTCCTGGATCTGGTGTGAAAAGTCTGAAGGGGCAATTTGCACACATTGCCACTGCCTATTCCCAGCTGGCATTAGGGCTCCTTGGACTGTTACTTTCCCAGTGCCAAGTTGAAACCAGGCAGGTCTGCCAAGTAGGGGAAAGTGAAGGTGGCATCCACCACCACCCTTCCCACCTCTGGTCACGCCACTTTCTGCAGAAACACACCTGTTCCTTCAGATTCCTGTGTGTTTTCTATGCACTGCTTTGGTATTTTGACTCACTTTACTCTGTTGCAAAACCAGAGGAAATAACCTCTTTATCATCTAAAGCTTAGGTCTCCATCTAAACTTGACAAATCTTCTCACAGTTTAGTACCCACTGAAGATGGTCAGCACATTGAGTTTTTAATAAAATAATAAATGGGTGGTCCCAGACAGCCCTTGGTATAGGTAATCCTTCCTCATCAGGCAAGAAAGGGGGTAGATTCATTTGCAATGAAAAATGCTTAAATACTGTTTGAGTAGTTATAAAGAGCAGAATTATGATGGGATAATTCTGTACTACTGCTTTACAGAAAAGATATAAGCAAAAATAATGCAATGGGTATTAATCATTCAGATCAGTCCAAGTACAGCTTTTCCCATAAAGTTTTATAATTCTTTCACATGACATTTGGTTACTTGCAGGGCATAATTTCCTTTGATGGAGTTTTTAAATTGCAAATTCATTTAATCAAATGTAGTGATAACGGGCTTCTTAAATTGCCCCACACAGCTCCTCAGAACAAAACTGCCAGTGCTATGCTCTGGAAGACATTGATTTTTTGTCTTTATTAGGGAAGAGCATAATGAATACTGAGTTCAGTGTGGGATTATCCCACACACGAGAGCTGTGATCCTCTTGGAAAAACATCAGCTCCTGGTTTCTCACACCAGATTAAAAGCAGTTCTTACCAACAAACTGTTATTAAACAGTGAAAGGCTTTTTGTCTGTTACATTCTGTAAGTATCTTACAGAGATCATAAACCCCTTGTTTTAATTTCACACCACTACTGTACTTACCTAGGTCAATAAGAATAGCATGCTGTTGGGAAGTTAGTTGTTTTAGGAGTTCTTTATAAGGTGTATCCTTTGGTTGTTGTTTACTTGGAAACTGATGTTTCAGATGGTATTGCTCTGCTAGAAACTTCCATATCTCCCCACGGTGGTGACGTGGTACTCCTGAGTAGAGAAAGCAATTAAACCAGTAATTTGTACTCCTGCTGAGGGTTCTGCTATAGCTGAGCTAACAGGATTGAGGAACTGAAGATCCCTATCTGCTACACAGGCAGATCCCTACTGGCTACCTCCAGCGGACCATAGAAGTAGATTAAAACTACAATGCTTTTACTTCCTCAACCAATAAAAGACATCAGCACCATAACAGCAGAGATTTAAGGCAGAAAGAAACACCATGAGCTGCCTAAAGTTAATGCTTACATCCAGTCTGAGAAACACTAGAAGGGGCATCAAGAATTGCAATACTTGTCTCTGAAAAGTTCTTTATCTCCCATTTTCCCATGTAAGGCACACAATAAAGCACTGCAATAGAACTAATTCACACTTGTCACTAAAATAGCATGGACTCTGTTGCTACGAGTATGTTTGTGGAAGGTGGGATGTACACACACCAAAAATATAAACAGGTACAAATGAGATGTGATATAGAGACTACAACACAAAGCAGATAATCAGCTGGCAAGTATTGTATTTCTAGTTCTGCCATCGGCTTGCTCAATGACTGGTACACATAAAAATGTTTCAAAGCTTAAATTTTTTTCTCTTTACAAAGGGAGGATGCTACTTAACTATTTCATGTAATTAATGATGGCCTTCATTTTAAAACTGTATGTAAAGCTCTGAGAGTATAATTAACTCAGCACAAGACTCTCACTCACTATTAAATGCACTTTCACTTAGGAAAGTATTCTGTCTAATCCCTAATGCACTGGAACCAGATATTACAGTTTGAATTAACTTATGGTTTGAAGTTTTTAGGACTTTTTTCTTTTGGCATACATATAACATATGGAGGACAATAACAAAAGGAGAAATCAAGACTTACTCAAGCATACAACTTACAAGGAAAGATAACAAAACATATTAGGATGTGATATTGTTAGAAATCTAGACTTATCCAGTCATTTTAAATGGACAACTTGGTTTAACTTGCTTGTATAATTGCACATAGTCTGGTGCAATATTTAAAATATTAAATTTCTGACAGTGGTTAAATCTTGACACTTTCTTTACATGTTGGAAAGCTTTGTAAAGAACTATAAAAAGCTCCTTGGAGTAGCCATCTTCACCATCAGCTCCCTATAGCACTCAGCCTAAGGCCTTTGGGTCCAGCCATGACAA
This sequence comes from Daphoenositta chrysoptera, assembly GCA_013397915.1. NCBI lineage: Eukaryota > Metazoa > Chordata > Aves > Passeriformes > Daphoenositta > Daphoenositta chrysoptera. Next base: position 76,943 of record VZRO01002917.1, read on the forward strand.
ATGTAACATTAAATAATAGCCCTATTTCTTAGGACATTTAAAAAACATCCTTAGGTTATATTACTTTTGCTGCAGTGGAGATAGGGGTGGTTGCTCAGCCCTGCAGTTGTGAGGAGGACTGTAAGTGGTGTTTGCAGGGACAAAGTATTCTTGAACTCAGAGAAAAGGCAGTTCTGCAGAGATACCCATGTCTACTGTTTGTGTACAGACACTGTACACAGGCTGGAACAGAGAATTTCCAGAAAACAGTGTGGGGGGCTTCTTCAGTTATTCACACAGTCATTTATTGGTGTTATCCAGGCTTTTTTTCTTTAATTGTAACTTTTAATTTATAAAATCTGATTGCAACAACTGTAATAGATTGAGGTAGTGTACAACTCTCCTGTAAGGGCAGATGTTATTCAAAAATGTATGCTATAGCTCCAGTTATACAAGTGCAGCTACCACTGAAAGGGACTGGAACTTGCATTTGCATAACCACGATGGTACCAAAAGTTGTTACTTGTCCAGTCAGCACTAGAGAAAATCTGGTTATAAGGAGTGGTTAAGTGGCCACACTATTCCTTTTCTTATACTATTTACATGCATTTCAACTACTCAAAAAAACCCAAACTGTGCTTACCTTGCCCAACAGCAGAGTGTATTTTTTCCACATCAAATTTAATTTTTGATCTTCCAGGTGTACTCAACATTTTTTCCCAAATCAAAGTTACATCTTTTAAGCATGGTGTGATTTCTTCATAGTCAAGTTTCAGACGTCTGTTCTGCAAATTGTTTTCAGATGCTAAAAAGTGATATAATGAAAGTAGCAGTTAATATTTTTTAGTATTTGTAAAATGGATTAATTTAACTTACAACTTCATCATGCAATCCACCTGAAACATTTCATATTTAAACATTTGTTGTTGTGGGGTTGGATTGGTTTGTTTGGTTTTTAAAGATATTATATACAATATTAATTATGTTTGGCCAGTTAAATTAAATTCCCTACTGCTAATCAACTCCTTAATATGAAGAAACATGAGAGATGATGACTAATGAAATAAACATAAGATTTTCATAACAGGAATTTTCATTTTCCCAGCTCTTCAATGCAGAAGAACTTCAGCAAATAAAAGCGCAACCCACATTTAGTCATCTATTTGTTATGCATACAGCTCCATAATAGTAATGACAAAGTAAACAAAATTTAAGGTGATCATTCACAGATTTACAGATAACATAAAAAGGAAAGTTAAAGTATAGAAAATTACAGAGCCCTGAACACAAATAGGACTATAAGCACTATATATACGTGCGACTCTCCTGAAGTCTCCAATGAATAAATTGAACAAAGGTCAATGCATAATTCAGTCTTAAATATGACAGTTTAGATCATCACAGCTCCTGGAGCAGAGATCCACTGTTGTACTGTGATTTTCCCACATCACAATTTATCAGAATATTTCACTGTATCTTCATGTGTTTCCTATAAGGGATTAAAAAAAATTAAACAATAGCTGGGAAAGCATAAAAAAACCATGGCAGAAATGAAAACGATTCTGTAGCTGAGTGTAATTCCAAAGTTTAGAAGTGGAGTGAGAATTTCAAATGGAGTCGTGGTAAAGCTTTTAAGCTTTTTTTCTGTGGGGATATTTTAATAGTATAATGTGCCTGGAAAACAGGATTTATTAATGGTAATAATGTAAACTAAATAATAAAGCATGTTTTGTGACAGTGGATGCATTTGTGCAGGTAATAAGAGTGAAAAAATAGAAGAGGAGAAAAAGAGGTGTAGTTCAGATGAGATAAAAATATGTCAGTCATTTCTTCCTAAGAGGATGAAATGATGAAAGAAAATGCTGTAAGGAATCCAAGATGAAGCTAAAAGAGAGCACTTAGAAGAGAAATAAATGGTGGGAAATTTATGGAGAAATTAACTAAATAGGTTTCAGTTTTTTAACTAAGCTGTAATGTGGCTGAGTACTCAATGCACCTGGTTCCAGGACAAGAGCAGCAAAACATGAGCAGAGCAAAAGTTCAAAATACATAAAAATCTGGAAAGGTTCTATAGTAATAAACAAAAATAAAAAGGCAATTCTCCTACAAATAACATGATTTGAAACTATGTTTATGAAATAGTGTATCATGAAGTGACCATGTTTTTTATTAATTTGCCATGATTTATTTACCAGTACTTCTTTGTTGTGATGATGCATTACTGTAATGATAACAAGATACTCTTATTTTGAGGACATTCTTCCATATATCATAAGCATGCTGCTACTTTTGAGGATTTCATGGTATGAACTCTCAGAATCACTCCTATCCATTTCAGTCTTGAGACAATCTATGTTAAAAAGTTACTATATTATCTTTTGATAATTTATCTCTATTATTTGTATTTTCAACTCCTTTATATAAATTTACTAAACAGTGAAAGATTGCCTGAAATTTACAATGCATAATGACATTATCAACACACTAAACTCAACTTGTTCTGAGAGCTGTATCTGCAATTAAGGTTTTTTTAGATTATTGAATTCTGAGAGCCACAAAGGGTTATCTTGTCCTGTACTCCCACTGACTACACAAGCTTCTAGATTTTAAAAACTGAGAAAGAAAAGAACTGTTTATATCCGGGAAGTGTACCTCCTCATCCTGTAGTTGCTTTCACATGTGAATGACTTTATTCAATGAGGTTATTCATGTGAGTTATGAGGTTACCTAAGTGTTTGCAAGATTCGGATCTCAGAGTATTTAATTTTTAATTTAATTATTAACTACAGATCCATGAAATACAATTATAGCTGCCTGTCCACACTGAAAGTGAATTAGTCTATCTAAACTATTTTTCAACTCCTTCACATTTTTGTCAGGTCAAAACCAACATATTTATATATTAGAATATTAAAAAACCTCAAAACACAGATGGTATTGTATGAATACAACTTAAAAAACGGGCATTTAAATTTCAGCTTATATGAAAACAAACTCAGAGAAATCTTTTAATGTTTTGTCTTCTGCAAACAAATGTTTTCTGGTGCTTGGCAACTATTCAGACTTTTCTGCTTTATATTCAGTCTTCGTACGCTATGTGCAAAAATGTGACATGTGAGGACTGAGGTGAGAAGATGCCTTTATCAACAGCTTATTTAGATACTGACACTACCAATCCCAATATCACACATATGCACTACTAGTGAAGATGCTGTGCTCGCTGCAGCACAGTCATCTGTTGTTTTCAGGTATTGTCTCACCATCCGAGCTCTGGTTGCAGCAGCTACTTGGGAGAACTTCCTCACCCCACAGGGATACAGCACAGCTGGGCCTTCAGTCTGCCAACACCCAGCTCATTCATTCACTAGCTAGACTTTTAGACATGCTCATCTTACTGTATCTGTGATGGTTTTGCAGTTTTTTCTTTTGGGCAGACAAAATTGGAGCACCTAGTTAAACTTGCTAAAATGTGTATTGATATTAATGACCTGCACTTGCCAAAAATTTGACTGCAGGCTGTAGAATCAGATATTTTGAATACAACAGATTTTTTTTAAAAAATCAGGAGTATAAATACACAAAACAGAGAAAATTTATTTCTAAATGCCATTAAAAACTTACAGAAGCTCATTTACAACAGCACTGTTCTAAGCTTGAAAAGATTGTATAAATAATTTCTCTCAGTACCTCTTCTCCAGATGGTCTCAGCCTCTGGCCAAGGACACTGTATATTTGGTATCCATTGCCATATTTTATTTTATTGGATTAGCTAGTACATTGCTGGGAACATGCTTGTCACCTGTGGGGTTCTTAGGAAACTTGGGTGTCAGGTGTTGTTCAGACAGGGTTGGAAGAGGAGAGCTGTACTGCCAGGAGCAAAGAGCCTACAGGTGGGCCAAGTGCTTTGGCAGGCCATATCCAATATCTGAGAGGTGTTTTGTCTTTCCAGCCATGTGTCTTAGCCTGGGTTTAAAGAAGAATTTCATGTTTGGTGTACTGACCTTTTCACACAGCTGGGCCCTCTCTCTACACACTTCTTGGAAGTCAATCCTTCCTCAAGTTTACACAAGAAAAAAGAATTGCCCTTTTCATGCCAGGTACCTCCCCTTTTGAGGGTTCAGGTGCCTACTCCCTTCCTGAACATCTAAAATCACCCAGATAAACATTTCTGTCCTCATCATTCATATCTTCAAAGGAGCAGCTCTTAAAGGCAATCACTTGTGATTCTGCATACAGCTGTTCTTTATGTGTAAAAATTGCCACCAAAATGGATTTGATGCAGCTAAGTCATTCACAGAAAAATTGTGGTTAAGAATAACTGGAAATTACAGTTTCTTGAGCTCCTTCTCATCCCTTTGGACTGATCTAAGTCATTACTACTCTACAGAAAGCTTGCCTGCACAATGTGGGTGCACACTACTGCAGGCACCCAGAGTTTCAAGTCCACAACCACCTCTTTAAGAATTTCCTTTGAGCCTCAAGACTGGCTAAACACAACATTGCAATGACCAACACTTAGACAAGGACCTGTGGATGTGAATGTAGAAAAGAATTCAGTTCATGATAATGATCATGCTGAATTCCTTGTGAGAGCTTCTAGACGCCAGCCTAAAAAACCCCAGCCATGGTAAACCTAAGAGAGTGTCACTACAGATCAAGTAAACAAATAAGGTGAAGTAATAAAAAAATAAGGGTCCATTGTCACCTACACTAATGAATGCTGAGAGAGATGTTGCCAATCTGATTTACCTCTATGTTCCTAAAATGTTTCACTAAGGCTTGATGCAAGTCCACTACCAAGGCCATAGAAAACCAAGAGGTGAACTTGTATTGGCAGTAGGGTGTAACACTCAAGAACTTCACCAACCTTGTAACTTCTGGTTTTCTTTCTCCATTCTGAGGAGCAGTATCTGCTGAATAATGGCTTTCTTCCACAGCTCACGAAGCTCATGGGGTGTCCGTTTCCTTTCTTCTTTCACGGGCCCAAAGGGGCCATCCTCACACACTGGTTCCAATGGGGATCTGGGTGGAAGATCTCCCAATTCACAGTAATCTTTAAAAAACAGAAGCTGTTGTTAACTACTTGGATGTCATGAACAGGGAAATTAAGGGACCCAATTTGAAAGATTGCACATATATATATACACACACACACACACGCACACACACATCTACATCAGTTTACTAACTCATGTATCTATCTATATCTAGATAGATAGATAAATAAGAGGTAGCAAAACAAGCAAGGTTTCCCAAATGACAGTTTCAAGCAGATTTACAAGCTGCTTCAGAATAAGAATCATACGTGCTAAAGCCTAGAATAATTTTTTCTATAACCTGGTAAAAACATTGTACCACACACCAAGACCACATCTTGCTAATTACAACTTGACACGCAGAGAATTGAAAGGAAAAGGGAAGATTGAGAAATTACAAAAACATAACCTACAGCTGAAACGTGGCATGACTCAAATAGCAGATAAAATCAAATATAGCACCCACATAATTTGAAGAGTAATCTCTAAAGCGTGTTTAACAAAGAAAACACACGCCCTTAGCTGCACAAACACACCACCACCTAAGGCCATGCAATGGGATGATTACCAGTTCTTAAAGTAAATAGGCGGAAAGAGAGACAGGCACTTAAGACATGTTTGTTTTCACTTCTCATTTTTAACCATATCATAACCTTCTGAACTTGTTCTTTTGGCTTCAGCTGGCCTACACCAAAATATATCATTTTGTCAAGCATGCAAAGTAATTCTAAGACTGAAAACATTACAAAAGAAAGTGAACATTAAATAGATCTAAGCAAATTGGAAAATCATTTATTTTTAGGGAAAGGGTATAAAACATTGTTTTAAATCAAGTAATCGATGTAAGAAACACAAGCTGTTCTACTTTGTTTTCTTAATACCTGCTGTAGTATTATTTTATTGTTTTATACAGCTTCTCTGGAGGCTCAGTAGTCTTTGACATAACTTGTATCTAGAAGAAAAATTACTCAATTCATCAACTTTAAAATGAATGGTCAAAACAACTGATCTCTTCCTACCAAATCCCAAATGGAAGGCCATTGCAACAGCACTTCTTCACCCAACCAGAATGGCTATAAAATGGCTCCCTGAGCTATACATGCAAGACAGTGCTTTAAAGTTAGTGCAACAAAATCCATTCACAGCCTCGCCAGCCAAGGACAAGTACATCTGTGTGTGTTATTTCAAACAGCTCCTGCAGAAGGAGCATTCCTGAAGCAATTATTCTGATGGCAGCTCAGTGGTCCACTTCTTTATCATTACCTAGCAGGGTGGTAAAGATTTTTAATTAAACACACACATATCATGTGATCTCTTCAAAACTAACAAAATAGGAAGGCTTTCACCCCTTCAAGTTGTGCTCAGACTCTCCCTATACTTCCACTCATGCAGTTCATATGCAGCTATTCTTTTCTTGTTTGTTCGAAGGCACTCACACAACTGAGCTCAGATGACTAAGAATGGAAATGTTCACAGCTGTTCACTTCTGCTTTTCTAAGCCTTGCCACTGTCAATCTTCTCCTCTCAAAGAGTCAGAGAGAAGTAGAGTGGGTCCAAATACCACCCGTTTCCTTATACATTTATTTGCTTGCCACCACAGTTAAAGTCTAGGGCTAAAACATACATATAAAAATAAGTGTAACATTTTCATCTAGCAGAACAATTAAAATCTTTACAGCCTTGTGCTCTGGATATAGGTGTGGATACCCACACTTCTGGTATCTACAGCATTTGAAAGAACAATGAACATCATGGGAATGAGAATTAGGCAAAGGTCAAATATTTGACACTTCAAATGGCAATCACCATTTGTTGCAGAGAAAGTAGGAAAACTGACAGATGCACTCAGAAACACAGCTGATTATGAAAAGTATCAGCACAATGAAGAGACTATTATAGTCATTAAAAGAAACTGGGAAACATTTTTTTTTCTTTACAGGTAAGTGGAAAGACTTCAATGGGCTAAGATCTGCAATTATAAAAGAGATACAGGCAAATGTCAGCAAGGAGAGAAGATACACACAGTCAATAATTTTTAACTTGCATTGACCATGAAAGGAAAATTATTTTTATTTGATTGTCAGTTTTGATGCAATTGTTGGTTTTGATGCACATGCTATACTGTCAGCAATGTTCTGTACATTTTTATGTAGAATTTCTAAATATAGTAGATTTGACAGCAATTTTCCTTAGTGCATATCAAGAAATATTTAAAGGGATTCTCTTTTAGATAAGGCTGGTAGATTCACTTAATTTGCTTGAATAAAATAATAAAGAAAAAGACAATCTTTAGGGGAAGTTGTTAATTTCCTCTAAGGCTGCACACAATAATAACACCGTAAGAGAGAGGAATCAACAGATTCACCTACATAAAAAAGTAAAAGTGATCCAGATAAGAAACCCTTTATCTACTGTACGCTGTCTGTGGTATATTCACATCTTACATTCACATTCCATTCTCACAGCACCACTATAGAATGCAGGCACATCTTGGGGCAAACAAGTCTTTTCTACACATCCTCACAGTGGTTTATGCATCTCTTTTAGAGTCAGATGTGTATTCTGATTTTATGCATGTATATATGCACTAATATGTTAGAAAGTAATAGACTATGTCCAGATACAGTTTATGGCTACCTACTTGCAAAAAAAGCCCTAAACCCCAAAAAACCCAGGCTGGCAAAACACATGCAAGGAAATGGATTAAACAAGTTGCATTCCTAAAGCAAGAATGAACACATTCAACATCTAGAATCTTTCTGTCTTTAATGTACACATCCCGCTTCCTCAGGACAAATTTTAGGGATTGGTCTTCAAGTACCAAATTCACAAGTTTATCAGAGATGTTACTCACTTGTCGTCCTCCAGTGATCAAACTATGGCAACACCTGAACTGCTGCAAAGCATTAATTACTGAAGACCATGGTCCTGCTTCCATTTAGGCTGAAAATTTCCCATCTCCTGCTGTCTAATCTGATAAAATCAGTATTTATTAAAAGAAATACTGCTTAAGGCTATAAAAGAAAACCAAAAGGTTACAAAATTCTATAAGCTGAACAATTATGTTTATTAACCCTACCTCTAATGCTTCTCTGAAGAGTCCTAGGATTGATTTTGCCTTCCAAACGGCAGCTCCTTTTCTATTTTTTCTTTTGCTTCTTATCATGTGTGGACATTTAACAGAAAGTCTAAAGTCTACTCTGATAAAGTACAACACATTCAAAAGCTGCCTTCCTTCCTGTCTGCACGCTGGCATGAGGCAGGACTTGCAGAATGCAAAACGAACCTGTTTAACTGCTCAGGTGGCCTGTCGGAAGTCTGCAGAGTTGCATCAGCTGCTTGGCTGCTAAGGGAGGGAGGGAGGGAGGTGGAACGTGAAGGTAACCCCTCAAAGCAAAAAAAAAAAACCTCAGACATTTGGTAAGTCAGCACTAACCCCTGTCCGTGAACATACAAGGTGATGGAGAGACATGCCACCCAACTTCCACATCCAGAACAGACAAGAGCAGAAATACTGTAACAAGGAACTGAATATTCCATTGTTACGCATAAGGGATCTGGAGGAGAGCAGAGGAAGCAAAAATAAACAGTAGAGCTATTCAACTGCATGTAACTGGGAGCTCACATTCCAGTGAACCAAACTGCCATGTGTTAAAATCCAAGCAATGTGCAGCCTTCAGAACTTTTATGAGATTAGTAAGTGCACTTAAACAGGATCTGAATGCTTCAGCACACACTGAAAGACTGCTTCCCTGTTCATCTGCCAACTTAGTCAGCTTTTGATGACTCCTATTCCACATTTGACCTGATCCTAACTCCTTTCAAATACATTGCTTCATTTCCTGCAGCTTCCATATAAAATTTTACCTCCATACATGCTACTCATTCAATCCTACTGCAATTCTGTTCTCTAAGGTTCAGGATTTGGCAAGTTGACTTGGTAACTATTAGTATATTTGATCAATGGTAATTTTATGGTAATTTTCCATTTGAGGTTCATACTTGGACTACATTTCAGAACTACTCTTCTGCACAATGAAATTTTACAAGTCTGTGGGTCAAACCCAAGCATTCCCTGAGAAACTGCACTTCACGGGGAAAACCACCATCTTTCCTGGGCTTGTGAGAACTTCTGCAAGGCACTGAATTGCAGATGACACTGCTCATGAACCAGATGGAAATGTTGCTCAAATATTCTAGCGCATCCGTATGTACCTCAAAAGCACTCCTCTTATGCTTCCACCATTTATAATACCCAACAAAGGCCAGTAGGAACAACGGACTGAGATGGAATTTGTACAGCTGATCCATTCATTCATATTCAGTTGTTGGCTTCACCTGGCAGTGCTTCAACCCTATGGTGCAGAGTATCCCTACCCTCCAAAAGGATCAACAAATGCACTATGCAAGACTCTTACGTGGAAAGGTGACACAAAAAAACAAAGTACAAAAGATTAAGAAGAAAGTATGATACATTGCTACCAGGGACCACACTAAAGGAAGTCTGTACATGGAAAGCTGGTGAATGACTGCAGTAGTAATTAAAACAGACAACATCTGACTGGAAGTGATATGAACAGGGATATTTCATTTGTAAATAACTAAGAAAAAATTGATTTATCAAATATTTTCCTAATCAATCCAACTTAGTATTAAACAAGGTTTAAATGACAAACCAACCTAAAAGCCTAAATTTAAAAAACATTCTTTCAGAAGCACTTAGTCTAACCAACCTCAACTATCAAAACCAAGACAACAAGATTCATCTTTGACTAGAAACTCCAACACTTCAAGTAGAAAGGGCTGATAAGGAGGAGGCTCAATAATAATGCATTACCACCATCCTCACTAAGGAATTGTTTACACATGGCTCTCTACATGCAGTGTTTACCAGTCATATCCACACTCTGGGGTTAAAAAGTCAGACAAAATATGGTAAGAATGTGGACAGATGGATCCATTAAGCCTTTTATTTACTGCATTATGTTATTTTTCTTTGTTGCATTTTAAACTTTACAAAATTCAGCTTGGCAAACAAACAAGAGAATTTCACAGCCACTTAAGATTCAATTGCCAAAATAGAAGACATCAACAACATCCTTATTTCTCTTCAGATTTTCCATTTAGGTAGTGCAACACCTTCTTTCACACAGAAATAAAGAGGAATGCAAACTTCTATAACCAAGAATATAATATTCCTATTATTTTACATAGCTGCCTGGAATATTTAACTTCATAACCAGATGTGGTAAAATGACCAGGAGCCTTTTGTAATCAGAAAGCTTCAGATACAGATTCACAAGAAGCAACAAGTGCTAATCTGGCATATAACTTAAAGCAATGGCTGAATGAGGAATTCTTGAAAAAGTGTGTATGTCAATACTGTCGATTACAATCAGCTCTGAAAGATGCTTTGGACTTCGCTTTTCTTTTAAAGCCAAGGACTTCTTAAAAAGTACTCACTACCTCCAAATTAATCTCATTTGCTAATGTTATCAATCCCTGAGAAAAGAATGCTCTGATATTTCAATGGGCACAGAAGCCATCAAACATCAACCGTGTCCTTAATGATTGTAGCCAAACTCCTGTGCTGCAAACCAAGATTGAGAGCACATATTTGCTCTGAAAGGGGCAGAACTGAGTAATCAATTATAACCAACTGGCTGTAATTAATAATAATGGTGTTGCTAACACAGTACTGGCAAACACATTACAAATAATTTACACCCCATAAACATTCTAAGCACAGAATGCTAAAGCAACAGTTAGTATTTGCAATGCTACTACAAAATGATTTTAGAAAAATTTGCTTAAATAATCAAAAGATATAGTCCACACCACAAAGCACGTAAAGAGATGGGTAGGTGCTAACTACAGGTGGTTTCAAGAATAACTTCTTCAAATTAAAACTTTTCTTCAGCACTTAGGATTTAACAGTTTGCCACCTCTGACAGAGACTGAAACGTAATTAATTTTAATTCATTAATCAAGTTCATTTTCCTGTACAGAGATACTTGTACTTTCTAAACCAATGTTTTTTCTGCAAATCAAGCTATAAAATAAAATGTAGTTGATTTTTTAATCTGAATTTATTTGCTGAGTACTCTTAAATGATACCAAGCATCTCACTCCTCTGAATTTCAATTTCTGCCCACCTTAAAACAACACACCCATTCTCCAACCTAAAACTTACACAGCTGTTACAAAAAATCTTGTTGTCTACTTCCAACACACCTCCCTCAGCAAGAAAGCTCCAGAAAGCACCACTATTTTCCCATTACTTCCTTCAAAAACTATTCACATCCCCCTTAAATCCAGCAATTGACTTGACTGTGCTGGGAGTTTCTGACAATCTGCAAAACAGTTCTCCTACTATGACCAATTCTGAACAGTCTATATGTGAAAACTGTAGTGAAAATTGTCCATGGCACAGAGATTTGTAGATGCTGAATAAATGTATGTGAATATCTTGTTGCACTGCAGTGCAAGGTGAAGTTTCATGATCAGTCTACACTGATTTAAAGATGTTCTGCTCCTGAGCAGGGTAAGGGTGCACACCCTCACCTTCCAGACACCTCTCCCCGCCTGCTCTACTGCTTGTGCAATACTGTGAGTGGGACTAGAAAACTGACCCAACTGAAAATTAGGGCTTTTGAGTGTGTCCATCCTTCATCTGGTTTAAAATGATCACTAAGTTGTTGTTCTCTTCACCTTTTTACCAGTGAACCAAGAACTAAAGAGTCCTAGACCATTTGCATAGCCAAAAAAATGTGGCTCTTGGGCGATGCTACAGAAGTAGGAACATCTACCTGAAAGTAGGGTGGGGAGGTATAAAGATAAAAATCAAGTAACTAAAGAAACACATTTATTATTTACAATGTTTAAGACAGTGAATAGGAGAGAGAGCTTTAGAAAAATAATAATGAAAACCTTCTTTCAAAATAAATATAGAATTGTAACAGGTTGTAAGGAGACTCAGCTTCCTTTTTTCCATCTGTCCACTTTGCTGGATTCAGCACTGGATTGATTCAACAACTGGATTCATTACACTACCACAAATAAACAAAAATACCCGAGGATGATACACCATGTCTGAAGGTGCCAGTGAGAGAAACGCTATCCCCTGGTGCTCCACACCACTTGCAGCATCTCAACCATTCCAGGGGAAGCAGCTAACAGCAGGAGCTGGGGCTGGATCATTTGACCTGTAGCTTGCTACAATGGAACTAGCATAATTCAACACTCCATCCTCCAGCTACCAGCTGTAAAGTATTAGAAGTCTCTACAGATAATTTCACCCACGCAGAAAATCCTTTCTAGATCTTCAAACTGGAGATCAGCCTCATCTTCAGGCTCACCAGGGATCATCTGGCTCTCCTGCCAGGCAGCAAATTGCACAATAGTTCTCTGATGTGCTTCATTGTAAAGTTACATACAGAAGCAGCAAATAATAGTGGGGGAAAGGGAAAGTGGCAGCACCAACAAGCAGGAGGTGGCTGGAAAAGGGTGTGTATGAGGGACATTGCTTCCACAACAACCAAAATTAATGGTTTCTCTACAAGACTTCGTGTTGTCTCAGCATGCTTGCCTTGCTGAGCATGGCTACATCAGTCCAATTATCAGGCAAGGCAGGAATCACAACTGGCGAGAAAAAATGGCTTTCCAGCATATCTATTTGCAGTATTTTTCTTCTACTGATTTAGGACCGAATACCCTCCTTCATGTATAGTAAATCATTGCTTTTAAATAATGGTGTCTGCAAAACAAACTGCTCTCTGCCTGGTAAATCATGATGCAACCCCCAAAGCACAGCCAGCAACCATTTTGCTCCACCTGAGCTACAGAAAATGAAGTTTTAGCTCAAACTGTTTATGACCACTTCCTAAAGCATTAAAGGATTCAGAAGTGCAAGACAGTGGGACTCAGTGCTGTTTAAGCCATTCAAGCTTCATGTGGGAACTCAGGATATTAGACTTTTATCAAGTTCAGTACCTCAAAAGAGTAAGATCAAAATTTCTGCAAAAGCTATATACCAGTTGTCTGGGGTTTCTATTTTTTGTTTTAACTTTTAGTAAATACACCTTCATATCCTGCTGTGTTAAGCACATAGAGAGCAGCAATGAACATCATGCATTTGATACTCAGCTCACCACCTGCCTATACAAACATAATCACCAATGTCAGAGCCTAGGTTTTTCTGTGAATATAAAGCTTAAAATTGTCTCTGGTTCTTGCGACAGCTTGTACATTCTGTGCAATTTACTCATTACAACCCAGGGAAATTACAGCCACAGAGCAGTTTCATTTTGTTGACAATGCCTGCCCACATGTGGTCAAAGCAATGCACAGTTGAGGCACCCTGGTGGATTTTACCTTTAATACAAAGTTTAGTAAAGCAGCCTAGGCTAAACTTGAAAAACTGTATAATTTCTGAGTCACAGAGATCTGAGTCTCTTGGCTGACTTACTAGCTTTTAAGCACACCCCTTCCCCAGCTTTTTTCCTTACTCCTTTCCTGCAGAGTACCCTGGAGTAGGGGGTTGGCCACAACACCTGAAGGGAGAAATTGGTCAGTGGAGTCTGAGTCTATAAAGGGAAACCCATAAATTACAGACATTCCCTTATTTCCCTCCCTTCATGCTTACTTTTGCAGAACATGGCAAACCATGTTACCTTTAAAACCTTCTTTGCCCTCTGTCCAATTTGGCTGAAATTGATCTTTTGGTGATACATCAGCTGTTCATACAAATTAAAGGAAATCAGTCTAAAAAGAGTGAGAAAGACTTAAAAAAAAAAGACAGAACATGAAAGAAAAACAAGATGATGAATGATAGGTATTTACTTTTATCACATTTACTTTGGAACTAGAGAGGTTACTTAGTTAAATGTGGTGGTGACTCCAACGTAAGACCAAATGTACAGCAGCTCTCTTTAAGGCTACAGAGACTGGATAATGAGTGAGTATCCTTCACTGCCAGAAATGTTCTAGGAGATGCATAAAAGCCTAAACAGAAAAAGCCAGTATTTGCTTTAAATATTTAAAAAAACCACACTGACTCTGAGTTTTCTTCTGTTCATAAATTATGTACAGTGAAACAAATACAAAAAAAAAGAATGAAAAAAAAGGCCAAATATTTTAAATTGCTGCTCCTATTAATAGCACATCCTGTTTTCCATTTTGGCCACACTTGTTTCTCCAACTATTCTGCTTACCCAGCTGTAGGTTGTTAAGATTGTATCTTGCAGCTATTATGCCTGAGAGGAAATGCTTGGGTAGGCAATTTAGGTGGATTTTATTTTCCTATTTAATATGGGAAGGTTTTGAGGCTTTCAAAAACAAGTAAGACTGTTTCCAGTCACAGAGAGATGCATCAAACCTGTAAAAACAGTAGTTTCATAGAACAGCCCTTCACATGCCTCTAAGTACAACAGAACATTTCACATGTATGTTTACACAATATGCTCCTGAGATCACTTCACTTTGAAGTACACTAAATTTGAGAGGCATCTGTGCCCATATGCAGCTTACCTCACTGTCAAATTACATTGCAAGCAGTGCCTTAATGACAGAAACACTTCTGTTATGTACCTACTCCAGTTAATCAAGGTCTCACTTTAAGATGCAAGAAAAGCATCTCAGTGACACTGGGATGGTTACTTTTCTCTGCGTTTACTATAAGGTACTGTTCCTTTCTGTTTCCTTACACTTTTTCTTATTTCTTATACAATGGCCTTAGCAGTAACTCAGAAGTTATAGCTTATAAAGCTCATGCTGTGAAATTCAAACTTTAGTGAGCCAGAGGATTTTCTCAGGCATTCTTGGCCCCAGCATGTGCTGTACTATCTGGCTTACATAAAGTGAATGCACAAAATGATGCACCTGCATGCTTATGTACAGTGATTTTCTTCTAGTCTGTGGTTCTTCAGCTCTACAGAATTTCACAAAATAATTATGGGAACAGTGGATTATTATGATTCAAGTGGCAAACGTCACAGACTGGAGCACCATACATGAGGACAAAGTATGCTCTACAGAACTCAACTGAGATCATAAAAGAAATATAATTCCTGCTGGTGCACCTGGAGTTTTCTAGTCTGTAGTTCTACACTCCAACAAGGAAAGATGAAATAGAAGGATCACCTTTTCTTCAGCACAGTACTTGGTGATGCATTTTTTCCCCAGAACTCATTAAAATAGTACACATAAAAATAATTTCTTCTCTGGCTAGTTAACATGAGACAGGAACAATGTTACATATGAAGATGAAAAGTAAAAACTCATCAGCTAATGAGCTGGGTATTACCAAGAAGTAGGTGGTAAACTGCAGTGACAGTACAAACAGAACACCAGGCAAATACATCCCCTTGGCAGACACAAGGATTCACACAGGACACGCGCGAATGCGCCGATGGAAGCGAGCGAGCGCGGACGTTACCCTCGTATCGGCCGGGAGAATCGCAGGCTTTCTGGGGGGTGGCCACTCGCAGGAATATCTGCTGCCTCCACGAGTGCCGCCGGGTCCGCACGGGGCTCTCCGCGTCCGGGGCCTGCTGGCCGTGCTGGGGCTCGCAGTCGCTGAAAGGGCAGAGCACAGGACAGCCTGTGAGCAGGGCACCCGCGCCTGCCAGGAGTGGTGGCACACCTGCAGTGACACAGGAGCCACACAGGAGCCACTAGAAGTACAGCGCAGGGTGCTGAGCACATGCTGGGGCAAGCTCTCGCTGTTAGGAGGGTGCAACTTGCTTTGTGGCAGAGGCTTGTGCATGGCCAGAAACAGCACTGAGGTTCACAAGCAGGGGCTGGCAGCTCTGTACAGTCTACCCTTTCCAGTTTTAATTAATTTTCAGTTTTCTTTGCAGCCGTATATTAATCAGAACATATTAAAGGTACATACACAATAACGTAGCTTTACCATTACACTGTTTACATGCCATCCACAAAATCTAGCAGTTATTCATAGGACACACAAAGACTTGCTGATGCCTTTTATCAGTACACATCAAGGAGCTTTGTAAACACCAACTAAACTTTCAACCTTCTGTGCACTGAGTATGCAATATATTCCCTCCCAACACAGACTGGGAGAAAAACTTCTAACTTTTGTGTTAGCAAGCCTACCTCTGAAATATGCAACAAACTTGGCAACAGCGTCCAAGAAACTTGGATATTACTCCTTTGATGTCATCCACACATGCCATACAGAGGTTTTTATTCAAAATACAAAGTAAATTGTGAAGAACAATGCTGCTTTCCTGTTAAAAAATCCCACTAATAACTTTCATCTGTTAGAACTCTAAACTATTCATTGCTTTATTCCAGCCATTGGCTAAATGGTTACATGAGTCTTTGTAGAAGCTGAAAGGGATAAATGAAATCCAGATAGCTCTGGCAGCAACAGGGGCAAGCATTTTACAGGTCATCCTCTCCTTCCAATTTGAGGACACTGACATGGCTTAGGATGAATCATATATTCTCTTAACTGAAAACTCTCCTTTGTCAGGAATAATCAAGAAGTACATAGGAAGTTGCATGACCATTGCAACATCAAAAATGGCTAAGATCTCCAATCTTAATGGGACAGTAGTCTGGGATAGCTTCATCCTTTTGACAGCAATTACATGCAGAATACACACAAGTGAACCATTGCACAAATCAGGTTTTGCAAGTGCAAGAAGCATTTGAAATACTTCAGACAAAGAAATCTTTGAAAACACAGTTTTACCTCCAGCCTTTAAGAGAGAACCCTACCTTGTTGTGCTCCTAAAGTCAGAGGTGTTATTTTCATCTACAGGAGCCAGAAATTTTAAGAAATTTGGCACAGAAGAGGAAGAATGAAGCTTTTTCCTTAAGGCAGTACGGTAGGAGATGCTGAGAGTGCAGTTGAGAAAAGTATAGTTTAGAACAAAGAAGTGTAAATCCAAAGAATAAAAATAATACACATTCCTGAGTTTCAAACAAAGGGCAGCTAAATCCTAAGGTCTGAATATCAAGGAAACTAAAGCCAAAACTAGAACTGCTAACAAAGTCCTACTTTGAAATACATATTTGTTTGGGCAAACTAAAACGTTCCAGTGTATATAAATGTACTTCCAGTAAAGTTGTTATTATTCTTTGCTATATCCCAAGATTTTTAGTGCATGTTTCAAATTAATTCCTTTAATCTAGTAAGAACCAATGCCAACTTTATCACATTTTCTTAAATATCAGTTTCAATGACTGACTAAGTCTGAGGGAAAATGTTAGGAAAAGCTGACACTGATAATCATTGTGCTGGCAAATGAAAAATTAGACTTTGGCAAAAACCATTTTGTAAAGCATTAGCAGGGTTTTATTCAGACAAACTTGGAACGTTTAAGTTAAAAGCTAAGCCTTCTGACTGATCATTCAGGATTGTGGCTCTATTTATGCAACAGACAGGAGCACTAATCAAATTTCATCAGCAGTCTTCTGGCCAACATAATTCTGCTTGTCTTTTAAAATAACAAGTCTGAAACATACTCAGAAGAAGGTTAATAGAAGGAAGTAAGAACAACTCAGATAATGAAAACGTTTTGCATGGAATGAAAATACAGAAAACTACTTGGCTGATGATACTAGAAGAACTTTTCTCAGACAAGTACACAAAACCTCATGAGTAGGAGAATTAACTCCTGAAAAAGTAAGTTTAGTTTTGGTTTTTTTCTGATAAACCATAATGATATATCTGGATGGCATTTAGCACTGTTTCCTGAAGATGTGAGTGGAAGGGGGTGGGGGCAGAATACTCTGGGATAATCACTAGCATGAAGTGAAGCAGGTTCTTCAGTAGCAGGTACTGAGATAAAGAAGATAAGGCTGTAGCATTAGGTGCCCTGCAAACAGGGTTCACTTACAATCCCATTGTAAATCCATTACAATTACACGGTAATTCCACTTACAGAACTGGGAAGCTTGACTGTATTGATTTAAACTCATTAACCCATTTTACATCTCTATCAATTTCCATTTTCAGTCTTGTTGCTTAGATGTTCAATATTGTATATCCTTAAGAGACAGGGAAATGAAGGGAGAAGTTGCAACTGTGTGTACAGAATCATTACCAAATCTACTTGGAAAAATTTGCTTTGAGAATTTAACCTTCAGGATTCAAGTAAGTCTTACTAAATTGAAGAGTGAAGAGGATACTGCAGACTCACATTTCCTGCCCAGAGCTATGTCATCCTTCTGAGGTAAAGCTGAATTAAGAGATGCTAGTTAGTACTCAGCAAATACAACTGAAGAAACTGGTCAAACAGCGTCCTTAGTTGAGTATTTTCTCAGGTTTAGAAAAATCAGCAACTTGGGGAAACAGGAAACTTTCACATGAGAGAACAAAAATGAACAATAAACAGCAACAGCAATAAAAATTGCTTGCCAATGGCTAGTCACTGGTGACAGTGCTTCTGAGGACATTTGGTCTCATTAGCCTTTTGAGCTAAAACAAGCAGTTTTAGCTCAATGAGTTAAGAAAGGTTTTCACAGTTCATGATTTTTAGGGAGCTACTTTGTTTCAGGTTCTCAGGGAAGCGTTAGTGTCCTTTTCTCAATATGTATTTCTCTACATATTTTAATTCTAAGAAAGCAGGCATGGAAAAGTATAATTTGATACTGCTGCAAGTAACCAAGACAAATGATGGATTGATGGGTTGGAGTTTTTGTTTGGTTTTGGTTTTTTGTTTTATGAGGAGTGGGGATGGTGGTGAGGTTGTACGTGGTGGGTTTTTTTCCTATCAGCTCTCCATATTCCTGCTACTTCTTGCCCCATTTAGTTGATTTGGTCAACTTGCCTTTAATGTCAGGCACAAAAGAATAGTAAGAGGTTTTTGTGTTACCATCAACAAAGGACAAAACCAAATGCTTCAGGAAGGACAGAGCGAGCTCATGGGTTCTTGGCAACCTATCCCTCACACAATTTAAGGAGTGCTGCTGTCTGCTGCATAACAACAAATTGCTTTGGAACAACTGGCTCTAAAGAAAGAGCCAGTGTCTGAAAGAATTTTATTGATTAGAACAATAAATTATGTAAGTACCAGCTCTACATTCAGTAGCAGAGCCGGTAAACAGTTCCCTCTCCCATAAAAATCTACCACCTTTGGTCTACATTAAATTATTTTAATTATTTACACTATAGAGATTCATATTTATGACACAGGAAAACAAACCTTACCCCAAACTATTTGCAGGTGCTAGCTCACCTTTTTTGTGCAAAATGCCCACTTTGTTCTCCACTTGAATTATGCCTTAGGTATTTTAAAAAGTTGGGTGAAGAGGCCGAGGGATTAAGACGAGCTAGAGTAGGAGAACGTGCGAGTTGACCAGAAGAACTTTTAGATTCGCCGACAGATTCGTTCAAACCATATAGTGGGAATTCCAACCAGAGCGATGGAGTTGAGGTAGCACAGAGGACAAAACAGTAAGAAAGGAAAGGAGGGAAAAAAAAAATGAAATCCCTTCTCTAATCTTTAAAAGGGAGCTGACGTATGTAAATGAGACATTTCCTATGTTTTTCTCAGTTAATGCAGTAACTGTAAGAACATGCACATTTTTTTAACCCAATCAGCAAAGTCCCAAATACACATTTACAGGCTTCAGCAAGACATTTCAGAATATGACTAAATTAAAACTCGCCAAAAAATGGCACTAACACCCCTATATATTTTTCCTTATATGTCCTTCCCCTTGATTTCCATTATAAAGTCAGGCATATGATCAAAAGCTCCAATGAATGAGAAGTGAAATGCTACAGGATGAACTGAACTTAGTCCTACTGTGAAAACAATTTTTGGATTGAGGTAAACTGCTCAAAACCACTCATAAAACAGGACTTGTTAAAAGTCTATAATTCCCATGATTTTTGGGAACTTTAGGTATACTTGTCTCGTAAGTTTTCCATATCCTCTGTTTCTGTACATTTGCTATGAAATGGAAGCAATAGGGATTTCTTTTGGGTTTGAGTTATGTGAGGCAACAGGGACATTCAGGCCTTACTAAAAATTACGTAACTAAACCCAAACAGATATAACCAAGGAAATAAAAAATATATTTAATTTTTAGCTGCATTCCTATAGTAAGATAACAACTGATTGAACAAGCAGCTATGAGCTCCAGGGCAGCTGTTGTGATGATAACAGACCATCAACAAGTCCTAAATTGCACTACAAAAACATTCTAGTACTTTAGAATTAAAAAGGTCCAAAAAGGGGACAAAAAGTCAATCCAGGTTATGTTTCCTTTCAAATATTATAATTCTCCTTTTTTTCACTGTCATCATCCATTTCAGGCATGTTTGTTTACTGCCCTGCTTCCTGCAGGAAAAAATGAGCTGGAACATATAGAGATTTCCTACTAATTTGTGTAAACGAGCAGTTGGGGCAGTAAAACAGAAGCCTATGGACAGAAGTGTTTCAACAGTAACTGGAAAAAGCCAGAGAGAAGGATGGGAGAAAACGGCCATAAAGTTAAGAGGGGACTAGAGATGCAGAGGCAGGCCTTTAAAGGAGGACAGCTTGAAGAATATTCATATTAAGGTTTTTGTGAGTAAAGTTTAGATAGGCTCATTGAAAAGCTAGATAGGAGCCCCACCTCTACCGATAACTAGGCACTTCATATCACTTTTGTGTGCTATTTCAAAGTTACATATGAATTCACCAACTAGTAAGGTTTTCAGGTCACAGAGGCTTTTGGATTTTTCTCTGTAAATAGAAAACAAGAAGCAGCATTTATTTATATTGCTCACAGATCAAAACAACAAAAATAGTTGCTTGGACACACATAACTGAATCAAGTAGTTTTGTGACATGTACTGTGGAACTACACATTTCATGGCTTATCTCCCCTCTGAAGCACACAGGGCTAAAGGTGTTTTTAAAGACAATACCTACAAACCTCCAAGGAGTGACGTACTGCTGCCACACAATCTTATCTGTTAAGTGGACATACCTGGTATGCAATTATCATCCCCAAATATGCCCTCAACAAACAAAATCATAGCCTGCTTTTAATAAGGCTTACTTTCTTTTGTGAGGAGTCTCTGTGCTCACTGAGTGATACCTCATAAGTTTCCTCTGAGGAACAGACGGCGATGTTTCGGCAGGTCCCAGAGATTCCTGGCTCTCCGTCGGTAAATGACTGAGTGTGTTTGCTCGCCTCCGAAAGCTCTGCTGAGGCAAGGTGACAGACTGCTCAAGAGAGGAATCCTCTGTGTCACTGCAGAGATCACCCACTGATCCACTGGGCTTGACAGCGTTTTCTGCAGGAAGCGTAGGAACTCTGTCTTTCTCCCTGTCACACAATGGTGGCTCCTGGCAGTGCAAGAAATAAGCTCATCAATATGTGGGCTGAGAATCCATCTTTGAGACTGCAGTACCAAGCCATTATTCACATCCCACAGAGACCCACTTCAAACACGCACATTTATATCAAGCTAGCTCAAAGAAAGATGTTTGATGTTTTATGTCTTTGTTATTCATCACTTAGGCCAAGAAAGCGGAGTCTTTATTTTGCAGAGAAAATTTTGAGTAATTTTGAGAGTAATTCTATTTGATAGTATGTTGAACACAACTCAGAAAAAATAGGGTCAGAACAAAAGGGTGAGGTTTGGCTAACAGTGAAAAGGGTGGCATTGCAGAGCACTGTATCTTTAGCACCCCATCCAACCACATCACATTCCTCTTGTCTACCTGCACATTCACACAAAGAACTTAAGCCTATGACTAAATGCCTGTCTCAATCCCAAGCCACGCATTTTCTTTATTCCTCACCTTGTGTGTTTCCTGCAGAATCAGCCATTCTTTCAAAAACGTAAGCAGAAAGAACAGACCCTTGTTTACATGAAGTCAGGAGTCTGCAGGTGAGCAGGCACTACAGCAGAATCAATAGCTCTATATCCAAGGCTGCAGAGTGCTATGCTGCCTCCAGGGAAGAAGACTGGCTTCCTCTATGCTGTTTATTTGTATTGTTCTATACAGACTAAAAGTTTTCTAACCACACAAACAGGGAAGTTACTCTACTTCTTGTTTTAGTTTTATGTTTCTTACGAATACAGTCCTGCATTCATGGTATGAACTTCCAGGGCTAAGACCAGTCTAATTAAGATCAGCAGCATGGTCATTATAGCATTTGTTTTGCTGGACACCGATATAAAATTCAGATGATGCTATATAATATTTTATTTCACATATACTTGCACATTCATACAAAATATATGTTATATATACTACAAGGCATTTCTAATTCAATAGCACTTTTCTGGTTTATAACAGAATGAAAAGCTTGAAAGCAACTTGAAACATTTCACATCTGACCATATTTCATACTTGATTCGTTGTTTCAGGGAGTATTTTTTAAAGTGTCTAAATATGTACAATTATCCCAGGCTTTACTTACTTTATTTGTGCTGCTTAAGGTACTGGACACAGAGCTGTCCAAATCCACAGAGCCAGAACTGTCCAGGGGACCTCTGGCTTTATTGCCCTGTAGAGATAGAGCACACCAGCAGTTAAGATGATGGTATATGGGGCACACCAAAGAGATTTGGGTAGCACAGTTGGGATCTGTGATTTTCACAGACAGTATCAAATTTAATTTCCTGAAATGACTAAAAATACCCTTTTTCCCAAAGGGAAACAGGAGCTTCATTCACCATAGTCTCTGACAACTTGAAGGATCCTGTAGAATTAAGGAATTCTCATGGGCAATGATGTGCTTTCCATAACAGGTACATAATCACATATTTCACATATACTATAACTACTGTTAAGGTACCTTCTATATCAGGTACTTACAAAGAAACAGAGAAATGAAAAGGATGTCTACTACAAAGGACTAAACCCAGATAAATTTAATACACAGCAAAACATAATTTCTGGTATTATCATTTCAGTGCCTACAAATCAAAAAGCATAAATATTTCTGTGTAAACTGTCAACAATATTATTGTATCATTTGTTTGAGTAATGTTTTTGTGTAACCAAGAAAAATATCATGGAACCTAATGATGAATTCTTATGTGCTAACACAATTATGGAACTTGTATCTTCCTAACCTTAAATGGTACAATTTTTTAATGTTCTGAATTAATAATGTCCTTTTTGAAGTTTTATTCCAGGTAAAATATGAAATAATGTCATTATTCACAACAGTGACTATCTGTCTTTGAAGTTCAGCCAAAACTTCAGGCTTCAGATGTGATCAAAATCAAGAATTTCCATCAAAACAACAATGACAGTGAAAATGCAACCAATATACAGCTGTGCTTATGTGAAGGCAGCCTATACCAGTCAGCAAACTGGAATGAATTAGAACAGTCCTACAGTTAATGTAATGACGCCAACATTATGTTTCATATCCCGAGCACAGCCGCAGCAGGATTTTATAGGGGTGAATTCTAGAAATGCTATCTAGGAAGTAGAGAGGGGAGACATGAAACTAAAAATCATCTCTATATGTACAACTGTAACAGAAAACCCATGCTTTTGCTATTATTTATGTCAAGAGAATGGATTAGATACGATGTCTGAAACAAGCTTTGGAAACCTAGTTTTGTCACTACAAGCTGCTTGTCTGTGAACTGATTAATTGTACTAGATATTGCTTCAATGTAACTTTTTGCAGACTACAAATGAGAATGTCCAATTTCTGTTCCTGAATATTTTTTGTTTGCCATTCTGTCACAACTCTTTTGCTTTAAGGGAGAAGGTCTGATTTTTTATCCTTTGTCAAGCAGAAGTCTTTCCAAGCCTCCTAGTATTTTCCTCAGACTTTTCTCATGAGGTGCAAAATGAAGTATATTTGAATGAGAAGGCACCCCGTAGGTTTAAATTGTGATTAAACTTGACATCTGATTTAATTTTGAACTGCTGCTATTTACTTTCAGCAGCTAATTTCAGCGATCTGTTCATGGTAAACATTTTCACAGAATCACAGAGTTAACTGGGTTGGAAAAGAATCACTATCACATAGAAGCTCAAGTTTTTTCCACTAATCACGATTTCCAGGCACTGTCTACAGAGAATTTTACCAGATGTAATATTTCATAAATGCCTTCATGTTCTTAGTGCCACTCTTTACATTCCTCACCTTCAAATAATCTACAGCATTTAAAAGTTCAAGTATCCCACTATTCATCAGTTCTGTGTCACTGATAAACACATCTCTTTAGAAATGCTTTGTCAGTTCCTTAATAGTTTCCTCCTACATGAAGAGAAGTGAATAATTATAATTACTGTTTCAATTTTCTAAATCCAAAAGAGAGATAAAACAATTGTTGTTTTTCCTAAGTCCTCATGTTCAACTTCATATCAATTTTTTGAAGTGCCTATATACACACTTTTTTATCTAGGAATTAGTTCGCTTCATCCAGGACTTGGTATTCTCTCTACCAAAGCCCTCCTTATTTTGTCTTCTAAAATGTACACTCAAATATTTTTGGCACTGTGACTTTAATAACCTTTGGGCTACAGCCTGGAGTGATAACAAATAAGACTTCTATCACTCAAATAAACAAAGCAATGACATTATGTTCAAAGACAATAAACATGGAGATACTTACACGTGATAAAATACTTTCAAAAGATTCCGTAAGAGACCTTTTTGCTTTGTTCTTTAACATGTCTAATCTGAATCTCGGAGCACTGCTGGACACTTCATTTACAGCATTCTCAGCAGGAGGTTGGGAAGCCTGCAAGTGTTTAAAAACAGAAATGCAAAATACAGCATGGAGAAAATCTCAGTGAACAGTCTGAAGACTTCTGTAACCTGAATCAACACTTTTTCCTGGTGTCCTCCGCTTGTCACGCCTTTTCCTCTAGTGATACTTGTACTGATGTTTAACAAACTATCCTAAAATAAGAACAGGAAATCTCTTAAAGGAAATGTGTTGAGTGAACTAGCATTCTTCAGAAGAATTACCATTTTGATAGGGATTTATGGCTCTGTTGACAAATCTTCTTTAATGCCAATGTAGAATTCTACAAATTCTGGATGTGTAAGTGTAGCAGATTAGAGATTTCTGATGGATTTCCTTTTCTTCAACCAAGAAATTAATCAAAATCTCATCATTAAGAGGAACTCTCAACTTTCTCCATTATAGTAAAATGGGTCTTTCTAAGGGCCAGGAAGATATGTAACAATCTAACTCTTCTGTATATTTCACCAGTAGAAACATTTCCACCTTAAAGCTAACAGTCAATTGAGAGTTTTTCTTCTTAAATAAATATTTCAGTCCATTTTTAGTGCTGTTGAAGACTAATGCAGCAAACAGAAAAATGGTATTATGATGCAAATATTACCATCCAAACCCAACATCTACAGTAGAAACCAGAGCTCAATTTTCAGTGCTGTTTTGAGGGTTTCATCTTGAAACTGACAGGCACCATAGCACTCTCTACTTGTCCCTAATTCAGAGATCTGAATGCTTGATCTGTGCAATTAGTAGCAGATGGGCAGCTGAATGGCATATTATAACCATCACCAAATTGTCCTGTCTAGATATAATTTTAAAGCATCCTATTTCCAGTATGCCTACGTTACAGGCTCTTGTATTTTCTTTTTACCTTCTGTCCTGGTTATGCCAGGACAAGGTTAATTTTTGCAGAAGCTGGGAGGGGGCATGGCCAGGACCTAAAGGATATTTTATACCATCTGTCATTGCTGGAGGTAGGGGGAAAAGCTCTCTCTTCCAGGGAGAAGGGGCCCCTTACAGTAAAAAAAATGTGTCAGGATGGAGCCTTCCAGTACTGTCTATTACTGGGGGGTGTGGATTCTGGGTGAATAATTTCTTTTCTTATACCCTCTGTGACTAGTATTGTTGCTATTACAGGTCATTTTCTTACCTCATTGCTGTTTCCAGTAAATTGTTCTTATCTCAACCTGTGATCTTTGCCTTTTGTGCCTCCAGTTGTCCTCTCCATCCCAGCACAGCAGGTGCCTGGATTGGAGAGTCTTGGTGGGGGCACTGAACGGGGGAGTGCCATTCCTAAACCACAACATTCCCTCACTCTCCAAGTGTAAATCAGATGCTGCTTGCCATTACATTCTTATGAAAAGACACTTGTTTTGAAGTCTTTTTGTTAAAAAAGATCCATGTACTAGTATCACATGTCATCTTTTTTCTCCCCGGACTTAAATATATTTTAAAAAAAGGCATTGAAAAGCAGGAAAGTGCAGAACAGAAGGGAACAGGGACACCAGGGTGCCAGGGGTTAATGGTTGCTGAGACAAATAACAGAGTATGTGTTCAAAGGCATCTGCTATTACACAGGTCTGGAGATAAATTATCAGAGTAAATATAAAATGTTATGCTGAGACAAATGATGGACTGAGGGGAAGTCAGCTCTCTTCTTAGAACACTGGCATCTTTGCAAGTGTCAGATTAACCAATTTAGTTTCAGGAACTGAGCAAACAGATTGCAGCAGGCCTTATAAATTTTCAAATCACTAAAGACATACTAAGATCTTATCTTGCTTTGTATCTATTTCCAAGCTGTTTCTGACTGACAAGTATTTGATCATCAGCTAGCATTACACCAAATAAAAATATTTCAGGTATGACAATAGGCGACCTCAGGCAATGTTTCTTCCTCTTGTGCCAGAACTGAAATGCTTTTTTCTTAAAAGCATATTTCTGGTGAGATGCCCAAGACAATAAAGCAGAGAATGAAATATGCAATTTTCTTTCTGTATGCTCAGGGAGGTCAATAATTAGCTAGTAAGGCATAAAAGGAGATGAGATTAACAAAGTGAAAATCCTGTAAATGAAGATTTGCTGCTACTTTCCTTATTTCTTCATGGGTCTAATTACTCTCCATATATTCATCTGCTAGTTTATATCACAAATGACTGACAGCAGTCATCACGATGGAATTGCCAACCAACAGTAGAGGGACAGTCAAGACTTTTAAAAGGGTCTAAATAATTGGAACTGAAAGTCTC
This sequence comes from Daphoenositta chrysoptera, assembly GCA_013397915.1. Lineage (NCBI taxonomy): Eukaryota > Metazoa > Chordata > Aves > Passeriformes > Daphoenositta > Daphoenositta chrysoptera. Next base: position 103,906 of record VZRO01002917.1, read on the forward strand.
CAGAGAATGGATAGAATCCTTTTTAAAATACTAACCCCCTGAATTGTCTCAAGGTAGCTACTCACAAACCAAGGCAACCAAAATCACTAACCCCTTTGCAAAACCTTAACTGTGCTGTATAAATAGCCAGTTAAACAGTATTGATGGAATCTGATGGAGAATAAAAGGTAGCTCATCTCTTTGGACATGGATGAGAGTCTCTGCTGCGATTTCTGCAGCAATCTTCCTCATCTTAAGGCCACTTCAAATGGTCGTTTGCACACAAGAAGTAACTTTCAGTCTTGAGTAAATGGAACAGGCTTTATCAGTGATCAAATCAATGTGTTGTCATTACACTGTGACAGCGAGATGGCAAATGCCACAGATCAGCTAAGAGCAATCACAAATTCATTATACATTCTCTCACATAGATTGGATTTTCATTGCACTGAGAACAAATAAACAAATTAGTAGCCTGCCTTGTTTGCACCTTTGTCTCCTAGGCCCTAAATCAGACTGTACCAGGGACCTCAAAATCTGAGATATCTGTTTTGATGCATGACAGTAGTCTATGAATCATAAGTAAACCCAGAATACTGCTTACAGACTGAAGTTTCAAATTGCCAGTGATGGAAATTTGCCTTTGGAAAGATATAAAAATCAAATGGAAATTTTTTTCCTGGCTTCCCCTTATATGAACTAAAATGGAATGATTACTTACCTGTTTTGCTTCTCCAACATGAACATGGTCCTTCTGTTTTTCTTCATACATGTGTCTCAAAACAGAGATAACCAGCTCATTCTCTTTCTGTTCATTTCGTGGTCTTAATTTCTGTAATTGAAAACACCACAAGGAAACAATTATACATTTGTGTAACAGCAAATATTTTCTCTTTTCATTTGTCACTGTAATAAATCATCAATGTAGGAACAAGTTTCGTTTGTTAATGCTACTACTCCAGTCCACCAGAGGACACCAGTGTCCCAGGAAAAGCACCAACAGAGCCAGAGAAACGCTCGACCTCACTTCATTCATGACAGAATTTACAAGGAAGACAAAGGACAACAGTACAGCTATCAAACTGCCACAAGCAAATAAAGGCTTTAAAACTATTTTTGCCGATTTTCTTTTGATATAAAGAAAACGGAACCCCTGCAGTTCTGAGTTTGTAGCACACATGGAGTACTGTCCTAGAGATAGGATTCACAACCCTTCTCCTAGAAATCCCTCATACTGGACATTTAGTTTTTGGGAAATTACATCGGTCATTTATAAATTAGTGCACAAGGTGAACATATTTTTCTGTGCTGCATTTGATTTAGATCTGAATTATTGTGAGATAAGATTTTAAAACAATTTATTAAAGAATTTAATCCCACAAACCCAACTTTTGAAAAACAAATGCTGTTTTAAGCCTATTGATATAGTGCAGAGGATACAGTATGAATTAGTTAAAGCCAAGGTAGCACATTAGACTAGTAAAAGTACCACAGGGAGACAGTTACCTAAAAATGCAAATCACAGTAACAACACATGGATCTGCAAGAATGCAACATTCCAGGCTGTCCAACTGAAAAAGTTAGCTAAGAAAGATGGGCAGGAGATTTGTACTTTACCCTTGGTATTACCAAGTTAATCGTTTGCAGACCCTCACCAGAAGCAATTAACAGTTTCCTGTGACTGCTAGAGGCTTTAGATTGTGTGCAAACACTAAAAGGCACCAGTGCTGCTAGCTGCTGTGTGCTAAGAAATTACTTAGCTCATGGAATTGGTCCCACAAAGTCACTTCCAAATTTGGTATTGTGTGATAAACTGCCAGTAGAAACACACAAAAGAGACTGAAATGACTCAAGAGAGGAAGGAAACATTACTTTTTTAAAAGTCTGAAATTTCTTAATCTTGAACAGTGTGTCAGTCCCAGTGACATTTCCTACAATGCACATCATCTGTTTTAAATCCAGCTATGCCTTCCTCTGTCCTAAAATAGATTTAATTAAGAAGATGGAAAGTTTAACTTCTTCAGTTAGTTTGATAAGAATTAAGATCTAGGATAAATTTTAGGCAAGAAATTTTCTGATCTGGGAACATTATAATAATTTGTTTTGGTCAAAGTAACAGCTTGAATGCCCTCACAGTACAAGTTACTGCCTTCACCCATAAAAAATATGTTTAGTTTTACTCAATGAGAAGGCAACATCTTCATGGAAAGCAAAGAGTATCAGGGGAAGAAAAATGAGTAAAACAGTTATTTTCATCAAAAGATAAGTTTTTAACAGCTCTAGAAAAAGAATGCTATTGAAATTAAAGCACAAACTGGTTAACAGTCTATTAAACAAAAATAAAGAATAGTTCACAAAAAATGAAAATACCTTCTGTGTTTCACACAGATGCAAGCAAAAAACACCAATTGCTTTAAAATCTTGTAGGAAACAAAGCTTACCTGAACCTCTTCAAAAACAGAGGCCTGTTCCTGGTTATTTAGTGTGGTTAGATGCTTTTGTAGTTCTAGTTTAGTCTTAGAAGGGTGCAACCCTACCAAGAGGAACAAAAAAGAACAAATTATAGGGTCAAATTTTTCAGAATTAATCAATCACATAAATATGCCCACAATTTAAGCCAAAGCTTGTCAATTATTTGAGATGACCCTTCCACAATTTCATAACAGGGCATTAGAAAGGACTCTAGGTTAATTTAAAGCTACTACTAAACTCATGTCTTTAAAACACAGGGACATGAACTCTGCAATGAGGAGATTTACTGAGCACAGACCAGGATTATACTCTTAGCTGAAGATTCCATTATCACACAAGATAAAATAAACCCACAATCTATTGCATTTTAGCAGACTTTTGTTGGTGTTTTATGCAGTGTTGCTTGGATTTTGTTCATGGTATAAATATAATTCCCTTTAATTTTCTCCAATTTCTATGCTGTGGTCCCTTCTGAAAATCAGTAAATTTATTGCATGTTAGTGAAGTTCTTACTTTGCCTCTTGGTGAAAACATTTATTAATGGTCTAAAGCAGACTACCCTTTCATTCAGATTATTTTTTCTGTTCTCATCCTGGATTAAATTCCTTTCCTCTATTTTCTGTGGAAAAACAGCAAACCATCAACAGTATTGTGCACTTCAGTTTCTGATCATGGAATATCTCCTTCAGAAGCAGACGATACAATTAACCAGATGGCATGATTGAAGGCATTAAGGATCATTTCCCTTTAAGAAACTTCCCAAAAATCACAGCTAGCTGAAAACCAAAATAGAGTGAAAGTAGTTTTGGAAGTTTTCCAGTTTCATCAAATTAATACTAGACAGGTTTTAGTCCAACAAGCCACTGTCACGTGATCTGACAAGCTGCTGTTGCCCTTTATTCACCCCAAACATCACTTAAATGAACAAAATCTAACTGTGAAATTTGCTGAAATGTAAAGAGGTTTTTTATGTCTTGAACTTCTGTTCTGGGCAACAAGTACAATTCTGATTTCTGCATTTTCATGAAGGAGCACAGATCAACACCACAAACACACATATTAAAAGCATACTGTTTAGTTCCTGCTTAGTGGTAGCATAATGCCAGTTTTTAAGTGGATTCAATAGGACAGCAGGTCACAGCTTTTCAGCATCTATCCTTCAGAGGTTCCTCATCTACTGTGTTCTACATTTATAGGCCTAATAGAGCCACACAAGCTGCAACTCACTAATGTCTATACTTGTAAATAGTTTTCAAAAGTTCAGCTAAAACACAACAAAGGAGCTTAACTCTTGTTAGAAAATTCTTACTACTTTACAGAAAACCTGACGCTACAGTTCTCTAAATAAAACTTTAGAAGTTTTCAACTTTACACCCCATGTCCCAAGCTCATTTTAAGCATTGATTTCCTTAGGATTTTACATACAAGACTGTTCCCCAATGAAACTGTCAGAAAAAATATTCAACTAGAAAGTTCTTTAAATCTCACCTTCTATCTTTTCACAGAGTTTATGCAAACTTTGCATAGGACACCCTTCACAGAGCTGGGGCTGTGCCCTGGAAGTTTGTTGCACAGCAGCCACAGTGAAAGCCTGTTTCAATGTCATCATGATTTCATCAACCTGAAAAGAGTGGCATGCAAAATAACAGAATTTCACTCTTCCACTGAGCTTCTGTTTTCCTTAACACGAACACAACAGTCTTTAAGAATGATACCGTCCCTTGCTTGGGAATGTGCTTAGGATTAAAAAGACAAGCTGTTCCCATGTCATTTCTGTGGAAACACACAAGCAAGATAAAACTCATCATGAACTCCTGTCTCTTCCAGGCCACCCAATTTTACTACTGTGGTCTAATAAAAGTTCCTACCCTCAAAGCCCTTTCTTGTCTATGATAAAAAAGCTTACTGCAGTTGCGATGCACTGGTCTAACTTAGAGCACAGGAGTGGACTCCTGACTTTCAGAACAGGTGCCCTATGAGAAAACTCTCCCCAAAAAAGAGGCATAAGGTCTGACATAGTTTGTGAAATGAAAGGAAGATTTATTGGATTTTAAAGGGGATTTTAACTTCTAACCTCAAAAGAAATGAAAAGATCTTTTGCAGACTGCTATGTTAACTACATTTTTGAAATACTTGTATTTCTGAGTGGAATAGGATTTGAAGACACTCAGCAAAATACAGAGCATGGAGCAATAAAAGACTTTTAGGGCCTAATATTCTATTTGGCTATTCTTTTTTTTCACTTACCAGTGCTTCATCTGTACACTGAAACACATAGCAAACAAAGTGGAAGCCTCCATTTTCTGAAGACTCTCTGCAGATGAACCCAAAGTGATCCACATGTCTAATTCCCTAGTAAAGAAACAACAGCAATGAAGCAGTAATATCTACTCTCAATGTTCTGTACCTGTAATTCTTTCAGAAAGAAAAGAACAAAATAACATTGTATACAGGTCACTTAGCTCTGTTACAGCTACATTAAAGACATCTGCCATTAAAATTCTGTCCTGTTATAGAACCTATTACTTCTGATCATGAAATATTAAGAATCTTCTGAATTTCAATTAAGTCAGATGTTGTTTGGTTTTTTGGTTTTTTTTTAACGGAAGAAGTATAAAAGACCCATATAACAGACCCAGAGACTAATAAATTCTATTCAAAATGTATTTTACTCTGAAATTTTCAGAATATGTGCCTGTATGTTTAGTGATGAAAGCTATTGTCATCAAAAACAAAACCCACAAAACAATCCAAAAAACTAGAGACAAGACAGAGAAGCAAACTCTGTGGCACAAGGAACAAGGATTAATAGTGAATGAGGAGGCTCTGAAACATGCTTGGCCTCAGAGCATCACACATACTACCTCTACGTGGCAGAAGACTGTCCTTGTTTAAACACATGCAACTTATATTCTTGAAAAGAATGTATTTTTAAAGTAGTTTTCAGGTTACTCTTGCATATAATTTTTCTCCTTTCATTCTCACTGCTTGAAAAATATGGCTGAGAGATCCCAAGATTTGCACATCCATGAATCATGCTCACTGCAATCTCAAACAAGAGTGTGTTCCTGACCAGTGTGTTCCTTATAGCTAATATTATTGATCCACTGCATACAGAAATTAGTCTTTATCTCAGAAATCACAATGCAAAGCATGAAAGAAGAAAGATGGTTTTATAAAATTACTGATTAATTGGCAACTTTTCAATAGCAATCACTGAAACTGCTGTTGAGAGAATCCATGTGGAGTGCAAGGAGAGAGGATTACATGAACATTCACAAGTAGAGAATATTTAAACAATAAAAAAAGAGAAAAAGAATATACTACAGTCTTACCTGAGAACAAAAGGATATTTCTTTAAAGCTTTTCTCAATTGCAACTTTTTTTGTGTCAGGACTGATTAGGTAAACTTCAGACTGGCCAATCTAAAAAGAGCAAAATAAATTGCAAGGTGCTAACAAGTAACATTACACTTTCTTTTGTCCCACTATAAAAATGTTTCCTGAATATAGACCTCAAATTACTTTTCTACCTGTATATTTATGCTAGTTAGCATATCATTACCCAAAAGAATACTGAAGTAACACTGATTTGGCATTGAGAGCTCTGCACATTATGGCACTGAGTTTTAACGAGACAAGCGACTGAAAATAATGTTTAAACAGGTGAGAGCAATGTTGTATCACAAGTCACCTACTTTGCACTGAGAGAAATATACTCAAACTCCCTTTTCTTACTTTCTGCAGTCTTGGAATGTACCACATTCACAGAAGCTTCTTAATGAGATTGTTCTAAAATTTAAATCCAAGTATGTGCCTCTTCCCATACTCCATCTAATAATTTTTTAGAGTTTTATTTATTTAAGGCACACATAACATTTAATTTAAAGCCTTTAACTCAAAAGCTGTACAACTGAATTTACTGGAGTATATTTTCTAATCTAATTTAATCTGTAGGCATTTGTACAGTCAAAAGATGATGCTAAATATTGATGTGCAAAGGGCATTTTTAAGATGAAACTATTGTTTTCATTTTTTTCAGCTCCTGACAACATCTTTGTAAGATAGTAACAAAAAAATTTTAATTCCTCATATTTTCTAGCATATCAGAGACTGCTAAAAACAAGTCTCACATCAGATTTTAGGAAGGCAGGTGGAATTCTGATCCACTCATGAGCATGACTTAGAGAAACCTGCTTCAGTCACTACCAAATCCCAAAAGATGCATATAAAAACATCAGCAGCACCAATATAACTGTGCTTTCTTAAGAAAGGGGGAAGGGATGAATCCTGTGTGTGAATAGATCAAGTCAGATGTGCCACCTCTCTGTGTCTAAAAATGGTCCTGTGCATTCACCTTCCACCTCTCCTTTCACTTCAGCCTCTCACAGTGGTTTTCCCCTGCTGGTTTCCTCATATTGTCCCTGGGGCTGGCCGTGCATGTGCTCACAGGGCCATTCCTTCCAACACCTTCTCAGCAGCCCTGATTGCTGCTGCCTTCCCCTCCCTGCAGCAAGAGGCCCCTTCTTATAGCTCAGTCCCACATAATTCTTTCACATTTGGTCCCTGGGCTGTAGTGATCATTTGAGGTTCACTGAACAAGGGGAAAAAACCCAAACCAATGAACCTGTTCCGCCTCTGCCCCAACATACAGCCAGAAGAAAAACCTAAGAATACCCCCTTCTCCCTGCCAAATCCTAAGAAACTGGCTAGGAAAGCAGTTCTTCAGGAAGGTATATGAAAATCAGGACTGTTTGAATCAGGTGAGGAGAGCTGGCAGATAATTAATCTGAATATTTTTCACACCTCATCAACCAATCTTTGCTTCAGTCCTAGGGATAATCCAAGTAACTAACTGAGAACATACCAACCATTTTTTTTCGCCCTCTGGATATTAAGTTACTTGTAAGCGTTTCATATGTAGCCACACACAAACTGAGGAGACCGGAGCACTGCTGCCTGCGTTCCCTTACTCAGAACCTGCTGAACACCGCAGACATGTAACCAACAAACTCAGCTCTGCCATGAGCTGCTGCTGCTTGTGGACACTGGAGGCACAAACTAGAGTTACTTCACTTCCTTATATTCAGCTGAATTTAGACTGGCTGAATAGGAAAAGAATACAGCTATGCATACTAAACTAAACAGTATTTTCCCAGGCAAAAAACAACCCAAAACACAAAGCCACATCAGCAAAGCCCCACAATTTGGAAACGTGCCTGCCAGCAGGTGACTGACATTATATTAAGGCTGAAGCTGCAGGTGTCTTTGAGAACTGCTGCATCTATTTAATACAAATTAAAAATGCACTCACTGGAGTAAGAGGATCTGGACATACCTAGCCCAACTGTAATCTCTCTATTTCTAAAATATGTGCCATGAATTAATAATGGAGTCATGATTTATTTAAGATTAGGCATTATTATTACAAAGGGTACCTATATTTTCTATGTGAAATACATGCTCAGGGGAAGAAGATGAACATGGCTTTCTTTTTACTAGGGAAGAAACATCTCTCCACCTTCTTCCACTCTGTCTGATGTCAGCCTGCCACAACCAAACAGAAGCTTTAATTCAGGTATAGAAACTACAACATTTTCTGCATGCTATTTTTTACAGACATAACACAGTGGCAATCCTTCTTAAGGATTCTCTTTCCCCACTTCAAAAAACCTGCTGTAATTGCACACACTCCACTCCATTACTGGCCTTAAGAACGCCCAGCCCCAACAGCAGCTGACAGAGCCGAGATGACCTTAGGAGAGTCAGAGTTTGCAATATCAGCTCCAGGTTTGCATTACGCTCAGAAGACACAAGCTATGTAAAATAGTTACATAGCTTATCTATCGTGAGGACTGTAAGAGGAGCAAATGCCACATTCCTTACTTGCTTCTCAGGTCTTGGAAAATAGTTTTGCTGCTCACCTATCAAGGCAAGGGCATTGCTAGCCACACCAAAACAGGGCAGGAGTGGAGGAACGTGTGGAGTAGCGTAGGAAGCTATTACACTACACTCCATCATTACACAGAGATGTTGGCAGCAGGAGCACCTTCATCAATTGCACTGCTAATCACGGGGCAAAGTCTACTAGCTCTCTGTCATGGTTTGGTCCTTCTGCTCTAGTTAAAGGTAATTCATTCACCTGGAAATTTATTTCTGCTGTTACTAGTTAGTGTAAGTGTACATACCATTCTGCAATTGCACAGCTACCTACTAACTCGCAGTAACTTTCTAAAAGCTTCCTTTAGAAGCCCAGTGTTTCAGGTAGTACTGTTTTAAACTATTTAATATAAACTTATTTTGAATATGTAAACCAATTTTGCACTAGCAAGTAATGCTTTCCAGAGAAATAGGCAAGTTTCAGTTAAGCTTTGGTAATGGCAATTAAGTTATCAAAGAAGTAACTGCCATCTGTCAGAACATCTGCTTAAGTGTTTTCCACTCCAAACTCCAAGATGTGAGAACGCCACCAGAAGCTGGAAATCTTGCTTTACCGTAAACAACATAGTCCGGTTTTCTGCAATGTCAGTTGGCTGCACAACACTGTGTCCATAGATGAGTTGACTTTTTAGGTTCAGTGAAATTGCATCTTCTTCGAAAGACCTGACAAAGCTGTTACTCCTAAGGCTTCCCTCTTGGAAATCCTTCTTAAAAGCAAAGGAACGAAGTCCTGGTTGAGAAAAGGATTTCCTAATTGGCCTTTTTTCCTCCTCTTCACTGACCAAGGGCTGGAATACAGACCGAAATTTGCTGCTGAAAGAGAAGCCTCCAAAGTTATTGGCAGTTTCATGTTGTTGGGATGATGAGTTGAAATCTGAATTTTTTGTACAACTTGCACGATTAAATTTCTCAATGCATTCATCTATGAGTGCTGGAGGTGCATTTTTATGTGCTACTGTTACCCGTCCACAGAACAGCACCTCAAACTTTTTGGCAAAAGGGTCTTCAACATCTGAGAGATTATTCTGAAACTCTTCTTGACGGGCAATTTTTCCAGCTTGTCGAATAGAGCTTATAATCTCAGGCACCTACAGGAGGGGAAAAAAATACACATTAACATCCAGTGTTTTACAACAAACAAATTGCAAAATTAAGAGGTTCCCTGTTGTGATTTTCTTGGAATGGATACTTTGATTCTGTTTCAAAAATCAAAGACCAGTTGAAGTGATCTTGTATTTAGTCAAAAGACACATTATAGAAGTTAAACACCGAGAAAAGGAATTTCTCATTTGTCTCCTTGCCAGGAGTTCACCATCATCAACACTTTGTCAAAAGAGCTTTGTCCCTAGCAGTGCTCTTCATCTTCAGTAAAACTTCTGCCCCTGAAGAAAGCAGTATAACGTGAAAAATTCCAACTCAAAATTAAAGGCAGAAGCACTTCAGAAAGCATATGAGAAGCCATGGACTAATTAATTGGTAAAGTTATTTCATCTCTGTTATTATTCACTCCCTTCTCTTACTCAAACACCCCTGTCACGTAGATTAACGAGTCTCTTGCAAATTTGCTTTCCCCTTCATAATCGCATATTACATTGTTATGGCAGTTTGGGGGTTTTTTAAAATGTAAATAGCTATATTTTTTAATAACTAAATTATTTTAGATGTTCATTTTTATTCTACTATCCTAGATGACACACTTAAATAATATGACCTCATATACAATGTGACTTGCAGGGCATCTGTATGAGACATCAGTCTGCTACAGGTCACAGATGTTGTAATTAGAACCCAAACTGCCATGTGACACAATTTTAGTGACAGTAAACGGTTTCAGTGGCTGATACGGTTAGAAGGTAGTGATATGCATATGCTGTCTGCTAAGCTGCTGCAAGGCCGAGGCCTGGTGACATCACACTGCTTTGCTTGGCCCAGGAGATTAAAGTTCTTCTGCAATCTGTGCTGCTCCTGCTGTAACGAAAAATGTGAGGCCACCACTGCTAATTCTGCCAGCTTTTTAATTTACCAACGTTACTTTGAGAAAAGTCCATTCAAAGTGTGCTAATTCCCTAACAAAACAAATTTCCCCTGCCAAGCATCAACTGGAACTTGCTTTACTAACAAGTATTTGGTTGCAGATAGTACAGGAAGAAGTCCAGGAGCAGCAGACTAAAATAGCAGCCCAGAAGAACCATCTCCCCTATGAGAAAAGGCATCCCTAAACCTAGAGAATATTTTGGAGAACTGGATCTGGTTTTTTCAGACATTTTTACGGTTATCTATTGCTTAATCATAATGCAGTAATGTCATAAACCAACTGATAAAACAGCAAAGGACTTTGAGGGGAAAAAAATTTGAACTATGAAAATCGAATTAATATTCTGGGTGCTCATAAATACCTCAGTAGGATTCCTTTTATAGACAAGGAAACAAAGATAAACATATGGATAGATAGGTAGATAAGTAGATAGATATAGATACGCACACACATATAACTAATGGATTTAAACCAGTAAGTAACACATTACAAAAAAAATAAGGAACTCAGGAAGCATTACTTCACCCTTCAGTGCAAGGCATGAGTCATCAGCTAATCATTCAGCAAAGACAATAGGGAAGAATGGGCAAGAAAAGCAGGGTCAGGAATTCATAAGTCCATTCTCTGATATGTCACAAACCAGTTGGAAAGCCTTGGGCTCAGGCAGCTTTGTACCTAACTTTTTAATCATACACAAGAAAAACATTAAGGCTGTAACAAATCTTTAGTACCTCAAACAATATGCATTTGCTCTACAGTGAGCTTAAGGTCTACCCCAGTTTTATTTACCCAATACTCCTACAAACAAACAATTTTTAGTGGCATAACGTATCAGAATGACAGTAAAACATAAAACTTCATTCTACCCACATTTGAAGCTGCAACTGCTTTAGAAATTTTTACTAAACTTGGTTTATTCTTGTGGGAGTGTCTGGACTCACCAGACACAGGCAATTTTTCTACTGAGTTGCCCAGGATACACACAGAGACCAGCAACCCCAACTCTGCTTTTGCTGAGGCTGCAGAGGCAACAGCAAAGGGCTGAGGCATTTTCTGAACTCTGCTTACTTTGGTAAAGCCAGGAACATCAGCTCTCACCCAGGCCAAGAGCGCCACTACCTCAACACAGTTAAGCTCTCCCAGCAACACATCAGTGACTAAGAGGACAGTTTCCAGCAGTGCAGGTGCTGCAAGGGTTACAGCTGAGCCAAAGCCCTGAGAAGGCATTAAGGATCTAGCACATATAGGCAGTTACTGAATTTAACTTCTTCAATTTTTTTGTTGTCAAACACCTCGGACATTGACAAAATAGCTATTCAACAGTGGCTATACTTTATATACAGACAGTGGTTAGAGAAAGACACTACATCACACAGAAGGACTTTGCAGTAGTTAATAAACTTTGTGTCTGAGGAGACCCAGCAGGCCTGTTGATGAAAAATCAAGGGGAGTATTTATTTATTTATTTTCACACATGCTAGGGCTTGAATCATGTCATTGATAAGTAACAGCTGGCTTCCGTGCTACACTTACTAAAAAACACTGACTCTTCTGTTCTCACTTACAGACCTAAAAAATTTGCAGCCCGCTAATAAAATTTTATTGCTTCTGATTAGGCAACTGATGCAGCAGCAGTAGAAGCAGCAAATCACCACCTCACTTTCCTGTGATGCGTATGTATGTTAAACATTTATCTATTTTCATTAATAAAGACAAGATCCATGCTGAATGAAAAAAAAAACCCAAAATACTTATTTCCCTGGAACTGCTCTTTGCCTGATCAAGATGTATGCTCTTTTTATCTGCCTATACCACCCCAGACTTTTTATGCAAATATTGAAAATGAACAATCCACTTTTCCTCTGTATCCCACTGACACTGGCTCCCTGAGTAAACAGACCTGGATGCTGAGTACATAAACAGGAAGTAAACAGTAGTTAAAAATAAATATAATTATTTCAGGTTATTAGAATAAAGATGTAGGCTCTATCCTGGCAAACGTTTATTAACCACAGCTGGAACACTTCCAGATTAAGCAGCATGCCACTGGGTGATCAGTAACCACATCTCTTGCAAACCTCCAAAAACTAATTAAGATGTAAACAGAATCAAGTTTTATGGCTCTTCAATTTGTATCAAAAACAGCAAGGATGAAGTTGCTCCTGAATTAAGTTAATGTTGCTTAGAGTCTTTTTAAAGGCTGTGGGTTCTTTCTGAACATAAGAAAAAAAATTTTTTTTTTTTTTGCAAAGGGCCACAAGCTGGCACGGGTTGCCCAGAGAGGTTGCAGTCTCCATCCTTGTAGATATGCAAACTCTGACTGGACACGGGCTGAGCAGCCTGCTCTAGGTGACCCTGCTTTGAGCAGGGGGCTGAACAAGATGACCTGCTGAGGTGCCACCCTATGTCACCTTGGTGATATGGACACCAACTGCTTTTACACACACCTATTGGTAATCGTGCTGCCTAATCTGAACTTGCTAAGACAGAGGGGGAAGACCGTTGCACACAGGTATGACTTCTTCCTGCCATGCAAATTCTCTTTTCTAGCATACTTCTATTCTTAAATGTTTTCTGACTTGTTTCTTAATATAAATAATTAATGCAATTAGTGGATAAAATTATTTCTGTAATCAGAAAAACCACTGCTGCTGACCTAAAATTATTTCCCTAAACCCAGGAAATTAAGTATAGAACATCAGCGTAAGCAACAATGAAACTTTACCAAACACAGAGCATTACCTTCTTATTACCTGAGGCCAAACAAGCCTGCTGAACAGAAGAAATAACTGAAATGTACTAGGGAAAAGGTTTTGTGTTTAGAGTGTCGGAATAAGATACAGAAGAAGATCACGTATCTATAACCATTAAAAATAACACTGGACTTCTGGTTTTTTTTTAAGCGTACCACATTATTTCTGCTATAATGAGAATGTTTACTTTGCAGAGACAAAGCAGGGAACTGAAATGCTGAGTATTCTTGTGACCTGACTCGTGGGTATTCAAGCAAAATACAAACCAACACCAAGGACTTCCTAGCGCTTGTTACTCAGTTACAAGACAAATTGCTACAGCTTCTATGCCATGCACCAAATCATGATGAAAAGCAGCAGTTTTTAAGCATGCATGGGTTTGCTGCATCTGAAGGACAAAGAACAGCTCTTTCCCCTCACATAAATCACAGTTGCATTTTTACCCCTTGAAACTAGCAGTCACCCTGTAAGTTTACATACAAACATGTAAGAGGTCAAGGTCTTTATCTTGTCAGTAGATGTAAGAAAGAGTTAGAAACTATTTTAATGAAAAGAGCCCAGTAACAGCTGAATGCAACAGCTGACTTTTGGTAAGCCCAGACTAAAAAAAGATTCCTCGTTTCTTTTACACATAGTAGGTAAAAAAGCAAAATGTGCCACAGAAAAAGAACTGCCAACACATCAGCTGGGATGACTGGGTGAAAAAAGAAAAAAGTGGAATAATTTATTGTTCTAGATGTCATGCAGTGTTTATACCTGGAGTATCAATCTACCAGTTTACACCTACCAGTCTCTGCATAAGGCTTCAGGGCAGTGAAGGGCTCAAGCACCGGCTTAACCATTCCAAGGACAGAGGTGGTTTTGTTTAACCTAAGGTAGACCTGTGCTGACAGGAACTGGTCTTATGCAATAGACTCCAGAAATTGCTGGAGACTCAAAAACATCAGGGTCAGATTCTTAGGCTGAACCTCAGAAGGTCTCACACCACTCCAGCTAGAACAAAGCCTTAAAAATCTTTGACAAAGCTCTTGAAACAAGTAGATGTTTTGATTGAATTTTGCTAGCTTACTCAAGTGTGAGAGGACATCTGAATTATTTTTAAGTGCTTTTACTTGCTTTTTTTCCTGATCAATAGAGCAGGCTCAATAAAATTTGTCAAGAAGTCTAATACTGTTTGCTGTTAGTATCTTTCCTTCTTTATTTTAGTAGAGAGTACTGCTACAGAAAAGATAGGGTACACAGCTTTTTAATCGTGGGAGAAGCTATATAGATGTATCAGGACAGATAGCAATATTTTCATCACACATTAAGGTATTTGCAATCATGGAATATTCTATAAAAGTAGTAGAATGAAGAAATTAAAATAAATTTTTAAACATATACAACACATATAAAAGATAATGCAGTACAGTATTAACTTGCATTTGTAAAAAGACTACACAAGAGTTTTTATTTCAGTAGTTTGATATGTAATAAAAAGCTGTTTTCAGCACACTGGTAGAAAAACAGCTGTGCAGAAATCAATGCAGATCAGCATTTCCTGTCCTTACCACTCTTTTACCCACAGTAGTGGTCAACTGACTTCTCAAACACTTTTTTCCACTCATAGGATTTAAGGTTTGGCATTTTAAAACCTAAAGTGATGCCTTAAGAGGCCACCTATAAACAGAGACCAGACAGGAGTAAGGGAATAAAGGTGGGTATTTATTTGAAGGGCCTTCAAGGTACACCCCGGGAGCCAGAGGCTGTTGCCAACATGGACCCCAAGATGGACAACAGGTCACGAGTTCTTTACACCTTTATAGGTTTGGTTCGTTTGCATAGCCAGGGTTAACTCTCCAATTAAAGCTTCAGTTTAATGATGTAATTCCCCTCAGCTTGCCCCCCTTTCAGAGGCTTTTAGTTTACACTTTTTGGGCCTAGGACAGTCTAGGTGTCCTTGAAGAGCAGGCCCAGAGAGGTTTTGTTATGACTACTCAGCACGAGAGAACAGAAATGAACAGGCTACAAGAAACCTCAGAGTTACACACTAAGCAGTACAGGATTCTGAAAAATATAAAAGTCAAAATCTAAGGCATCAAAAGCATTTAAATTAATATATTTTACAGGTACTCTTTTTTCTTTTAAACTGAGATACTGCACAATTTCTCCTTTCAAAATCACACAATAATTCAATTTGGAAGTGACCTCTGACAGTTCAGTCTCCCACATAAAGCAAGGCAAACTTCCAAGTTAGAGACAACTTCAAACTTTGATGAGATGCTGGAGGGTCATATTCAGCTAAATTCCAAGTAGGAATACCAAGACAGAATTTCCTTACTCTCTGGCATTAGCAGAAATTCAAGGTAGAAAAGAGTTACAAACTTTTGCAGTTAATTTCTATTCCAGTGAAAGGCCTTTTATATTCAGGTTTTATCTCAAGTGTCTTCACAGGGCTTTTTTTCTTCTGTTATCTTGCTCAGAGACTGGTCTGCAGTCTCTACACCTCCCTGACTTTCTCCAGTCATTAACTTCAATTCTTGTTTAAAACTTTTTACCCATCAACCCTTAATAAACAGTTCTATAGAATACTTTATGTATTACCTTTCTTCATTTGCTATTTGTTGATTTTTATTCCTCCCACAAAGCCACTTTCAAACCCAGATTTAATTCAGAGAACAATGAAGTTTATAGCTCTTTCAGTCCCTGCCTAACAACTGTCCTTGCAAGCTCCTGTCAGTTTTTCTGTACATAGAGAATGCACAGAACCAAAGTAGACATTAGTAGAACCAAAGTGACATTCTTACCAACAGCTCCCTAAGTACTTAAGATTGGCAGGTACCCAGAGAGACTATTCACCCTTACTCCGTGACTTCACTCCTCAACATATTTGATCCAAAATTTTGCTGCTGTATCCTCACTGCTCATAAAACAGCTATAGACAGCTCTGCCACTCTCAGCAGCTTCACACACGTTGGTTTAGTGCATTTCTCTCTATAGTACATAAGATGCACTGGGTGTCTCACTTAACCAGGGAATCCATGAGTGTCTTTTGAAAAGGAGCTGGAGCACAACCAGAGGGCTGGGAGGGGTAGCCAGGGTAGCAGCCAGGACTAACCCCAGTGCAGGTGTGCTGCTTAGGAAGGGCTGTGAAACCTGCAAAGGCAAGACAGAGATCTTGATTCAGCCTTAATAAGGTAGAGTTCAACAGCTGAATATCTATCACCATGGGCCCATGAAAGGAAGAACAATCACACACATACACACTTGTGGGCATGGTTTCCTTAGTGAGGTTTGAATGGGCATTATACAGAGAAAGTGATAACTGAGAGTGATAAGGCTAAGACTCAAATTTTGAAGGGATGCGTGTAAGAAGCTGATGAATCTGCACTAAAATTCAAAGGATATTCTGTGTGGGGCAGAAGAGAGTCATCTGCTTAAATGTAGTTCTTTTTGACCTGGATGAGTGGATGAATGCCACTAGCATCTTCTGAGATGAATCCAACACAGTATAAGCACCAGGAGTAGAGCTCCATGAAGCAAACACATACTCTTACAGCTTACACTTTATCATAGAAAGCTGTAAAGGGGACTAGGCTTCCCACACACATCAAGTGCTACCTCCAGAAGACTGTTAAAGTACTGTAGACTGATGTCATGAGTACTGTATGCCACTTTCACAGTATCACATTCCTTTTAGTATCACAGACAAATCTCAGCTCGAGAACATTCCCCATGACTCCTCAGCCAGACAGAAAAGAGTACACTTCTTGCAAAATCATGTGAGTTCGAGAGCATTCCATGTAATTTAAAGAGGCACAAAAAGGTTTTCTTTCCTTTTGAAAAAAACACCCCCAAACCAACATTTGCAGAATCTGTTCATAGAGTATTGTAAACAAGCTCAGAAATAGAACTTAGTTGTACTCAGTGTTCTGGTGAAGTTGGACTGTTCTGTTTTGTGATGGTGCTTCCCTCCCAGGAGAGACGCATCATGTTGCTGATACACTTTAAGGGTTTCTTACACATGCTTTCAAGACATACCTTATTTGAAGCCTGAAATACAACAAAAGCTGGCTACTCTCCATAAATAAACTGCCATGTCCTAGATTGCTTCTTACTCTTGGACCCCTCCCTATGAAAATGCATGACCCAAAAGCAAACTGCAGTTGGCAAAGTCTCTGTGTGCTTTTAGAATACCTCCAAATGCAACAGCATCTGACTGGCTCTGAAGGGGGTATTCCTACAAAATCTGCTGTTGGGAAGAATATAAGTATACTCTGCCATATACCTGGTGGGCTTACTACATGGTGTTCACTAATTCATATTTACCCAGCCCTTTCTGTCCTTACAATAAAAACCATTTCTTTTCATCCTGTATTGCTTTATCAGCTCCTCCGTTCAGTACCATAAACTTGTAAGGAACAACTGTGGAATAAGTTAAAAGGTATTTCAAATAAGACATTAACATCTTCATAGGGTTATCTTCTCCATATTTTGTTTCAAAGGTTTATTTTCACATAATTTCACAAATGAAAACAGCATTTCAAGACACAAAAGTAGTTGCTGGTCACCTACAGGGTTGCTGGCTCACATTTTACAAGATAAGTACTGAAAAAGGAGGCAATACCTGTTGTAAAGCAATAACTAGAAATATCTGTGCTCATTCAATATCTCCTTTGTTTTGGGAGAGGTGCAAGATGGAATTGCAAGCAGCTCCCTTCACAGGGTCAGGACAAGTCTGGGACTTTGCTGGAGGCTATGGGGTGGGAAACAGAAGGAAACCTATTTTTAGATAGCTATAAATGGAAAGAGACAGCACTGGCATTTTAAAGCTTTCAGGACAAGAGTTCTTTTCTGTTTCGATTTTTTTTGAGGTGGGGAAGATAATTTGTCTTTTATAAATGAAAGGCAATAACAAGATTAAACAGAAAATTAGGTACTAACATTTTTTGGAAAAAAGTATTAATCAGATTAAATTTCATTTTTACAATAGGATACAGGCTCTCTCCTGGTCTCCTTTGCTCTTGGGCTTCTGGCAGTTATCAAAATGGTACAACTGGCAGAATAGGGATCAGCAAAACAGATGGAAGTGAATACAATTTCTTTACAATTTAAAAAAAAGCCTGAAATTCTTCTGTCCTTTTTATCAATATCCAACTCCAAACAAGAGGGGAAGAAAACTCCATTGCTGATGTGTCTTCTTGTTACAACTACAGTTATTTCTGATATAATCTTCTTGACAGCTGACCCAAATGCATGTCAAAATCCCCCTCCCCTAAAAATTTATTCTGGGGTTTTCATGAAGGCAGTGGGGGGAAGCCAACCTATGGATACTTTTGATTGACATGATGTGCAAGTTTTGTCTGCAGCAGAGTAAAACACCATCCCTCTTACTCTGACAACAGAGCTGACAGACTTCCTGAGGAAGCTCAGAAGAATCTTACTTCAATATTAAACTTGTAAAGGCCCCAAGGGAACCAGAGCAAAGAAGCTGATCAGCTTTTTCCAGCATTCTGCCTGACTGGTACAAAATCCTGGTGAACTAATTTGCTTGTGGATGAGCACATTTGCTGCTTTGTCATATAGTAACAGATTTCAGCTGCTTCAGGTCAACTCACAGAACAGGATGGGAAAATAATGACTAAACATCCCATGAAAACTACTCTGACTTTCACTTAAAAGAGCAGTTAGTTCACCAGTTTTTGTCCTTCTCTGCTGTAAAACAGAAGAAAAAATGCTGACTGAATTATAACAACCTACAATAAATAATTTTTAAATGATTCCATGCTTCATAAACAAAACCACATCAGCTGCATGAACTGTTTTCACATATAAAAAAATATGCTTTAGTCTAAAAAGGTCAGCCTTCAATGACTGTATGTTAAGCAGAAAGGTTGCTTTCACAGAATGATAAATTCTGTAGGTTACGTTCCAATAGGACATACCCAAATCTGAAATTCCAGCACATATTACTGGTTCAGGTTCCAGGTAAGTAGCACCAGTGTTAAAGACAGGCCCCTTGTACATAATTGTCTAAAACTCCAAAGCACTTTACAAATTTCCATGACTTGCATTTGAGGCATTGGAAGCTATAAAAAGTTCCACAGAAACAAAACCACCATGAAACATTTAGTGCCAACCATCCAAATTTCCATGACAATGGCTTCAGTGAGCTCACCTCATTGGTACTACAGCAGCAGACCAATAGGTCAGTAAATGTAGAGAGGCAACTGTTAAGACCTGGTAAAAGTAAGATATTTGGCTACAGAGCTCCCTGCAATAATCACATGAACCCCCCAAAATGTTTGATTGAAAAAGAAATGAGCTGTTTAGTTATCTCAGCTTTGCCATTTTCAATAGCAGGAAGTGTGCCTGTTCAACTACACATAAGCAGCCTCTTTTCCCCAAACCTGCAATTTCACAGAATAGCTGTACCTGAAAATCCTGTTTGGTAGCTGCATATCAAAGGTTTCCCCGGAAGAAAAACATGCTTTTGATTATAGTGATGGTGCTGCAAAGATATAAAGAGAAACATTCACATGTCCAAAGCTAGCAACTTTTGAGTTGGGAAGAAGCTTCCAGATACTCCAGCCATGAATAATTTTTGGTTTGGTTTGGTTTTAAAATGCGACCATCAACACGTGTGCTCACACACACAGTGCCCTTTGAGAATGGAAGACAACAAACACGTTCATGCTCTCTTCACAGTGCTTCAGTTAATAACAGACAGAAGTCTAGGGCACAGAAATTCCAGATAACCTCTTCAGCCCTGAAATTTTCACCTATTTAAACAGAACTAAACCTCATTTTGTGATAAATGTCACTGCATGTGACTTCCAGTCAGAAGTGTTTGGACAATGCACATGATGTGACTCTTGGGGGTGTCTTGTGCAGGGCCAGGAGCTGGACTTCATCCTTGTGAGTCCCTTCCAATTCAGCTTATTCTGTGAAAACTCTCCTACTAAAATTCTATATTTATGCGTTAATGCATCTCATGATTAATTATTGTAACATGGTTAAAAAGCAAGAATAACTGAAAACAATTCAGATACAATTCAGTACAGCTAACTCAGCTAAAACCAATACACAGTAGCTAAAGTCATTCCCTTGCCTCAGCCTCTGCTCTTTGAGTTCTGGCTGCTCTTCCCAGCTCTATGGCCTACCTTCCCATACAAATTAGTAAGCATCTCTTGACATATTTTGAATATCTTAACTGATATGTAAAATACTACCAAAACAGAGGTTGAGAATTTTTTTCCTCTCATTCATTGGCATCCATAAGTATTTCAGCTTGAACAGTTGAGCTGTAAAGGCTTCTAATAAAAAAAGAAAAAAAAAGCTAAGATGTAATTCCTTTAATTGAATAATAGTTGAATAATTCCGTTGAGGATTTACTCGTTAAGTCTTTAGTCAACCTCTGTACACCACACACAACCTCAGCTCCTTCAAATTGAAAATAAAATGGTTCAAAAGACTTCTTAAAGTATTTAAAGCTTTTATTAGATGGCACAGTAAAAAAGTTCCAACAACCCCTTAAAACAGAGGTTTCTCAGAAATGCTGCAGCTTTTACATTCAGGACGATGGGAAATTACAAACTGTAAAGAGGTTCTTTACCTGATTTTCCCCTAAGGAGATTTCTATTTATGGCACTCAGAATGGAACTACTGCTTTGGTGTTCTCAGAAACATCTCTAGTACACATAAAAGACTGCTTCATTATGGTAGCCTTTCAAAAAAGTCTATGATGTGAAACAGTATTTTAAATCATCAAATGTCAGGCAAATAAAGTTAAACTGCAGTGCTGCAGACATATGTATATGGCAAAAAATCCAAACAAACCCTTAGTTGTATTATCCATCTTTGACAGGACCTGGGGTTTTCCCTGATCCTGCAGGATTTACTAGTAGTTTTGCTACTGGTTGGCTCAGAACATGTTAACCACATGAAGAGAGCTAGCACCAACTTCCAGAGTGCTTTTCAGCAAAGAAAAGCAAACCGTGTTTGACTAGAGGCTAAAAGTTCTGTTTTGAATTGCAGAGGACAGAACCTGTCCAAAAGAGCAAGCTCAGCTCCCTTGTCGGGCTTGGCTTGTTAAATCTGAAGGTCAACATGAACCTGAAAGAAGATACTCATGAGAAATTAATTCAGAAAGGCATAAATGATTCAAGAGAAAAACCTTGCTAAACTGCAATCTACATGGCCAGGAATTTCTCTGTGGAAAGCTCTACTCCTTACTAAGCACCCCTAATGTGCCTGACAAATGCAGAGGACAGTGCCCTCCTAGACCTGCGCAGCCACATAAAAGCCGTGTGAGCGACTGTATTCCGGCCCTCTCCCATCCAACGGGGAACATCCAAGCAGAGCAGGTGCAATTCGAGCCTGGCATGCAGAAAAAGAAATGGAAGGACGAAGAATAAAAGCAAACAGTTCCAAAGGGAACTTAACTGCTGAGTAACTGAGGGGTTTCACCACAGGACTGAGTTAATTTCAAATGCTGAGCGCGTATTCCTCAGTCATCACCCAGGCCCCCGCAGGGAAAGGCGGGGAGTGACTGGCATACAGAAAACAGTGCATTTTAACTGCTTGGTATTTTGTGATGATCCGCATTTATCTGAAAGCTGTCAATTGGTAACAACATTTTACTCCAACATAAACTGACCTGGAGAATCACACTGAGTAGAAACGTAGTGTACTCTGACAAGGGCATTGTGCAAACTTGGGCACCAAAACATAGCTCTGGCAGAAATCTGCATTTTCTCTTTGCTACACTGCTGGCATCCAGCCTGGGAGACAAGCGAGGGTCTGTCCTTTCAGCCCTACCCACAGCGTCAATGGCTTCAAGGAGATTCTTCCACAAGCAAAACGGTGGCTTTTGAGCCTTCCCTCCTCAGTGCTTCCCAGTTCTTGCCTGGCACTAGTTCTCTGTTAACCCCTTGATTCTTGATACAGTATGCAAGTATTCAAATTCCTTTACAAAAAGGGTTATCGGGGTAAGTGCACTAGCACGAACAGGAGTTGCACTCTACAGAATACCACCACCACTTACTCACCTACCCAAATAATTTATCATAAGTAAAACGGGCTTAAAAGTAAGACAGGTTTAACAAATGTGTAAGTCTTTTGGCTTCAGACAGTGTTAAAATGCCTGGTTATGATGGCTCCTGAAGAGACCAAAACTTGACTTGTTTGGCTAAAATATAAGTCATTCACTGAGGGATTAAAGATGTCCAAAGGTGCTCAACTTTGCTGGAAGCTCTGGGGAATAAAAGAAAGAGGCATGTCAGTTAAACTGGAGCAAAACATCCTCATAAATGAATGTGATATACCCTAGAACAGACCAGCAAAAAAGCCAAGATCATCCTTTCAGACCACTCTTAAAAAGGGGGGAAAAAAAAGCAGGAGGGGATTTCTTGGCCATCCTGATTTCAGTCTTCATTCCTTCACAGAAGGCAAATCAATTTCATTTGTAGCTTCTAACCTAATCCCATGTATGTTCCTCCAGAAGTCTACTAGGCACTCTGTTATATAGAAAATTGTAGGAATGATGGCAAAACACCAGCAAGATCAATTCTAACTCAGCATATAAAGCTAAAT
>VZRO01002920.1:0-33459 GCA_013397915.1 Daphoenositta chrysoptera
TTTTTTTTTAATTATTATTTTTCTATTATTATTATTTTTATCTTTTTTGGTAACAATTGAAATCTGGGTAAGAAATGGGAGAAAAGGCATGTTGCCTTGGGGCCAGGAATGACTACATATACAGCTAATACAGTTTTGGCTACTTTTTAAAAACTTCTCCCAGGGGCTGAAAAGCTGATCCCACCAGCAGGCAGATAACCAAATTAATTTGTCAAAGGCTTGATCTGTGCCTCCCAGAGTCTTTGCATCTTGTAGGGCTTGGAAGCTGCATTCTCTCTTCTCGGCACTGTTGTCAGTTGAATGCTGCCATTTTTACAATTTCAAACCCTGCCATGTTGCACAGAAGAACTGCAGCTGCTGCTTCTTGGGGTACTGAGTAAAGCATGCTCCTGTGACGGCCCCCAGAGACCCATGCACAGCACAGCTTATTGAAACAGATGGGGTGAGGGAGGTATGCTTCATTGACAGAGCACATTTGTCTAAATACAGGAAGAATGAAAACACAGCACTTACCACTGGTACATAATCTTAAATCCAGTGAAGTTTGGAATGGGGGAGATGAATGCTGTGCTTGCCATGGTGTAATACACAAACACATAAAAAACCTCTTCTTCATTCATCCTTGATTTTTGAGTACATTTGCCTCTTTAAAAATCCGCAGAAAGCAGCCAGGCTGCTCATATGAGCAAGCTGAGAGATAAAGCAGAGCATTTAAATATCTATGAACTCATTCTAGCTATGCCCTTTGCCACCATGTAGCAGAAGAACTATGCAGAGCCCTCACAATGATGTGCAGACGTTGCCCACAGGGCTTCTTATTTTTGAAACCTGGAACAGACATCCATTTTCTTATATGCTTCTGAGTCTTTCACTTAAGACTATGACAACTTTCATAGACATTAGAGGCTGAGCTCTGTGAGATGTGTAGATTACCACCCCAATACAGATGTGGAAACTAAGGACATACGGCATGGTGGTTTTAATAAACTACCTAGAAATAAATTCTGCTCTCCCACCCTTATTTGTGTCTTCAGCATCTATTATTCTGCCATGAAGTGAGAGCAACTCCATGAGGTATTAGTTAAGATCAATGAAGAGCAGCAGGTAAATCTTTCTTCTCTCATGTGGTGTATTCTGGTTTGGGAACAAAGAACATTTAGACTCATGGAAACTCTCCCTCTCACACTTTTTCCTCTAAGGCAAGGAAGAATTTTCATCTTTGGAACAAGTTGCTTTATGGACAGTGTTAATTTTGGGCATGTGTTTACCACAGCTTCTTCTTCTTTAGGTTTGGCAAAGTCTCATTGCTCTGTTATTGCTGATAAAGCCTGGTTGTGTTAAATGCTTGACTAGAACAGGTGAGGAGATGCAGTCTAAATCAACCTGAAACAATGTGTTAGAGCATGATCCTAAATTAAAGACTAAGAAAGGTCTTATTTTCCTATATTGCTTTTTTAGTTTCTCCATCCCACATCTGATTACATAAACCTTCACACCTGGACTGAGATTTATCATCAGCAGGGAAATTCTGTGCTTTCACTGTTTGAGTGAGAGGATTAGAATTTCTTGGGACACAGGCTCAGTCAGGTCATACTAGCAGGACTTTGATCAGATGTGTGTCAGAACAGTATGATACATTTCGCAGTTAAGGGGAGGCTAAATGGATGGCTTCATCCACAAGAACTGCAGGATTTTGTGCTGGGTGTCTTTCCCTGCAGCTACCTTCTTGAGGCAGGAGAGTAAGGACATGAATACTTAAAAGGACTTGGCAGCCTGTTAGATTTAACACATATCCCTATCAGGTACAACAATTGCACAACAATAAGCCAAATTATACTTCTCTCTGGCAGACAAATAGCCATTGTCCCAGTTACAGATTGTAGTCATACCTGAAATAAACACATTTTCACTCTTCTGCTCATATCACTCCTGTACAAACTGTCATCTTCTTTAAACTTGTTTAGCAATTTGAATGGCAAAATAGCATATTTTCAATAGGAAAATTATCAACAATGGTCTAGGTCTCAGGATAGCGAAGGGACCATAAAACTAGCTCAACAAGCCAGCTGAGAATTTCCCTGGAGAATTTTCCCAGCTCTTGGCATAGGGGACATCTCAGGGATATGGCCAGAAGGCAGGGAGGAAAGGGGTGTGAACTGTGGCATAATCCTTGGGGCTATTGTTTGTTAAAACAGCCCCAAGGTTCCTCTTAATTGTGTTGTGGGCTGAACTGGCTCCCAACCAGCTGCTGGGGTGTGAGAACTACAAATATGGCAGAGGTACTTTTCTTTCCTCCTCTTCCCAGCTGCAGAAAGCACAGTTTGGCCTGGGTGCACAAGTGAGCCTCCCAGCTAATTCTTGTGGTGGAACCTCTGCGTTGTGTCGTGTCAGTGGATTCTAGCTCTGCTCTGGGACAGTTACCAACCTAACAAGCCGAATATCTAATTTCCTTAACTTACACCTCAAGATGAGTGAGCACACATATATATACACGCATGGACGCAAAATTCTGATGTGGGAGTCCACACGTGCACTTTCCACAGCACAATGGAAACAAACAGTAGGAGAAATAAGACAGCTTAATATTTTATAATTGACCGACCTAGTCTACGGCTATGTTAATTAAGGATGAAAAAGAAACAAGTTATTTTACCACACACAAAGAGAGAAATCACACCAGACCTAGAGTTTTCAACACTCTTCTCCCTGATAGTGTTTCATGTAATCATCTTTTACTAGTTTTTGGAGAGCTATTTATGATATCAATTTTGAGAAATTAATTTTTTCACAGGCTCTACATTTTGCAAATGAATAAATCTAGACCAACACTAGGATTTTGTACAGATATGTGACATACTTAAAAATAACTTGTCTCCCCAACAGCAAGTCCACACCTCATCCTGTTAACATTTGTGGGACATGTAATTTAAAACCAACTCCACTTAGCAGAAAGCCTACCAGTGTGTTTTACTGCGTGCACAAATACCTGTCAGCCAGAATTTCAACCATGTCATAGGGTAGAATGTCACAGCCAGAAAACCCACTTTTACCATCCACACAATTCAACAATCAGAATACAGTGATTGCCCAGTTTTCTAAGGTCCTTTCTGTCCTGTATCAGTTGCCATCTTGCTGTGAAAAATCATTTGTATCTAGCAGTTAGCTCAACCAAGTATTGGAGACCAAAAAGTGGAACCTGACATGTGCAAACTTGGGGTACCAGACATCGTATATAGACAGCACTAAACACACTGAAAATAAGAGTGTCATGGGTCATTACAACTAAGGACCCTGTCAGAGAGCAGAACTTCAAATTACCTGGCTTAACAGAGGGTAGTGCAGAATGATAGAAGAATCATAGAATCGTTGATGTTTGAAAGGCCTAGAAAATAATTGAGTGCAGCCATTGACCTAGCACTGCCAAGCCCACCACCATACCATAACCCTCAGTTACATGTCTATGGGTCTTTTAAATACCTTCAGGGATGGTGACTTTACCACTTTGCTGGGCAGACTCTGCCACTTCTTGGCAACCCTTTCAGTAATGAAATTTTTCCTAATATCTACTCTAAAAGTCCCCTGGTACAAGCTGAGACTTTTTCCTCACCTCCCACAACTTGATACTTGTGAAAAGGGATTGATCCCCACCTAGCTACAGCCTCCTTCCAGGTAGTTGTAGAGAGTGCAAAGGTCTCCATTTCCTTTCTGTCCTTTATTCTGTGTTGCTTTTTCTATAGGTTTTGCTGAAAAGATGCGGAAAATAAGATAAGTACACAGGGACTCTTTTGATTTGCTAGATTCTTCTGACCACTTAAGGCAATCTTGCCTGAACACAACCTAAGACAAACCTGCCTAAAGTTTGTCTCACTACCCATAAGTTCCCCATAAACTCCCACCTACCTCCACTTCATAGCTTTGACCTAGCAGAGGCCCTGCTCTTTATGCTACACCCTAACACAGAGCTAGAGAAAGATTATGAAACAGGGAATCTATCCAGGAACAAAATTGCATATTTTTTTTTTCATCTTCCAGAGGTAAATAAAAAGTCAAGACCATTTGACAATGGGAAATGGGATTCCAAGCAAAAATAGAAGCCCATATTTTGTCAGATATCCAAGTTTTTTTTCTGGTGAGAGGTTTTTCACAAGAGTTATAACCCCTTTTGGTGGGGTTACATCACCATTTGATCTAAACCCCCACAGTAAGACTACATCTGCTACTAAGCTGTGTTGTAAATGTCTTTAATTTTTATATTTCATCTGAAGGGAGTTGTTAAAGTAGGTTTACAGGGTGCTGGATCTTTGAATAAAAGACATCAGGACTGAAGCAAAGCTCTGCATGACACTTAATTTTCACGCTAATAAGCCCTCCTAAAACATTACAAGATTTCGGTTTTCCCTGAACTTGCTTTCCCTTCCTGCATGATTACTTTTTTTTTTTTTTCCTCCCTCCTTTTTTTAAGGACACATTTGAGGAGAATGGTTTTATTTTTTGCCCAGATGACACCACTTCTCTTTTCACCCTAAGCCAGATGTTCTCCTCTCTCTGAGCAAATCTCTCTGAAGTCCTTTTTCAAAGCCATTGCTTTTATTTAGTTTTTTGTTGGTTTTCTTTCTTTTTCTTTTTTTTTTTTAATAATTGTTCTTCTGGACTCTCTGGGGCCTTTAGTTTGACTTTCGTCCGTGAGGGTGGGAAAGGATCCTCCAATATGTCTGTGCTCAGATTTTAAGGTTCCTTTGGATATGTTCTCCAATACATGAAAAAGTTCTTTCCTGGCTGAGCATAACTAAGTGTGGGACCCTTCTTGATCACTTGGAGGGGTCATTGTAGAGCAAACATGAAGTATTATCTTTCCTAGTTAAAAGTGCTTTCATTGGCTCTTTTTGCTGTGTATAACAGACAAGAGAAAAAATGTGGAGTCCAGGCTTTTGGCATGGCGACTCAGATTTGAGAATACTTTCACACAGCCATCAAACCTGGCTGGTTTGGTTTTTGTTTGAGGGTCTTGTTTTCATTTTGGACAACAAAACAAATGATTATGTATTGTGGACCTAGGTCATAGAGCAGATAAATGCAAGAAAAAGGAAAATCTGCCTTACTAAAGGAAAGAAAAAGAAGGAATAATATCAGTATTTAAAACCAACAAACAGAACATGGAAAACCAAGCACTCTACCTGCAATGTGATATTCATCTGAAGAACGAATGATATTGTCAAAATGCAGGGAGATTCTACAGCAGCTACAATAAAGAGAATTACATGTTTGCATCCCTTTGGAGAAGTGGGTTTGAAAAGAATTCAAGTATGTAAGAACAACATGGGTCATGTTCAACAGGCAGGCCTGAACCCAGAATTTGGTGTTGTAATTCAAGATGGGGCTCCTGGATTACGTGACGCATAGCAACTACCAGCTAGATGTGATGAGAAATATTTTTCTCTGTTTTAAACCAAGAAACTGTAACAAGGTTTCTAAAGGAATATCATTATAACTATTATTATGGCTGCAAGAAAAGTATTGAAACCAAGCACTCAAAAGTCAGTAAATTTCATAAACAGATTTTTTTCTGCAAGATTTATACAACCATATTGTGTATCTATTTTTGATTCGCAATTTCATTGTGAAACATATATTTTAATGGATTATATATGTCATTAGTGCACACCATAAATACAACAGTAATCATCAGATTCATAGCTAGCACTCATGCAGAGCTGTACATAATCACAATTCTCTACAAACATACTTGCCTCATGCTCAGAGTTCAAGTGGTAATTCCTGAATAAAGAACAGAGAGATCAGACTTGTGTAACACTCAGAACCATCTGTGCTCCTGGGGCTCCAGAGTGCAGACAAATGCCTGACTAGCTACTCCAAAGTACTTGTTGTCTGGCCTATTTTCCTGTGCCGGTATATTTATGCTTTCATTAAAATCAGCAAGAATAGCTGAAGCCTAATGTGTGCACCAGTCCCTAAAAATGCAGGGGCTTACTGCCCATTTCTCAGTAAATAGAGTCTGTAGAGATACAACATTAATTTTATTTCTAGCATAGATATAATCTACTTAGATTCAAGCTATTCTCTTTCATGCTGTCCTTTTAATATGTTTGGATATAAACCCTTCCCCTGCTTCAGAAAACTTCTGAAAACCCACCTTTCTGTGAGGCATGCCAGGTGCTGGACTACTCCCGCTCTGTGGGTGTTCTTCCTTAAATTATTTTGTTTGTAATGAGTCGTGCCTTCAGGGCCTTATCTCGAATTCCTTGCACACCCAACGTTCACTGAAGTTGATGGAGGTACAAAGGGCAGGTCTATAGATTGTGCTGGGATCTACTAAGCTTTCTCCTAATTATGCCTCCTGTGTGGGCTCTGCTGTCTTTTCCAAGTGAGGTGCAGCTCCTCGTCCTGAGTTCAGCACCCTCTTTCCTCTCACTGTCTCCCGCATTCCCCCTGCTTTTTTTGGGTGGCATCTGTCTAAGTAAGATGTTGCATGTGCTACTATCATGGACACATCTGCTCCCTGAATACAGTAGGCACTAATATTTGTTTCTCCAACCACCTATACACTACTATCCAAGATGCTGAAAAACTTTCATTCCATCCCCTTACCACCCTCTGAAAAAAATCACTGCTTCAGTGTTTGTGGTACATGTAATATATTATAGTCTTAGTCTTTCATATCTATCCTTATTAAAAACAGACTTAGCAAAGTTAATTAGGGGTAATTTGCATTCAAGCTATTCATTATTTACTTAGCTTTGAACTGCAAACTTTAGGAATGCCATTTGTTCATTAAAATTCCCAATCTTTGCCCACTTTCCCTTTGATAGCATAGTGGTTAAAGAAATTTGTGCTTAGCTGCTGACTAACCATTCTCTGCACACTTCAGAGATGGCTGGAGGCCATTATTTCAGCATTAGAAAATAGTTAATATTGAATGCCATGAAGTTAAATTTGTGTTCATTTACTTATTATGTTGGAAATCAGATGTTCACTCTGCACGAATTTCCCAGCACTACCCTCAGCCAATCTTTGCAAATTCAGGAAAAAAATAAAGAGTAAACAATAATGAGAAGGCAAGGAGGTTTGAAAGAGGGTAAAAAAGGGGGATTAAACAGATCTGTGAAAAAGAAATTTTTGCTTTATCCCTCCTCCCCCACAAGTCTTCTTTAATTCTCCCAGTTACCACCCTTTTTAGCTGCTTTTAATATCATAAGGGAAAAATATCTGCTTTTTATTGTTAACCACTAATCTGAACAATTACACATCTGTAATTCCTCAGAAGCTCGTGCTGTGTACTGCTAAGAGATACTGTAAGTTGAAAAAAGATGCAATGACATTTGTCTTGAAATAGGAAAGAAGGATCCATTTCTTAGTCACTCAGCGGGGATTGTTCCTCAAGTACTTGTTTAGTAACTTGGTTATGCCTGTCTAAAATGCAGGAATGATCTTTCCACAGCAAGAACCATATAGGCTAGAAAAGTAACCTCTGCAGAGGGCTGCAAGGCTGGCCAGATACTGCTGTGCTGTGTGGGCTGCGACAAACAATCTAGAACAAGTTTGGACTGTTAGCGCTTACTCAGGGATTGCTGTTTGACAATGCCTCTGTTTGATTTTCTTCTTCCAATGCAACCTAAAAATGATTAGATCTTCTAACACTCCCTCCCCCTTCCCTCCATCTCTTGAACTAATGAGCAAATAAGGAAAGAAAATTAAAGAATAAAAAATGTAAGCAGTGATAGGGTGAGATCAATAAACTGTGGATTGCTAGCACTGAGTAAGCTTGACTAATCTTCTGCATATTGCATGTTGAGTTAACTTGCAAGAGAAATATGTTCCCTCTTATTGTCCTGTGTCTCATTGTGGGAAAGGAAACAGGGACTGCAAATTAAAATACCCTTGATTTAGGTTCTGTAGGGAGTGCCCAGGAGTTCTTCCTATATTGCCACATGCTAGGAATTGAACTGTCTACACCCTTACAATGTAAAGAGAATATTTGATTATTTTTTTCAGCCCGTGACTTCTTTTGTGCTATTCCCCTCCGCACCTCCAGCAAAATGCTCACTAAAGATGCTCTTGAGTAGCGTGGGCACAGGACTCTGCCATTTCAGACTCACTCCTACAGGGCAGAAGGTGAAAGGTGCCTGAATAGTAACCCAAGCAATACTATACAACATGCTGGCATAAGACTTCTAGGGAATTCCTGAGCTGAAATATACTGCACTGAGGATTATTCACTGGGTACATACAGGGCTAAGAGGAGCTCAGACAGAAGTGGGCAACTAATGAAAAACAACTGTGTTTATGGACGTATTTTCATTACATGAGTTTTACACAAATAATGAGAAGTCTCTGAGTCACCAGTCCAGGAAACATACTACTCTTAGGATGGCTTCTTTTCTTCCACCATCAAAAATTCTACTTGGGGTAATGCTGGTGATCGTCAGTTTCCCCAAATTGTGGAACAAGGGAGTAAAGTTGTAGGTCTCTTCAGTCCCAGGGGAACCTATGAGAGAAGTTAGAGCAAGAATTAAAAGAAAAATGCTTGACAGGTTATTAATTTTATGTGCATGAAGGAAATTTAAGTAGAATGTGACTACCATAAATTTGTGATGCACCAGGCCCACAGGTGAAAGCAAATAAAGTTTAAGCAACAGAAGAAAACTCACAGGAATAGACTATTTAGGATACATGTAGAGTTGTAGTTCCCATCCTAGCTTATACAGAGCTAGAAATGTCCTCTTCTTCTGACATACAGGTATTACAGTGAAGGAAATGAGAAATACCACAGACTTCCGTGTAATTACTCAGATTGGAACCCATGTTTACAACTCCACTTGGAAAAATCAAATTAGTAAGCTGGATTTTCCCTTCTACAGCTGAAGGAATTGTAGACTGCACACTATATATATGGTGCTGATAGTCAGTTATGAAATAGGCTGCAATTTTTCCTGCTTTCTGAAAGGAAAAGCTTACTCTTGAAGAAAGAAAACTCATTCAAACTCTGCATGTAAGACCATTTTCAGCAAATGGCATCTACTTACACTTTATTTCTAAGCTCTCTCATGTCAAAAATCACCAGTTTGTCACAAAGGGGAACTGTAAAGGGCAGCTGAAGAAATTAAAAAATCTGTGTGCTGGATTTACTTTCGTTTGCATAAGAATAGGCTACTTTTTAATCTCTTGAGCTTCCAGAGGAAATACTCGTGAGGGTCAAAAGAGAGTAATTTAATTACCTCAGAGATTCACAAGAAATTAGGCTTCAGTGATGCCTAGGATTTGTTAAATTAATAGGGAATATGCTTCAGTCAGAATGTTTGACAGTTACACAGTGAATTTCTGGTGCCAGTGCATTTCCGATAGCTTCAGTAGGGTGAAGATTTAGCTCATGTTAGCTGTGAACCCAAGATGATCATTGAATGTGTTGAACCAGGCTACTGTTACTGTCCTAGAAGAGGACAGCATTCTGAGGCCAATTCCATCGCCCAATGTATACAGAGCTACAACTCTAAACCAGTCAAAGGGAAACAATATAAAATGCTGAATATAGTAACATTTGATTGAGGGTTGGGCGTTTTTTTCTTTAGTTTTTTGGGGTTTTTGGTGCTTGGTGTGGTTTTAAGATTTCCTTCGGGTTTTTTTGGTGTTATGCATTTTTTTTGTTATTATTATTTTAAAAATTGCTTAAAACCAATTTTTAATGTTCTGGGAAATATAATGTTCAAAAGGAAGACCATGGTAATAGATTAAAAGAAAAGGCCATGTAAAAGCCAGAGAAATACACAAATTCTGATCTCTGAGTACAGAACATAACCAGTCCTATGAAACATGTTTTCTATGGATTTACACCTACATAATGTGACCCAAAGTGTGACCATTTGTTTTCTCATAAGCCTAAAACCAGGTTTCTTTGCTTTGACACCTATATTTGGCTGCAACTGCACATGCATGTACCCACACACATGCACTCGCATTCTCGTCAACAGCCTTTCAGCCGTATGCTCACAGAGCAATATGGTCTCTCTTGGATAAGCTGTGTTAAATTAAAATTAAACATCACCAAGCTTTGTGCTCAGCCTCCCCTAGTGAATGTTCTGCTGTGGGTGTGCAGGGGGTTAATATCACAAATGTTCCACAGGAGGTTAGCAGGATTCCGTTTCAGCTAACATTTATTTTACCAGCTCCTGTTCACTTTCATCTCTGCTTATGAACACTATTATCTTGTTTGTAATAATATATATAGATCACTGCAGCTGCGCTCTGGAAAATTCATCCATTTTTTGAACTTTGCAAAAAATAAAATTTAAAAAAAAAAGAAAAAAAAAATTTTTTTTCAAGTGTTTTAGCATTACTGGCCCACCTTCCTAGACTGGTCTGTCATACAAATTGTAAGCAAAACTTTCATTAAGAGTGGACTATCATGTTTCTGATGTAACCTCACAGCCAATGTAGTTTTTGTCTTTTCACTCAAGAATAATTGTCAGCTGGTTTTTTGTTTTTTTTTTAAAGGAATAGGTTACTTCGGCTTCTCTGCTTTTTTCCCGTTCCTATTGTTAATTTCCTGTTGCAGGCATTACCTTTGACACAAGTATGACATGTGCAGCAGGTCATCACACTGTGCCTGAACTGTTCTGTCACTTGCTCGGTAGATTGCCAGCAATAATTTTGGTATCCATACTCTTACACAGCACTTCTCCTATCTTGCAAACATACAGCTTCCTGTCCTGGAATCAGTGGTGCCAATAATTGACGAACACTGGAAGGGCTATCAGCGTATTTGACATGTTCTTTCACAAACTTACAGGAGCATGCTAAGTGGCATGCTTTTCCATAGACATGATGTAAACTCAGTAATATTTGTACTTTAAAATCCAAACAGCCTAAAGAAGGAAATGGGTCTTTTTAAACAACTTGTACTGCATAGATACATTGAAAAGCAAATGGAAGACTCTAAAGATGCAGGACCAGGCTTGAATTTACACCAAAATTTTGAGCAGAAAAGCCTCTTGTGATATGTTTTCTATGGTTTGATCCTATGGCTTCTCCCTCGAGAGGCACACAAAGCAAACTCTTAGCTGTAAGTTCTTAATGTTTACCTATCTCCCTATTACTATAGTCCAGCTTACAATGGAACTATTATGCCAGAAATTGAATGGTGTGATACAATAATTGACTTCCTTACCAGTTTCACAGTCTTCCTCCACTTCAAGAAACAGAAGTCATTGAATGACTAGGTCATAACTCTATTCTGCTTTTCTCATTTTGAGACAGAAAAAGGCAGACTAATTTTCAAAGCCCCTACCCTGGGCTTTCAAAAAGGCAAAGCATAAAAGGAAGAATAGAAAAGGAAACAAAAAAGGAAATGAAATGAAGATTTAAGTGGTTAGGCCTTGTGCTCAGCAGTCCTCAAGATCAAACTCACTTGTCTCCATTCAGCAGCTGGTATCAATGATCTTGCGTTGTTCAAACAAGTTCCAGCATTTAGGGAGCTGGGATGCTGTCTTCTACTGCACTTCTGTAGAGGCTGCCTCTCTGGTTGCAACTGAAGTGTCCTTCAAGAAGCAGCTTTGCAATACTTTGACAAAGCCAGATATCACCTGTCCTCGAGGTTTAAAAAAAGGTAGTAAAGGGAAAGAGAGAGTAATCTCTCTTAGGCCTCTGCTGCTATCACTCTCCCTTTATATTTCATTTAGAGCACAACGTGAACAAAGGAGTGTTAGACATGCACACTGTAATGAAAATCCATGACTTGACCATGCATTCATAATTATTTTATAAATAAATGGCTTCTGGAGAGCCACATCTGTCTCTTCCCACAGAGTGTATGTCTTTCATTAATGTATTACAGGCTGAATGAAGGCAGCCTGAGTGCTTTGCTTGCATCTTCCTCTTCCTCTCCATCATTGTTCATGGATAGGTTTTTGTGGTTCAGAGAGAGCTGCATGCCCCACACGTCTCTGCAGGACTGATGGCTCGTCAATAACATTAGCCAGCATTATGGGCTGCATTGGTGTAGAACAGAATCAATATGGCCAAGTAAAAAGTCTAATCAGTTGACATGACCATCTTCAGCAGAGCTTATGTTACAAGAAATGAGTTTTCTTAAGGAATCAGCATCACCACTGGTTATTTGCCCCACACCAAGAACACTTGACAAAGATTTATTGTTTCTTGTTTTGTTAGCACTGCCACTTAAGCTGGTTATAGTGAAATAATAATTCAGATGAATATTCAAAGGAATAATAAAGACTGGATTCTGTAAACACTGCCCACATTTTCCTGAGAAGCTGAAAAGAGTCTCTATAGGGTATTTTGCAATGTGGAAGGGAAGCTGTGTCACTAGGAAATAAGATTAGGGACTCAGATAGAGGGATTCATGCCCTTTGTCTGACTGGGCTGCATTTGGTTTTCTCACCCCTTTTGTTTTTTACTGAAGGGACAGATTCAGCTCTCACTTTTACTTGTACAAATTGAAGTCACTTAACTGAAAATAGAATTTTTCCAGGTTTCTATCAGCGTAACTGCAAGCAGACTTTGGCAGTCATGCCTATGGCAATGTACATATCTTAAAACAAGTTTCTCACTGATGCATGGCTTCATCTATGCAGTAATTATGGAGCTGTTTTACAATCAACTCCCTTTCTCTTCTTGCTCACCCCTCTGCATGCAGATTCACCCATAACACGAGACCAAGAGGGGTGCAGCTATCAGATATTTCACTTTTATGAACTCTGCTGATCATCTGTCCTCATTTGTCCAGTCATCTGAGGGAAACCCTGTTCAATCATGTGAAGGTAAAGCATTAGTGAAATCATTAGTGCAGCATGGGCAGGTTAATAGGCCCATGCCTCAGCCATTTTTTTGCAGGCAACCTCCCGCCTACATCAGAGATACTTCAGCAGTGTTATCTCCTAACAGGTAAAAGAAAGTAATTGCATTTCAGAGGCAAATAGCTTGTTTGTGAATGGGCAAATGGACATGTTAACTACTCCCATCCCACTTTGTTAGAATGAAATAGCTAGGAAATATTCTTTTAAAAAAAAATCTTGAAACAGTTAAAATGCCTGTTCAAATTAAATACATAATCAGAGGAAGTTAAAAGATGAATCCCGTAGAGGCTGTTGCAGACTGGACATGAGGACAGGAACAGAGAATTTGATTAGGACTCCTCTGCCACTGCCAGGAGAAGTCTTGATGCTCACGGACCAGTCTGTGGTACTTACACGTTTATGCCAGTTTGGTGT
Source organism: Daphoenositta chrysoptera (assembly GCA_013397915.1). Taxonomy (NCBI): domain Eukaryota; kingdom Metazoa; phylum Chordata; class Aves; order Passeriformes; genus Daphoenositta; species Daphoenositta chrysoptera. Next base: position 13,242 of record VZRO01002920.1, read on the forward strand.
GACAAATCTGGTTACCTCCTAGCCAGTGGTACACTTTTACTCTCAGGGTTACTGGTCTACTCAATACTGTCACTGGCAGTGAGCAGTCACCCTGCCAAATTTTGTCTCATTTTATCCCTCTGAGGCACATACAGAGACATACATACTCTCTACTGATTTCATCACAGGGGGAATGTTTTTTCTGGGTTTTTAATATTAGAATAGTAACTATGGATTTCAGTCAAAATGGAGGCCTGCAGCAAAGAGCACAGACAAGTTCTTCATCCCCAGAAGTCAGCGTCAAGTGCACATCAATATTGAACTAGTTTCTCAGTCGCAGAATTCACCTCCAAGTTTCCAGTAATGCTGATTGTCAAAAATAAGACCTAACAAAAAAACCTATGTGGGAAAAATTAGCCCAGGATCTGTGTGTTTTGTGTTTTTTTTTTTTTTCTGTTGCTGCATGAAGAAAACTAAGGGGCTTTTTAACCAATTTAGATTCCGAATATAAAGTTGGTTAGGTTTTTCTCTGTCTTTTTTTTTTTTTTTGGTGGGAATCCTGCTGTGGAATATTAATACTGTAACATTAATTTAAATGGTTTATTAAAGTAAAAAAAAAAAAAAGGAACAGTCAATTTTTTTAAGATTCCACCATTTACGGTGATTCAAGGGAATATTCTACTCTCAGAGCCCCAGGATCTTGGTGTATAACATCCTCATTTGTGTTAATGGAAACTTTACCTCTTTGAATTCATGAGGACTGAAAAGTTTCACCAGGCACACAGGCTCTGTATAAATAAGCAGCACATAGCAAACATACTCTTTTAAAAGGATTATCACTTTGACAGCTATTCAGTTGGGGTGGCTTTTTCTGTCCCCTGGAATTCCCAGCTTGCCCTCTTAACTACACAGAAGGTAAATCTGTATAATACTTCACAGCTGCCTTTACTGGGACCTGACACTGAGCTTACTGGATGTGCTTTCCTGGTACAAAGCACCTCGTCAAGTTTCCTGCTCTGGATGCAGTGAACGCAGCTGATGAGCTGTCTTATTAAAAGTTATGAGGAAAGGATGTTCACTCCATTACTTTCTGAACTACTGGATAGACACAGTGAAGCTGCTGAGCCAGTCAGTCCCTCAGAGTCATTCCTTCACACAGAGGCTGGATTCTAACATTTAACATCACATTGCTCCCGTGGTGGTCACCGTCAGATTTTAATTTTTTGTTTTGTCTTGTTTTGTTTGTGCTGGCATTTTTTGTTCTGATAGCCTTACCATGATATTCCCTCATCACAGCAGACCAAACTTGAGCCTTGCTGTCCTGCTGGCACTAAGCACACTGACAAACCTCCCAAGAGTTTTAAGCTGGGCCTCTGCCATCCCTCTGCCTGTAGGGATGGGATCACGGCCAGGATCCAGACCTCCCTGCACCCTGCCTACTTCAAAAGAAAAGGGCAGGGCAGTGCCATGCTTGTTGGGGAGCCAATCCCCAGGAGCCAGAGGGAGGATAACACACAAGGTGCTGCACACAAGAGGGTTGATGAGACACAGGTGGTCAAGGACAACAGAGGTGGGTATACTGCAAGGAAAGCTGAGGTGTCAGGCTACTGCATTCCTGCCCAAATTCCTGTTGAGGGTGAGCTTGGGAGAAGGGGAACAGGAACAAAGCTGCAGCAAAGAGCAGCTACGAGAGAGATGTCTGGGCCATAAGCAAAGCTGAGAGAGGGTGAAACTGCTGCAGCAAAGCTGGCTTGGAGAAAAAACAACCTTCCTTTTGAAGATGATACAACATGCTGCAATCATGGTTCAATGGGCCAGCTTCAGTAGTGCCATGTATGCCATTACACCCGTTGTCTTCCCATCAGTAAAGAATGAGCTATTTTCTCAAGTAGCTCAGGTAAAAGCTGCAAACAATTTTTTTCCTCCACCACCTGCTTTGGAAAACTGCACTTGGACTGGAAGAACACAATTAAAAGATGCAGTAAAAATTGACAAATCTTGGTATGGGGAGCTGAAAATACATTACAATTCCAATAGAACTATAAATGAAAAACCCCTAAATTAAATAAATCTTGCACAATTATAGATTAAAATATGTTTGGCTTTAATGACTTAGCATATACAGGGCTTGATTCTTGAAATCATTGCTGAGACTATGTGGCTTGCATAGGGATGCAATAGTAAACAAATTACCTGCTGCTGTAATGCCATGTACGGGTGATGAGGGAAGGTGGACCAACATTTTGTTGGTTTTCTGGTTGTTGGTTAAAACTCTTTTATGGACCCTGCTCTCCATGCAAAACTGTGGCCATATAGATTCAGTAACAGCTAGCAGTGTCAATAATGGACTCAATAATGAGTAGAAAAGAAACCCAACCCAATAGCAACAAAACCTCTGGGGGAGCATTAGCAGCAATTGCTGTCAGCCAATGTTGGGAAACTGCCAGTCTTCCCTGATGGCAGCCTGTCAACCACAGGCTGCAGAAGGATGCTGGGCTGGGTGAGCTATGAGCTGGGAAACCTTGAAAGGGTCAGGCTTGGTGGATGGCAATGTGCTACTCCACCAGAGCTCAGAAGAGCTGGATTTGGTGGCTCAGACCTACCCAGGAAGCTGTGGGATTTGGAGCGAAGTGGTTGTAGAAGAGGCAGGTGTCCCTCCTTCCTCTGCCCCTTGCTTGCCCCAGCTCATGGCAATGGGTCTTCAATGTGAGTGCAGGGTGCTGTCCTCTGCTTTAGGAGGATAAGCAGGGATCAAATAATTTTCAATAGCTACCACTCCAGCTGCCAGGCCACAATAGCCTAAGGAGCTCCCAATTCCTTCTTGAGAAGGGAATGACTCTGAGTGGCTGGCCCCAGATGTCCACTGTGCTGAACAGACTGTGCCCAGAGCTCCCTGAGGTTTCCAGATCTGTAGATGGTTGCCTAAGCCCTCACTACAACTGAGCAAGTAGCTTCACCACAACACCCCTCAGAAGAGCAGGGCTGAGCCTTAACACAGAAACAACAACAACAAAAAAAGCAGCCCAGGAAAATAATTTTTCTCTACAAAGTCATTCAGGGCATGGTTTCCATCAGGCAAATAGCTCTGTGAGAATTAACTCTTAAGTCTATTTTCCCCAAGGTGTAAGTCCTGTGTTGGAGAGTGGCATAAAGGAAGGTTGTTCCACTCCCTGCAGCCATTCCCAGGGTCAATACCTCTCTTTCTTTTCCTGTCCCTTACTACTCACACCTACCATCTTGGAGTTTCTAGCTTTTAAATAAATTTGGTTGAAATAGGTGTGTGCATTCATATTACTGGGGAGGAGAAGTGCACCCAGGCAGACTCAGATGCATGCAATCAGATGGCATAACACTCATTTCCTTATGAAACTAGGTTAGAAATAAAATAGCAGTCTATTTTTTCAGGCCTTCCTGTTCTCAGTTTCTCCTACTTATTTTCAAAATTATGGTAGCTTAAAATAACCTCTATGCTGTATCTAGAAATTTTCATGTTATGCTTTTGTTGGATAATTTTTCTAAAAGGTCTCCTGATTTAAAATTAAGCATGTGAATATGATCTTTTTCTTCTCCTCCAACAACTGTTTTCTAGAAGGTCTGAAGCTGATTATATTGGGATTGTGATTACTTAGTGGCTTGACTAAAGCTGTTTCACAAATCACCACTGATGTGTTACTTTGAATTAAGATGAGAAGTTTTCTCATTTCATGTTTTACAGAAAGAGCCATTCTAAAATACAAGAGTTCAATGTGTACAAAAATTCCTCCTGAGAACTTGCCTTAACATGATATGTGACTGTATTTTGCAAGCTCTTTAGTCATGCATTATTTTGTTTTATTAGACATAGTTGACCCTTTGATCTTGGTGAATTAACACTTTTACTGATCCAGAGGCTGTGAGTCTAACTCTTGTGCTTGTTGACACTGTTTTTTTTGTTACCTGGCATTTTTAATCATGAAAATTCTTGCTATAGCTTATTCATTTCAAATATGTTCATAGAGTTGATTCCCTGACATCTTCTTTGTCACTTAACAGCTTTCTCTGACTTTTCTCTATGGCTGAGCTCTTGGAGCTTGCAAGAGTGTAACACAAGGTTCACATGCATTTTGGCAATTTACCGCATTTTAGAAATGTCTACTTTGGGGTCTTTGACATCACGAGAAGAAAAAAAATAAAAGAAAAAAATTACTGTAAAGCTTTTTCTGGGCTGTGACCAGCTGAAGGAAAACACCAGGTTTTCAGGATAGAATTAAGTGTATTTGTAGAGAAACTTGAAACACTGTGCACTTCTTGGCCTGAATTCCTGTAAGCCAATACGAAATGCATATATAAGATAATTAAATTCTCCAGTTGCAGTTTACATTTCATTCATGTAGCATTTATCATTGGAATCAGTGGACATTGACTGCTGTAGCACGTTAAGGGTTTGACCATTGTTACTCTGATCTTAATTACAAGACCAGGGCTAGGATACAGAGTATAGTTTCCTACCAGCCCCAGGCATGTCAGACTGATTAGAGCCTTTCTTCACCAGGCTGGGTTGAACACACCCAGGCCAAAATGGAGCTCAGTGAGTGTAAAGTTACGTGAATGGACACCAGAGGCCATGGAAACAGGACGGAAAATTTTAAACAGCAATGTTTTACATCTTGTAAAATAACAGAGCAGCTAGAAAATAATTTTTTAAAATCCAAATTTCCAACTTTGTCTTTTCTCAAGTCAGAGAAGATATATCAGGCAACCTGGGATATCAAATATCTGATTTGATACCTCCCAACACCTTTCCCAAATCGTCAGCAAAGGAATGTTGTTATTTATCCCCAATGAGAGAATATCTATCTGAAGTATATTCCACTGCAAGACAGCTCTGGAAACACTTAGATCAGGACTTCTACAGGAGTACAGTCTTTGTGGAAGTCCTATGCCTTAGATGTCTTAATTCTAAAATTTCACAAAACTATGGTGCAGCAAAATTCTGCAATAATTTTGCTACGGAGGATTAAAACATATTGGAAAAATTAAATCAAATGCTCTAACCAAAAAAAAACTTCCAGTGATCTTAAAATGTATTATTCAAAAGGTAAAGATAGGAAGGAGAGTGAACTGCATAAAAATACCACCTTGGAAAGAAAGAAAAAAGATCTTATATAGCAAGAATACTTTTACTGACCCAAGAAAGGGCTGATAAGGAACAGAAATTACCCTCAGATATGGTAAAAGTGTAGATATTTCTTAGAGGCATGAGAAAATGAGTTGGCAAGATGAACACATTTAGTGTGTATTGTGGTACAGATGGGAATACCAAAGGGCCTTGAACTTATCCTTGTAACGGTCTAGTTACTTAGTTAAACACCACTGGGTATAGATGAAATAACATGGAAAGGAAGTCCAACCCCTGCTTTTGCAGATAACCGTATTTTAAATCTTCTCATAAACTGATTCTCTATCATCTAGCTAGTTCTCATTTTGGCCTCTTCTGCTGATATTGGAGCACTGATCCAAAATGTCTGTGCTCCAGCACTTAACCTTGTTTCCACTTTCCAGCATAAAATGATATATAACTATTTGTTCTTGTTAGTATGCATAGTTTTTCTTTTTCTCTAGTATTTACACCCTGCACCATTGTCTTATGTTTTTACAGCACAATCATTCCTCTCTTTCAGCTCTAATTTATTTAGCTATGGAAAACAAGTTCTCTGAAGTTACAATTATAAAAGTGCCCATTTTATTCTCTTCAAGCACTCACAGACTTTCTTTGAATTTTTCTTTCTTCTCAATGGGCAGCTGAACTGCATGCAGTACCCTAAATGGGTTTGGGGAAGTAGCCCCGGTGCTGTCTAGACTCTCATAAAAATGACTCGTCTCATAAATTCTGGACTCGCATTTGATCAAGAAAGCCTCTGCACTTCATCAGAAAGAATCTTGATGTTGTTGCTTGGTCTCACTTTATTTATCCAGTGAAAGTGGATTTTGCTATTTGCTTTAATTTTGCAAAGCTTGAGTCAGTTTGACTTCTGGCAAGTTCCTAAGACTTCTAAAACATGCGTTTTGGGCTTGCCAGTTTTGGTCTTCTTTGCAAATCCCTTTTAGGCCTTTTTTCTTATTACTAGCATTCCTTTTGACACATACTGGTAGATGATATTTTCTCTAGCGACTGCTACAGCATTTAGGAATGGAGCTAAAAGTGAGGATCTGGATCCTACATGAGTAGCATGCTGCTGTCAAGAACTTCCTTGAGAAAGCAATCCCAAGCAGTGCAGGAAACTCTGAAAGGGGCATCTGATGAGTTGCACGTGGCATAAGGCTCAGATTGCTTAAACCTCTCGGGAAGCCTGCATTTGGGACTAGTCCTCCACTGGGATTTGTTACCAGTCCAATGGCATTACATTCACAGGGCATTTTGCTGAACTCCCTCTTGGTTGTTGTGGGAGGACTGGCAGAGAACTGCTGAGAGAATGGAAATCTAGCTGAAGCACTAGAGCAACATAAAGTCTATAATAGGATTTTCTTTATTTTTTTTGCTAATGACTGGAAGTTGCCACCTGAAAGCAGGGCTGTTCTGTGTCCTGGGATCTTATGGAGACCACAGCATATGTCCAGCACCTAGCTACCTTGGCTCTGCCACGACAGACAGGACTGTAAGCAGCAATGCTTATTTGGTCTGACTGTCATTTTGTGTTCTTTACAGAGAGGTTTCAGCTAAAGGTCACGGGAGAGCCACTGTATATTTTTTCTTCAAATAAAATCAATTGAAGGACCTAGAACACAATAAGTTATGTTCAGGGCTGCACTTCCATGTATTCCCATTGGAGACCTATCAATGTGAACTAGCACTGTTGGGAAATATCTCCAGCTACCCCAGTTAATCAATATCTGTTCATTATACTGTCTCTGATGAATATGGGTAAGGATTGGATAAGCATGAGTCAGGTGACTTAAAAATAACTGCACCTCACATAAGATCAATAGAAGGAGGTTTTTTTTCCAGTATCACTTCAGGCAAACTAATGTATCTTTTATCCTCCTCTCTTCTTACCACCCCTTGCTCATTGTTGGTATATCAGCATCAGTGCAGGAGTGGCTTTATTAAATTAGTAGCCCTTAATCTACTGTCATACTGTCAGCTTGCAGGGAGTGAACAAGCAGACAGCAAGTTTCAAGTGGCCCAGTGTGCTTCGAAGGGCTCTTACCCAAGCAGTTAGCTCAGAACTGTGCCAAAAGCACTCTTTCTGGGTGCCTGCTAATATCTCTCCTCTGAGTATGAAAACCCTATGCTAGAAAAAAAAAATTGTTTTAGGGGAATTCATGCCAATTACAGATGTGTTATGACAGATTAAAATATTATAATTGTGTTTGGCTTTCATGCAGAACCACATTAACACATCTATGACATTTAATAATACGGGAGGATAACCACATGCCTCAACAAAGGTTGACTTTCCCCCAAAGTTGCTTAACTTTTTTTCTCCCTTCCTGCCTCTTTTTGCTGCCTGCTGAAATAAGCAGCTGCATGTTCTTACAGTATTTTGGGGGAAAAAAGAAAGGAAAAGTAAGGAAAAAAATAAAGGGGGTAAAAAGACAAAAAATAAAGGAGAGAAAGAATATGTAAGTGGAGGAGAAGGAGAAGGAGAAGGAGAAGGAGAAGGAGAAGGAGAAGGAGAAGGAGAAGGAGAAGGAGAAGGAGAAGGAGAAGGAGAAGGAGAAGGAGAAGGAGAAGGAGAAGGAGAAGGAGAAGGAGAAGGAGAAGGAGAAGGAGAAGGAGAAGGAGAAGGAGAAGGAGAAGGAGAAGGAGAAGGAGAAGGAGAAGGAGAAGGAGAAGGAGAAGGAGAAGGAGAAGGAGAAGGAGAAGGAGAAGGAGAAGGAGAAGGAGAAGGAGAAGGAGAAGGAGAAGGAGAAGGAGAAGGAGAAGGAGAAGGAGAAGGAGAAGGAGAAGGAGAAGGAGAAGGAGAAGGAGAAGGAGAAGGAGAAGGAGAAGGAGAAGGAGAAGGAGAAGGAGAAGGAGAAGGAGAAGGAGAAGGAGAAGGAGAAGGAGAAGGAGAAGGAGAAGGAGAAGGAGAAGGAGAAGGAGAAGGAGAAGGAGAAGGAGAAGGAGAAGGAGAAGGAGAAGGAGAAGGAGAAGGAGAAGGAGAAGGAGAAGGAGAAGGAGAAGGAGAAGGAGAAGGAGAAGGAGAAGGAGAAGGAGAAGGAGAAGGAGAAGGAGAAGGAGAAGGAGAAGAAAGGAAACATGAAGTGCAGGGAGAAAAGAAAGGGAAGGTTTGGGAAGGGAAGGTTTAGGAATGTTAGGGAATGTTAGGGAAGGGAAGGGAAGGTTTGGGAAGGGAAGGTTTGGGAAGGGAATGTTAGGGAAGGTTTGGGAAGGTTTGGGAAGGTTTGGGAAGGGAAGGTTTGGGAAGGTTTGGGAAGGGAAGGGAAGGGAAGGGAAGGGAAGGGAAAAGGGTGGCATGTAATTTAATGACATGAAGCTGACAACTGTAAGTCAGTAATGGATTAAAGGCATTTATCTCATTATTGAGCTGTTCATGTCAGGCTGATTAAAAACAGGCAAATAAAATAAACCCCTCAAGACTTTTTTTAGTGGACCTGTGGCAGACATCTTGTATCCTCATAGATCATGCCTCTCAAATCATAAACTAAATTTAACCTGTGAAGTAGTTGGATCAGAAGGTGAAGTCCTGTTGTTAGAGTTAGATGTTTTGCAGAAAAATGGCTCTTGGCTGTGCTGGGAGGGCTGACAAAGAAAAGACCTCGGGAAAATCCTAATTCTGTCAGAGAGTATCTATTACTGACCAATAACTTTCCTCAGGCTTACAGTTCACAGTGCTTAGCAAATTCTGGTTATTTGGCCTTCACATCCCTTTCTTTCCCCACCCCCACATTCAGCTGGTGAGTCCAGTTGCCTCCATTTTGCCAATCAGGAAATGTGAGACAACCAAAAAAGTCTTATTGACTCTCGTCAAACCTTGAGCAGGCTGTTTCCGGTCCAGCTAATACTTTAGTGAGGGGCTCCTTTCCAAGCAGATATCCATTCCCATTGAATCAAACAGGACTCTACGTGCTTGAAGTTTAGCACATACCCACATGCTTTGAGGCATCACCACCCCAGTGCTCAGCATTTTGTGGTGCTTAACAAGCTGAGTTTTATTTTGCTCATCTCTTGTAGAATGAATGAATATGAATCATATTGGAACATATTGTCATGGACGTACTTGTAATACGGCTTTTTTGTCTCTATGAGCCCAGAGCAATGGACAAAACGATGCTATTATAAGACTACTTTGTTTCCCTTATTGATAAGAAGTGCAGTATGTAGAAAATTACTAGCACCATAAGAGATCTGGCTAAACCAAGAGCATTTACCCCAGAGGAATCTTGCTCACGTTTTCCCAGCTGACGCAGATGTCCCTTAGAAGCAAAACAAGATTTCTTAACAAAAGGAAGTATTCTGCCCTGCAAATGGGTTTTCAAAACATCTCCCCACACTACACCCTCCTCTAGTCAGCATGGAGCACAAAGCCAATCCCAAACATTCAGAGCTGAATTCTTTGGTGATAAATTTTTATAGCAAAGTCCTAGGTTTACAGATAAAATTTGGTGGGGAGATACATTTGGCCATGTCAAAGCATGAGAAAATTCTCACCCAAACACTGAGATTAGTGAGCTGTGTACCTCTGCTTTGAAAAGCAAAAAGAGGACTGAGCTAGGACACCAAATTAGAGTTGGGCAACACCTTTCACTTCTGTTTCTTCATCTGTCAGACACACTTAAGTGTGAGCAATGTCCATCTCAAAGGTTTTTTGCAGACAGTCAGGTGACTAAATTAGTGAGGCTGCAGGTTTCTGGATGCCACACTAAGTATGACATTTCTAAGGAAATGTGTATAAGCTAGGGGGCAAAACAATTATCTCCCTCCCAAAAAGATTTAACCTATTCAATTTCTGGGAAGTGTGCAAAACTCTTAAATGTTGTTTGCAGCTTTCAGACTACAAGAGGCTATGTGCGAACTTTGCAGGTGAGTATCTTTCCATGACCATATGTCTTTCCATGGAAATGTGTATTGCTTGAATCAGTAAAAAATGAAGAAATTAAAGACAAAGAGACGAAAAGATCAGTGACTGATAAATCTTTAATATAAAAATTGTACAAGAATTTTGATACAAATTACAAGAGGTATTTGGACAAAGTATGAGTAAAACTCCATTTATATCCCCAAAACCTTATGCATTTTATGCAAAAGACATATTGTAGGACAGTTACAGTACAGAAAATACAAGAAAAGAAATGTCAAATTAAAACAGGACTTTTAATTCCCTCAGATTACTAATGGAAAAAACTTGTTTAGACTACATACAATATTTATGAAGCTACTAATGTCACGGTTATTAGATCAACATGATGCAAATTTTCGTATCCCCTTGTACAGCTATATTCCATAGTGCATGCTTTGGTTCTGCAGGCAGGACAGCAGAGCATTCATGTTTTGCTCACATTGAGATCAAACAGAGAAAATGAAAAGCCTCCTCTATTCCAAACAGAGAAAAACCTTTGTAAAAGTGTCCATCAGGCCTTGACTCCACTCCTTCCTGTGCCTGGCTGGGGTACCCCAGGAACACATCTTGACAAAGTCCACTGGAAGAAGCCCAGCTTGGCCAGCCATCAGCAAGCTCTCCATTCTCTACGCAGCAGCCCCCTTGCTGCTCTTGGTGCATCGCTGGTTGGCACAGGGGGTTGCAGCCAGGCTGTGAGAGCCCTCCCGTGCCTACTGAGAAAGGGGTTTCCAGGCTTTATACCTCTGGGACTGAACACAACGCCAGACCCCTAAGAACTTCCAAATACATTAAGCTTTAAATCCAGTTTATCTCAGTTTACATCTCCGCATGAACCCCCCAGTCAGGTTCCCATCTTTCCAGTTCAGGAGAACTGAAACACAGCAGACAGATAGATAGGAAATCACTGTGTTTGACCTTCTATGTTAAAAGCTGTTAAAATATCAACTGTGACAGTGAGCAAGAGCCTTCAGTCAAACAATGAAACTTCAAACCACTTCAAACATCCCTACAATGAGCTATTTGTATAGGTACAAACAGGTTGCAGTGAACTGCTTGTGATAAGTAAAAGTGTGTGGAATTTCAGCCAGGGTAAATTTTGATTGTGTTCAGGTTCAGATAAACTTATTTTCACACCTGTTGCACATACATTGCATTGGAACACAGATCACTCTCATAAACTGGAGGACAGGCAGCAGGCATGAACTGAGAACACAAATGCTGCCCATCAAAAAACAGCCATATTCTGGGAAAGGAGCCCCTTATGATACAGGAACCAAAGTTTGCACAAGAAAAAGCAGCATGCTAAATTTCGTATTTTTAAATAGCTAAATGAAACACAGACACGTAGCAGTGGCCATTTTATTCATCTTGCCACTTTACAAACAGGAACCATTTTCACAGATGGAATGCATAATACTTTCCCAAATGAAGAACACTAGGAGGATGTGTTACTTTTCTGAGAGAATTTTAATGAGACACTCTCTTGGAATGAGAGGAGAAGGGGTGGTAAAGAAAATGGGAAAATTAAAGACAATGGCTGAAGGTTGTACAAGGGTTTGTTAAAAAAAAAATACTTAAAAAAACCTTTCCAAGTGTAAAAGTATAGTTGAAAAATAATGAATAAATCTGCCTTTGTACAGCTTAGGTGTCCCTATTTATTCTGTGGGTCACCCAGTAAACGAAGAAGAACACACTTAGAATCACAGTTCATGTGGCTACTGTACCATTTCACAGGTGTAATTGGGGGCACTCATTGCAGGGGGATGCATTCTGCCCCATCGGTACAGGAGGTGGTGGGGAGAAGGGGACGTGAAAACCTCTTGATCTGGGTGTGACGATTGCATAATGCTCCCACACTCGGGCACTGACATGTGCACACACGACTGCCCCTGGTGTGCCAGAGCTGCTGTTCATAGCCTCTTGCACTTCGTGGCAGAAGTGGACAGGTTGTGATTAACTATTGATGAGTTTGCCATCCTAACTGTGCATTATCCTCTGATCATTCTCAACCTTTTGTTTGACAATGGATGCCTTATAAAATCTTTATGCATCACTTAGCTAGTCTTGCTCTCTCTTTTGTCTTTAGAAATATAATTGCCCAGGATGCTTTTCTTAATTTTCCTAAAATATTCGTCTCCAAAGGTTTGAAGGGAGCAATGTACAAAATCTGTAGGACACCAGAAAAATCTCTCTACAAATTAGACATTTGCTCACTCAAGATTCCTGTACTTTTAAGTGCATGTGGAAATATATATATACACCTATGTAAGTGTGATGGAAATGATATAATTTTGCTCACTTGTAATCTTCATTTTAAGTCTCCTTGTTCTAAGACTGTGTCTGTTTCTCCTTCTCTGTCTGTCACACTCACACACATATTCACAAACACACACAAAGGACACAAATGATTTCTTCGATCACAAAGTCCTCAGTTTCCACAAACAGCCTTGGAAATGGTACAGCAAGAAAGGCTGCCCAAGCTCATCATCGCAGGTCAGCTCATCCGGCTGCTTCAACCTCCGTCAGTGCCATGTACACATGGAGTTGACAGGGGAGCAGAGTCTGGGCTCACCCTTTAGACTTCTCATACAAACAGGCCTCAGGAATTTGTCTGCTGGTTTCACCCTTGTAGCTTCTGATGAACTCGGAAGGAAAAGGAGGGAAAAGATCAGTGACCTTTGACTGGTAAAAGACCTTAGCATATTTATGGTGGGCACCATCACCTCTGTTGCAGCAAACATCAAATTACCACATAGCGCTGTTGACAGCATTAGCATCCGGAACCAGCAAAGAGGTGCTGCAGCCAACCAATTGATTCAAGGATATGAAAAAAAACAAATTCCAAAATGGCTGTGTTTAGGTCTCTTGGTCTTGGGCTTTGTCTGAAACTTGTCTTTGACTTTTTGGTGCTGCACTGGCTGCCAGCACTGTTCAACCCACAGTGTCCAATGCTCACAGGTACACACAGGACTGGTGTTACAATCTCGGCATGGAAATGCTGTGGACCCTGCAAGGAAAGCATGCTTCAGCAGCTCCTCTGCCTACTTGAATTTTCAACTGCTATGCAGCAGTCAGAAAGCATACAATTAAAAGGAAGGGGAGTGCCTGCAGCCAGGTACAATGGCCTTCATGCACTTAAAATTTCTTAAAACATAGCAGGTGCTCTCAAGTTACCTCACTGTAAAACTCTCTCTCTTCTGATGGCCCTATCTGAGAAGCACTTCTGGAGCCTGTACTTTTATCAGTGTTCTTGCAAATGAAGGTATAAATGAGTAAAAACTCCCCCTTGCATGAGGACAGCAGATTGTGTCTCAGATATGTTTTTCTAACACTTTATAGAAGTTGACACTGACCTCAGCAGGAGATGCTCCTGTCACAATAGAATAGGATATAGGGAATTGGCATTCATGACAGGAACCCAAGAGGATGAGATTGCTCTGAAATTTGCCCAGAGATGGGCTAAACTTTAAAAAAATGGACTGCACATCCTGTTTGGCACTGAACCTATGCAGCAAGACATGTAGCAAATTCAAACAACTATTTCTAGCAGGCACAGTATGGCTTATGCCAATACACAGCAATTAGTTGCTACATAAGCAGACAAAAGTGCCATTACAGACAGTATTTCTCAGCTGACCTTTTGCTAAGAAGCCATCTTGTTACTGTCTACCTGATAGCTCGATAGAGCAGCCAGTGGCAGCCTTGGGCTTCCCAAAGACAAATCAAAGTGCTCCAGATGGGACTTCCCTTCACTCACTGCAGATGTGTGTGCATGCTTGTATATGTGTGTGTGTGTGTTAGGGAACGGGGAGGAAAGCTGGTTCTTATACTCAATTTTGCCTTCACAGGGGATAAACAGGCAATTACACATCCTTTTATATTTGATGGCCAAGTGCTGAACTTGAAAGCACACTATTAGTTTGTGTCCCTTCAGGGCCAGTGCAATAAGTAGCCAGGAGAGCTGGGGCTAAGGAAGAGAGGGTGTTGTCTGCTGTTAGTGTGACAGTCTTGTCAGCAGCATTCACATTACTGGAAGGTAATAAAGTGACAAGTAAGTTATTAGAAAGATATGAGGTGAAATTGAACTGAAGCTTCTTTCTGCTCAGCTCAGTTTTTTTCCTGCTTTGTAATGGGCCACTATTTGTTACAAAACAAGCCTTGTCTTGAGATCTTATATAAAAAAAGAAATATTTATTCTTTGCAGGAAAGGTCACATGAATTTACAACATCACACTTTAAAGGAGAGGAATGGGAAAATAGTTTCATGACAACTACAGCTGCTATTTAAAAAAACACAGTGTCATCATAATGAACAATAATACTGGCAAAAGTCAGAGGACTTGTCAAAAACATGTCCATTTTTTAACCCTTTGGTGGTCCAGAACCGTTTTCATTTAAGTGTCAGTGCCAAACATAACAGCAACAGTATTGGGATATACATGATCAATACCTTGATCGAAAAATCAAAGCTGTCATTCAATATCATGACTTGAACAGAGAACACAAGCCACACAAGACTGGTTAACTACAGACTCAAGATAATGCTACTTATGTAAAATAGTTGCTGCTTCACACTGTTACAGCCATTTTAAAGGCAGTGATAATGCTGCAATTTTGGCAGGAAGAGACAGAAACCATGAGACTGGAACAGACATGTATTTGGGCAAACATGTGGGTGAAAGGTTCAGTCCATCATATGATGTTGCTCTGTTCCTGAAGTAGAAATGGGTATGGAAAAGAGTTCCTTTTATGTCCCTACAGAACGGGAGGAAAAAGCCCAGCTCATCATGTGGCAACAGCAGGATATGCTGATGCTTATCTAGCAAAGTAGCACTACAGTCACTGTTTTGTTGAGTTACTATAGCAGCAAAGTCTTTTTCTTATGTCACTACATAAGAAAAAAAACAAAACTAAGAAGGAACTGAAATTTACCAGCTGCCATCATGTGTCTGCCACTCACCTTTTCCCCACAGAGAACTCCTGCTGCCTCCTTGCCCTTAGTACAGACACCTTTGCTTCTCTTTTGAAATAAAAAGAGTAATTCTGTTAACCCAAAGAGAAAAGTGACAAAAACATTCTGGGGACTGAAGAAGAAGTAACAGTTCTGTTCATGTATGTGGCAAAAAAAGTGAGAGGATCATGTGTGCGCTCCTTGATGATACACTTTCCCTTCCTTAGTATTTACTCTGCCACCAATACTGCTGTGAAAATGTCCTGCAGAATTTGAGTACAAATACATTTCTAAAAAGATGTCCTATTTTCTGACAGCAGCTGACATCCTTAGTGACCACCATGTGAAAAAATGGGTCCATATCAAACATTTTGATTTTAAAATACCATACACATTGAAGGAGAAATTTTTGGAACTAAATCCCTGGTCTTGAAAATGGTTCCTATCTCTGGAACAGATCAGACCTTGAATTATCATATTTCTGAACTTTCATGGTACACACACAATTCCTTGTGTTGTTGCTTTTACATTCCTACCCCATATATTTAGCTATGTTAGTTCCTTAACTGGGCTGAGAAGGCTAAAACTCAGGGAAAACTCAAGTGGATCCTGGCAGCCCCACTTCCTATTAATTGTACTAGACCAGATCAACTGAGGTACTGACCACTGCTGGCAGCTTCACTGTTTAAAACCTAACTCTACTAATTTTTCCTAAACAGTTCCTTTTTTGGGGATGGAATGGGAAACATATAGGTGATGTAAAATGTGTAAACTTGTGGAACAGGCAGAGGAAGTACACTTTCAGTTCCACAGCAGAAGGGAGGGAGAGAGGAAAGAAGGGAAGCAGAGACGGAAGAAGGCAGGCAGGAAGGAAGGAAGGAAGGAAGACAGGCAGGAAGGAAGGAAGGAAGTAGGGCAGGAAGGAAGGAGGGAAGGAAGGAAAATACACTGAAGTTTACCCACGGTGCACAATTTATTCTGTGTAAATTATCTACAGATCCCTAGGAAACATACAAGTTTTATGAGCTCAGTCATGAAAAGCCTTTGAGAGATCTTTTAGAGTAATGTCTGTGTGCTATTAGGATTTTTAATCTGTACCTTTCTTATTTTGTCAAATTGAGTTGTGACTCGGTGGCAGAGTGCTTATACCTTGTGTGCACGACTACAGTGTCACCACAGAGTCAGCTACAGTTTAAAAGGCAAGGTTAAAATCTCAAGCATAACCAATGTACCTGGTTGAGATATAGCTCAGAAAAATTGACTAAATATTTTAATGTGTGCAAAAATATTTATGAGTTAAATTAGCTCTTTACTAATACCAGCTAATTAGTCCTCACAGGAGCACACTTATGGGCAAAATCATATTAGTATAGTGATATTTTAACTGACTGAAACATAAATGGGTAAGTGATGTGATATGTGTGAGACTAAACAGTGGGAAGGGGCTACCAGGGAAGTGAAAACTCATGGTTTCCATTCTTGTGCTTTGACTGTGCTGTTTTCCTTCCAAATTTTCATACAGTTTTTCAAAAGACACCTAGAGATTAACCATTATCATATGCTTTCCTGACACACCATACCCCCCAACCCTCCCAATGAAAAGAAAAATCCTAAACAACCTCCAGACAAATAGTTCTGTTTCTAAAGGAGGTTCAGTACAGTTATTTTCTAATCGCAGACAAAGCTTTTCGATATTTACAGAAAAATACAACTACCTTGAATAAAACAGTGAAACAATGTGGAGTGACCACAATAACTATAGGAACCAAAAAAGAAGGAACAAACTCCAGGTAAAGGGAAGAGTATTTTCCTCAGAGTTGGTCTAGTTCTTGCAAAATGGTTGAGACTGACAGGTTTGGAAACCAAAGGGATAGCCACAAGTGTGTGATAACATAAGCAACTGCACAATACTTATCATGTCATCACACCATTACAGGCCATGTTCTGTGCTGAAGAGATGAGACGTTTGGTCATTATTCTTACTGCACCCTGGGTCTCTGCTGAGATCACCCAGAAATGCTACTTTCAGTAAAACCACGCTGCTACGCCACAGCCCCTTTATGAATTTTTCAGATAACGTCAGATGATACAAAATTCCACCACAGGAGCAATTCTAATACACATTCTCATAGAGATGCATGCTAAGTCACAAGGAGGGAAATGCCATTCAATTCAATGTAAGTGTAAGTGCCCTTCTAAAAAAAAGTTGCCATTAGTTTCACTAGCACTGAATAAACTACTTTTGCCTAGATTTGCCTAAAAATAACAGTGAGTAGTATTCTGTCCACAAGACAGGGATGATATCTCCTACACAGCTTAAGCAAAATCTGAATGAAATTAGGAGTAGGATTTGTGAGCTTCTAACAGTGTTTGTAAGTTTGCCCCTTTTTCCTTATTTTTTAGAATGTGTAGTTCAATTTTGTGTAATAAACAGAATTTTTTTTTCTTCTATGTCAATAATCTGCTGAATTTATCTACAGATGATGCTTAAATTTCCAAACAAGTTTACCAAACCCATTTGACCTCTAACAGAAACAGAGTGAAATGAGAATGCTGAACAGTGACTCATTCAATGAGGAATTATTTATATACCTCAAATGTGTTTTTCATTAAAAATGATATTTATTTATACCATGCATACTACAAAAGAGTGGGGTTTTTTTTTCTGTATATGTAATTCAATTTTTTTTCTTTTATTTTTTAGACTTTCCATATTACTTGTTCGTATTAGCCTGGGAGGAGAGATGAGAGTGCAGTACAGGTAACACTACAAAGGTTCATATGTTCTGGAAGAATGCACCCTTACTGTTCTAATTTCCCTTTCTCACAAACACACTGAGCTTGCACAACATAAACCAAAGCAAAGCAGATCTCTCCACTCAATTTAACAAGGCAAAGTAGTTGAGACTTTGAAGAAAATAAAAAAAGATGAAAGAAGAATGTCAGTGAAACAGCTTACTTTTTTGCTATAAAGCTTCTTTTTGTTAAACCAGAAGGTAAATTTTCCTTACAGTTTCTGTGGAATCCACAAATGTTTTCAGGGCTTCATGAGTGTACAGAATAAAAAAAATGATCAGAGGCTTGTAACTCATAGGAACATAGTGAGAATTCATTTAGAAATATTTTTCTTTTATTTTCTACAACTGGAAATACTGATTTATTAGATATTGATTCCTACTTTTGGAAACAAAAATACTAAAATGCATAAAAAGTACTAAAAAGGAGGATATCTATATTAAGAGTTTCCTCCAGAAAATGTAAGAGAGTTAAGTACTCAAGTGGACATAAAATTAAGAATAATCAAAATGCACAGCAAAACAATACAGCAACAAGCTGAAACAATGGAGCATTTCTGACTTTGCTAAGAAGAATAATGTTCTGGGTCAGTAAATACAGAAAAGGAACACATTCTCACTGAAGGAATATTTTATTGTATGCTGAAATATCCCTTGGGGGTTTGTTTGTTTGTTTGTTTTTGCTTTTTGTACTGTTACTCGTTTTGTAAAGAAAAGAGTCTACAACACACATCCTAATGGCTTTGGCTGTAGATTGAGCTTAAGTAAATACCATCCCTCAGTCAGTATGTTGTGGTAACTAAGGCTGCCAGTGTGGTTTACCAGCTCAAGCAACATGTGTAAACACCGGAAACAAAAAAATTCAGAGGGCAGCCTCCTTTCTCTCTGCCTTTCTCAACTGCTTGCTTCTTCTCTGTCTCCTGGTCGTGCTTGCTCTCTTGCTCACTATCTTTCTTGGACTTTTGTTATTTTCTGACAAATCATGCGAGTGAAACACAAAACATTAACACAACTAGACATCCTTTTTCTCTGTCTTCTAATTTTATCCAAAGGGAAAGTTACCCAATAAAAAGTCCAGCATATGTTTTCAGAGCTACTAAGTGCTTCTGCCATTAATTTCTTTTGATTGCTTCTATAAAACATGCCTTAATCATACTACAGCACTTTCCATTGCAAAAAAGACAACTTTACAGAACAACATAGTTAACATTATTTCCCTGTTCCTTTTGATTTTTTTTTAAACACCACAAAAATCCAGGCTATAATAAGAAGCACACAAAATTATATTCATCTTTGTTCTGTGACAAGTAGTATCAGCATTTATATCCCCAAATATTATGCATGTTTGACAAAAAAAAAGTTTCTACTGGTTCACATGACACAATTCTGGTTTTTTTCTTCTTTTATGCAATGTAGTATATAAGGAATAAGGATGCACTATTATTTCTAGTAATAATTGGCACTTGAAAAAAGCACCAAGAATTCTGTATTTCACTTTACCCCTTTTCCCTCCCCAGTATTTTTTTTGTGTGTAGTCCAAAAACTACAACTGTGGTTCTGGTGAATAACTACATTTTCTTTTTTTCAAAATGTGTGCAAAGTTGGCACTTTTGTATTAACACTAAACACTAATACTCTTTGTTTGGCATTCATGCCCTCATACTGACCAGATCACTTTTATCTAAGTGTATTTTTTTTAAAGACACTTACTGAAAATATGGCAATAGTTTAAGAAAAAAAAAGCATGGATATTATTACACATCCCCTTGTAGTGTACGAAAAAGTGCATGACTGGATTTATGTAATAGTACAAGACAAAAAAACTGTATCAAATCAGGTACTGTAAAGCATGCCAGCACCTCTGTATTACTTATATCTAGCAGGTAGTTAAAACAAGACCGTGGTTCTTTTAAAAATGTGCATTAAAGCTAACATAAATGAGTAAAACTAGCCAGCAAACTATTTTTCCTGCTTATCTAACAGCTGAATGTAACTGTAAAAATTAAGCAAAAAAAATTAGAGTTAAACCACCATCAATACAATTGTTTTACATCATAGGCCTGTCAAGGCTCAATATATATATACAAGTGTAACAGCCATGCTTAGTAGAACGTTATCCCCAATGCTTAGAAGACACAAAGACAACTAAGTAGATTGTTTTTTCTTTCTCTTTTTGTTTGTTTGCAATTTTTTTTGTGTTTTTGGGGGAGGGTTTTGTGTGTTTTTTTGTTCTTTTTTTTTGTTTGTTTATTTTGTTTTGGGTTTTTTTTTTTGTTATTTTTGTTCTTTTTTTTTAGGCAAAAGTTATGGGTAGAACAAACTGTTGCTTTGGAGATGACCAAGAACATTCTAACAGAACTAGGGACAACTACAAGTTTTCTGTTTGTTTTTGTTTGTTTGTTTTTGTTTGCTTTTTTCCATGAAGGATCTCTTCCCCCAAATTAAAGGTC
>VZRO01002920.1:35971-52645 GCA_013397915.1 Daphoenositta chrysoptera
GGAGAAGGGTGGGGAAAGAGAAAGAGAAAGAGAGAATTTTAACATAGGAATAGCTTAATTTGCAAAAAAGCACTAGGTATAAAATTGGCATGGGAAGACATAACAATGATCAAATACTTTACAGACATTCAGGTCCTACATTAACAAAAAAGGGAGAAGAGGAACAATAGCTATTAGCAATATTTCCTTATTGGAAGCTTTTATTTTTAGAAACCCTTTGAAACATACCTCTCAACCAACTGAAGTCCAAAATATGGTACAGCAATACAATGCAAATAAATAAAGTAAATGCAAATGTAGGAAGATTAAATTGATGTGGAGTAAATAGCTGTAATTTTCTAACACTTACTTTGTGATTCATTTATCTGTTGCACATAACTTAAGGGAATAAACAAACAGCAATAGAACTGATCTGTCCCACTCACCTGCAAATGCAGGTAACTGTTCTCTGACATAAAACTGATACTGAAATGCAGTTTAATAGAACTGGGTGTGCTTGGGGTGCAATTATTCCAGTAAGGCGGTGGTCTAGAATACAGGATTTCTCTCCTAATGAGAGACAGCTGAGAGGTATGGGTAAGGGTGGAAAAAGTGGAGAGTATTTCTTGCTTTTGTCCCACATGGGAAATACTCCTTTCACACAAGCAAGTATAGCACCATTGCTTTTTTGAGGCGTAGAAGTGTAATTATGCATATCCCCACACTGCACTTAGGAAGGCTGAGCTTACCTTGTGATAAGATCAGCTTTCTAATCTTTTGCTAAA
Source organism: Daphoenositta chrysoptera (assembly GCA_013397915.1). Classification (NCBI taxonomy): domain Eukaryota; kingdom Metazoa; phylum Chordata; class Aves; order Passeriformes; genus Daphoenositta; species Daphoenositta chrysoptera. The sequence goes on from VZRO01002920.1 coordinate 36,736, forward strand.
TTGAGATCACAAAAGAGAGAGAGAGAGAGGAGAGGAGAAAAGAGAAAGAAAGCGGGAGGGGGAGGAGAGAGAGAGAGAGAGAGAGAACAAATTCACATTCCAATCCAGACATATCTGGTTTAAAAAAAAAAATCTGAAACCTTTAAAACACAGACTTTAAAAGAAGTCTTGACTGTGAAACTGGTTTTTGTCAGCTGTAATATCACTTATACTGTTGTCCTGATGGATACTGACTCAATCACACAATACAGAAAACATAAAGCAAATTAATCAAAGCATATTCACACCATCCCCATTATTATCCACAAATGAGTTCTGAACAGATGCATGCAGTGTGCACATACATGAATGATAAATAGTAGTCCTGATGGTCCCTTGCCTTCCTGGTTTCAGATGGAATGTAGCTCCACGTAAAGCTGCTAAGCGCAGTACAGGAAACGCTTACTGTGAAGGCCTGTCCACACCGACCAGAGTTATTAAATGACCGTAAAAGCACGTTTGTGCTTATCATCATAAGGCTAACTGCAAACTACTCATAAAGTTCTCAGATGTGTACTTATAATTTCTCCCCCTCTCTCCCCTCCTCACTCCTGTGTTATGGGAATTTGTTTCAGCATACAAGCTAGTCAGGATAACTGTTACTGTTGCTTCCATGCATTTGTGCTTACGATTTCCTTGGTTTGCTGCCGAGAAAAACAACAGACAGGCATGCAGTGAAAATAACTTCAGCATTCACTAAATGAAGAGATAAGAATGAATTGCCAAGTTAAATAGGGGCCACTAAGCCCCAGATAGACAGAGGCCATTCTGAGAAAGACCAGTGTAAGGATGCAAACTCTGCTGATGCTCTGATAAGAAGAGATGCCTCCCTTATTCAATTCTCACTTACAGCAGTAGCAATCAGTAATCTAGTTAAAGCATGTACCAGCCCATAATATCTGTCAGGCAAACGATGTGCAGAAATGTGCGGACCAGTTCTGGCACTCTGCTCAGTAGTGTCCCTTTTCCGCTGTCAGCAGTACTGTTGGATTCTCCTAATATAATTACATTGACTTTTATTCAATTAAGTGCCATTCCTAGCCTTAAAAAGAAGCTACTTTATCAATTGATTCAGGTGTAATGCAATAATAAAGATGAACTCATGGCAGTGCATTAGCTCTGCTGTTCATAACTTCTGAACATAGGTTCATTCATAGCAGTCGATTTCCATTATGCAACCACAGTTCAAAAGAATTGATTCCTTTACATTCATTTCTTAATCTATTTCACTTGTGCTTAATACTGTCCCTAAATATCATATGCGAAAACATTCTGGTGGAGAAGGAGGAATGAATTGTGAAAAAAATTCATTTATTTAGACACTAAAGTTTTCAAATCTTACTAAAAATTCCAAAGTCTCAGACCCTCTTCTCCATACCAAACAGAGATTTTCCATCCTAATCCAACCCTTTCTCATCTGTTTTGTCACTCCCAAACCCTAGGAAGTCCCCTACGAGCCCTCAGCCAATGCTAACCACCTGTCATCTTGTTCATCTGCTCCTCCCCGTGACACCCGCAGTTTCTTGCTTCAGCTATTCTGTTCCCTGATGTGATTTACAAAGCTGCTTACCTCTTCCTCCTCCAGATAGTGCTCCCAGGTATGTGTAAACAATGGTCCCTGAGTAAGATGAGGCACAGCTTGGGCAGAGTGATTTGTGCCCATGCATGAACACTGCCATCAAACAGACAGAAAATCCTGAAGCAAAATATGCCAAAACCTGCTGAGCTTCAGCTTGCCATGGCTTCATTATTCCTCATACCTAGCTAATTTAAGGCCATCTCTGGTGTCCTTTGCACTGCAATTGCTGCTGTATCTGCAGGGAGAAGAACTTAAAGAACATAAATGATTGGCAGAAGTATATATATGTGTGTATGAAACAAAATATTTGACCTAATTAAATCCTTTGAATGCCTCTGGAATTCCTAGATTGCTTATTTGTACATCAACTATCAGAATGGCGTTTGATCCTCACAGTGGAAATGTTGTGTAAAGACAACTGGTGATTGAAGTCTTGCAGACAGAAATACGACATCAAATGAGTTTAACTAAAGGCATATCTCACTCTACTTCTGTTACTATATCTACCTGCTCCTAGGCAACAAGGGATGGTGAGGAGGGTTAGTTCTGAAAGTACTATCTGTGCCAAATAATGTCCAAACACCTGTTTAGCTCTGTACCACGTGTCAGATACCCTTAAAAGAAGACTGTTTTTCCAAGATGTTTTGAAATCTAGCTTGTTGTGGCAAGGAAGTTTGAGCAAATTCTAGGATGCAGAATACCTGACTTTATGACATAAATACCACTCTTTTTTCAGGTTACTATTAATTAATTGTATATATGGAAGGCAAAATTGTGTGCAAAGTCCTCACTAGAGTGAATTTGCCTGTAAGAATGGAGCAGTGATGCCATGAGGAAGATAATGATGATACACATGACATCTCTGGTTGTGGTGAAGTGTCAACCTCTCAGTTCACCACTGCCCTTTCAAACAGGAATTTCGGCAGCAGTGCAATGCAGAATCCTACAGCAGTTACAGGTGCTCCCTGACTCTGGGCAGGATCCCACTGGTGGTAGTATTTTCCTTCTCTTGTGAAGTTCATGTAAGTGTTCCTCCTTGACTAGAATTCATTGTTGATTCCACCCCACCTACTGCTAGTAAGCTTCTTAGTGACAGATGCACGATGCACCAACAGAAGGAAGGGGATTACAAGCCTAGGAAATATGGTCAATTAAACGTACATTCTATTTACACAGATCATAAATCCACACTGGGATCTCTTCAGCAGTTTCTTTCTACACTTGTCAATGAATGTGATTTTGTTAATTTACTGTCCATTTGCTGGAAAGAAAAAAATTTAATGGCCACTTTAGTTTAGTTTATTTTTACTTAGTCAGTCTTTTAATTTCATTTTGAAGTTAGTGAGAAGGAATTTATCAGAGTTGAATTTGTCCTGGTATAGAAATTGGCATGAATTCCATGTATGACTCAAGGCCAAATTTGGATGCACCCTTAGCTGCAGTCCTATCTGCACTGGGGCAAACCTCACCTCTTATGCACAGAACAGAGTTAGAGAACTTGGCTTATAAAGAGCACTGCTTATTTAGACTCGAGCATTATAGAGGGCACAAAACCTACTGCATGAAAAATTAGGTTGAATGTGTTCACAGTTCAGGACAGGACAGGCTGTTGAAAATTAAACATATAGCATTATTTTCTTAATTATTTTAGCAAGAGAAAAGTATGATTATACTTAAATATCATTGGATGAGAGACAAAAGAGAGTGAGAATGAAAGAGAAGCACATTTGTTAGGGCAGTCAGTTAGGGGCTATGGAAACCCACTTTCCACTGCTTGATCAGTGAGACAGAAAAGCCAAGCCAGCTGATGTCCCAGCTAAATGTCCTAGCTACTGGGGCCTTGCTTCTCCTTGGCTGACTATAAGTGACAAAGTTCCCTGACAAAGATCTCAGTCAACCTTCAAAGTATACTGTATTGTTCATTAAAATTTGGAAACAATCCATTTCAACATTTCCAGTTGTACCCAGTCACAACTGTTCTTCCTCGGTTTCCAAGAAAGCCACCATCACAATTTCTGACATTTCAGATATTATAAAAATGCCTTTTTGCCATGTGTGGCAAACACATGATTGGATAAATTAATACCCCCTAGCCCTAGCACTCTAACACTGCAAAGAAATCACAAACAGAACATGACAGCAGGAGGCCATCAGTCTTTGGTCAGCTTTGTTTAAGATCAGTAAGTGATCCCAGCATTAAGTAACACAGTAAAATTCTATTTTGAGACTTAATGCATGTAAAGACAACATAAAATTATTTTCTGTCAAATTACGTTTTTTCCAAGTGATAGTAGTTTTGGGTTTTTTTTAAAGAAGACAGAAGCTACTATTGGGTTTCAAAACCTAAAATCACACAATCTTCAGCAGCTTGAAGAAGGTTTTGATAGAAAATCAAAGGTCGGAACACAATTGTCTTCTGGTTTATGTACAAATCGACAAACTTCTTATTAAAGTTGGATATGGAAGTAACTGCTCTGGTTGTACAGGCCCCATAAAAGCTATCCTCCTGCTATACTAACTGAGCTCTATCAACCTGGTTTAAAATATCATAAACAATGAAATTTTTCTTATACCTCTTGTGAGACCTTTTCCTCACATATTTTCAGCTCACTACTCAGCCTAGATTTTTACCTATAATGCAATGTGAAAGGAACGTTTTTGTTTCTCTTCACCTCAAAGAAGAGAATTAAGACTTACTGCTTTGTTTTAAATTTTCACATGATTTTAGTTGCTAACACAATTTGGTAATATGTCAAATTATTGTGGTCTTACCTCAATTCCATGTTCCTTTCCTGCTTGTTTAAGCCTGACACTCATAGAGAGGCCCAGAATATGTGAACATTACAGAAATAAATCCAGAAATTTATGCTTTCTCAGAATCTCGGCAGACTGAAAGTGCTGAGTTTCATGCAGCTAAAATCAAAGAACCAGAAAGTAAGACTCTGGCTAAATATAACAGTGTACATATTTATGAGAAAGATATGGCCTCAATTCTGATATTTCTTCAAGAAAAAAACAGCAATAATTTCCCCAATTTGCTTATGAGAATCAACAATAAAACAGTTCCTGGAATTTAATTAGTAATGGAAACTGTTAAAGAAATTATTTTCTCACTTACTGTTCTAATTTTGCCACTCTATCAGCAGTCTTTGATACAGGTTTTGTTTTGTTTTGTTTCGGGTTTTTTTTCAATTTAAAAAAAAAAATCCATAAATCTAAGCAAAATAATAATGCTTCGAATTCCTGATTTGACCTAAATGATAAAATTCACATTTATCCGAACAGGGACAAGGTTTAAGTCTGCACACTAGTGCTTCCATGTATTTGATCATATTTAATTTGCCTCTAAATGTAAGGGGAAAAGTAGGCAGAGGGGCTAGACTTTAGAAGGAGTAAAGGAAGAAAATACTCTACTACCCGATAAAACTGTGGCATTTCTACATGCACAGGGTAATAGCATGAGTTCTTGAGGCCTGAAATTGCACAGAATCTGAAAAATATTAACCTTTCAGACGAAGAAAATCCAAAAGGTAAAATACAGTTCAGCATCTATTAAAAAAAGCAAAAAAAAGCCCCAGTGCTTATTAAATACAGGAAATAAAGGACAAGCAAGTTCTTGCAAATTAAAGATGTGGAGCCCAGTCATTTCAATCCCTTTCAATATGAAACAAATCACTCACACTGGTCACGAAGACAGCTCCCTCTACACTCAAATTATTCACTTGAAGATAAGCTCCCATCAAACTCTTTAGGGATTTAACTAATTTACTGCACAGATACGGCACGTCTGTTGTAATAACAGGTAGGATGTATTGGGGTCGACCATTTATCAGAATTAGACTTCTTTTTTCAATTCACAGTGAATTATGCTGCCTACACTGCTCCTCTTTCTCAGAGCTTCCCATCCCCTTACGGCCCCTAATGTGGCAGGCAAACAAAATTGACAGTCTCATCTTGTCAACAAGGGGTGATTCTCCTGAGAAGCCATTTAACTTTGCAGAGGAAGCAATGTATTAATGTGCCTGTCCCAGGAATGTTAATCATCTTCAAGCTCCCTCTAACTTTGACATGAACAAAATCACCAAATTTGTTTACTAAATGAATCGTAATATGCTAATAAGAGAGCATGACATATATGGTAGAGCCAAACAGATGGTTTGTTTACTCCACTTTGCAACTTTATAAATGTTGTAACTCTGAAGATGTTAGTGAGAATTATTGGTTTGTTGGCAGTGGCAAACATGCCTTTTGCATACTTAATCCACAGTTAGAGTCAGAAAACTATTTATCATCACCATGGAATGCATAAAAAATGTTAATGCAGTGATAGCATTTAGGAAGGCAGGATAGTTCACTGTGTGGGCAAATACTCAGGTTAAATATGTAACTGATATTTGATGGGAATGTTAGCTACCAAATAATTTTTTAAAAAAAATCTGTCCGGTCTGGGATTCTTGAAAGGTCCAATAATTCACTACATACCTGTTGAGGTGTTTAGTGAAACAGTCCTTATGGTGTGAACAGAATTACACTTTCACAACAGTTGTGTGTGCTCAGAACCATTGAGGTTATGTTGCACTCTTAATATATTACTCTTGTTGTCCATTAAAGATCAAAAGATGTTACAAACAAAAAGCACAACGACTGGTGTACTTGCCAAAGTTACTCAGAAACGATCAAAACTGTGTTACAACACTTCAACCTCTCACTTTACTAGCTGCCTGGAAGCAAAACAGACTCATTACAAAATAGCCAGCAATCTTGTCTAATATCCAGACTGGTTGAGAAAGTTTAGAATAAGAGGATTTATCTGACAGAATATTTTCTAAGTGAACTAATACAGTGTTGCAATGTTACATGCACAAGAAGGTCATTATACATATGACAAAGCCCTTTGATGGGCATAACAGGTGCTGAGCACCCCTGACTATCACTCCAAAGCTGTTTCTACAATTTATTCAAGCTCTACAGAAAAGTTTAGCTGATGCAGTGCACTGCAGTCATGCATTAAATCCTCATATCCACTGTGTTGAAGTATTTCCTGGTCCTTGACACAAGGTGTACTTTCCTTTTTGAAATACTGAAGGGATGAAGAATATATGCATTAACATTTGTTTTCAAACCTAAATCATCTAAATATTATATGATCCAAATTTTGTAATCAGAAGTTTTAATCCTTTATTTTATTTTATTACTACAGCCAAATGTGATAATTTTGCAAGTTTTTACACAAACAGACCCTCCAGTTCAGCATCCCACTCATGAATTTTACTGAACTACAAGTTTCAGTAAGTGCAGAAATAAAGATAAAATTCAGGCAGAACTCCTAGCTTTCCCCAACTCTGCTTTCAAACCAAATCTTTTCTCTCAGATGTTGATGCACGGCAACACATTATCTCATGTTTTGCTTAGAAGATTTACAGACTCTTTACTGATTGAACTCAAGTTCAAATTAATAATAAAACCTGAGATCCAGTGATAGTTTTGCACGATTTCAGGTTCCACAGCAAATCTGTAAACCATTCATTTTGGTCAAAATGCAGTAGTAATTATCATTCCTAACATTTGTTTGTCTAAAAATGCTGGTTTATTTATATAATACTAGAGGAACTATAAAACAAAATATGATGTGGCATTTTAACAGGGTTCCTTTGTCAGTAATTTTACATTACTAAATAAGTACCCCTATCATGTCAACTGATAGCTGATTATCCTACAACCTCCCTTCATTGATGCCCCGACTCCTCAGTAATTTCAATCCTCTGAGATTCTTCCATACATGCTATTGTCAGCATTTATTAAATTCTCAACTTTTTACTCATCCACAAGAGAATGTGCAAAGATATCTAAGTTCAGCTTGCTGTCCAAGGATTATTTTGGAAGAAACATTAACGGCCGTCCCAGCCTGGCGCTTATATCTCATTTGAAACATCTACTCATTCCTGACCAACAAAGAAAATTTCAATAAAGTACTTTTACTGGTTTAACAGCAGTGAGCTCCTGGGATTGTCAAAGTGCTCAGTCTTTTCCGAGGAGAGAAGGAATCAGCAGCTCAAATATAATTAACCTTCCATTCTCAATGCAAACTGCCACGCACAGGAGCTCTGCAGTCTATTAGTGAAGTTATAACGGCCAACAGGCAGAGGCAAAATTGGTCAAAAAGTTGGCTGCTGCTGTCATATTTTTAGAATTATGATTAATGACACTAATAATGTGGATGATTACTGATATGTGTATCTCCTGCAGTTTATCATATTGCACTGGCTGCCTACGTCCACAATAAACATGATGCTATCATTTACCTCTTTATTGAAGGCAATCCTTCTCTTGAAGGAGCACATTCTAATTACTTTGTAATGTTTTATGTCTTAAACATTTTGCAGCTCTGGACCTTGCCAACTGCTTCATGTCTACCATTGATTAATTACAGAATGTTTAATCAAAATTTAGAACCTAATGCAGTCATTTATGAATGTGCTGCAGTGCCAAGATAGTTAGGCTGCCGTCCCAAGCTTGGAGAGTGCTGGGTTCAAAATTAAATCCCAGAAATCTGGAAGATGCCAAAGATTTTACCTCGAGTGATTTCAGTTAAAAAAATCTTACTTCAGTTGATGTATGACAGGCACCCACTCAAAATGAAAAGTCTTTGTTGTATATGTATGTGTGCTTGCATGTTCCTATCACATTTTTCTTCTTTAAATGTCTTCATTTTTCTCTTTATGCTGTTGTTGCTGCAGTTGCAGCCCCTTTACAAGCCTTCCTTGCTGCTAAAGATCTTGCAAACACCAGTCAAGAGAGTGTAGTTTTGAAGTGGTTAAACGAGTGAAAAATAATTTGCAGGGACAAATACATAAGTTTTTTTTTAATGTGGATTTTTATGGTACTGTCATACAACCATTCACCGTTGAAGTTAAGTGTTTTTTTAATACCATTACTGAACTGCTGAAATGGATGCTAATATAGCTTGGAGTGCTAATGTCAAATCCTGGTAATAAAAAAGACAGACTGCTGAATGAAATAATTTCAAGTAAAAAATAGAACAAAAGTGCTCTCACTCTCGCTCTACACTTTTATTGAATTGGGACTGACTGAGCCAATTGCTTTAGAAGTCTGTAAAACACAATTACTAGTGAGCTGACTGACCCAGCAGTGCCCCTTCTGTGACAGAACAGACTAAAAAGGCTGCAGAATTAGTGCTGTTCCCCTATCTGGCTATCAGACCTGAGAGACATCCAGTGCAGGATCTGTTATCCTTCCCGCCAGGGCCCCTCCTCATGAAATCCTGGTTCTCAGTCTTGCATAATATATAATCAGCGTGCATCTTCTTCTTGAAACAAGGGCTCATTTACCTTCTGAAAGGGAATCCAAGTTGTTTTTCTATCCATTGTATTTTTACATCCTTATCCAATAACATATGTCTTTCTTTCAGCGCACGCATCCACAGACACACATATACATATTTGGTCTATTTTTATTTCCACATACTGTGTGTAAAACACAAAAGCACAACCTAAGGTTTACAGGCAGCAAAATTAACTATATCCCATTTGTATTTTCAGTTGCAAGTGGCTGAACTGTAATTGCTTTCTTTATTCTGGCATAACAAAGAAAAGGAGAGAGAAGGAGGTAGAAGGAAAGAAAGGAAAAGAAATGTATTGAACTGGAAATGCGAAACACTTCTCCCTAGTTAATAAAATAAGCAATAAAGTTTGTAAACCACTAGAATCAAAATCAGTAACATTGGAAATAATAACTTATAAACCCCATAATTTACATCTTGTGTTTCAGACTCATATAGTTTTACACAGACATACAGCTTGGTGCTTTCTTCCCTCTTTTTATTAAAAAACAAACAACAAAAAAAAGGAAAACCAAAGTGATGGCAAAAAACACCTTCTTATTACAATCTTATCCTTTCTTTCTCTCCCCCTGCTTTCCCCATACAAAACAAACCATTTTACATTTATACACAATGCCAACAAAGTCCTGCAATTCTTTCTCTTTTATGAGAGCGCACATTTCTGGCAAATCTAAAACTCTTTCATTTCTCTTCCAGCTCCATTTATATGAAGCTTGAAGGTGCCTCATGGCAAAAATGTTAAATTATTTCTTAGACAGATCTTTTAAAGCAATGCTATTTAGGGCAAGCTTAAATATGAAATAAACTCTTAATTAAAAAAATAATAATAAAAAAAAGTTTGCTTAGCACATGGCAAACTGCTCATTTAAAAGATGCTGCTGGAAAGCAGGAAGCACTACAAAAAGCCTTAGATTTTCTTTAGAAGTAGTTGGCTTAAAACTGTTGTCAGGAAATATCCAGTGTTTGCCAGTAAAAGGTCAACTTGTGATGAGCCATAAGTGGTATCTCACCTGAGGTGTTCCTGTGTTACCCCAGGCCCCAAAAGACCATCTGAGGTACCTCTAGAGGTACCATTAGAGAACATTTTATGTGTACGTGCTGGACGTGAATGAGTGGTTTCTACTGAAGTGCTACAGCATAACATCACAAATACTGCTGCAGGATGTGTGTCACGGCTTGCCTGAAGAGACAAAGGACAGCAAACTGCAAGTCCTGCAGGTCAGGACTAAGGGGTGGTGAAAAGCTGTGCACAGTGTCTTGCAGTGCACTTGCAGTGCCTATACAGTGGTCTCTTCCTTGACATTGTGGAGTACTTAAATCTCATTCATAACTCAGTGTGTCTTCTTTCAGGATCATCCTGAGATAAGTAGTGAGCAGTATGTTTAGCTTTACCCCTAATATTTTCTAGCTGAAGGGTGTATTTCTGAAACTATAGGCTCTACTTCACAGATTTGCTTTTACTCCCTGTCATATTTGATAACAACTAGCAGCTTGTATAATCATAAAAAAATGTCCCACATTTAGAGAAGCTGGATTTTGGGTTTTCTTCTCCCCAGAGCCCATAAATTGCCAGCTATTTTTAAGTACCATCTTTTACTAACATGCATTTCAGTGGAAAACACTCCCGTCTCACCTGTCTCACTAGCTAAGAACTATTTTGTCAAAAAGAAATGGAATAGAAATCCAAATTATCTTTGTTTTACTATACTGATCACCTGCTACATAATTCTACTTCAAAATAAGTTTTGAAATGTTAACCTCTGCCTAGATATACTGATAGGACTGGCACACTACCATCCAAAAAAGTGTTGTAGCTATTTGGAGTCATGTACACCCCATAAATTTTTCCCTCTTTCAGGTTTTGGGGGAGTATTTGTTGGGGTTTTTTTGGTGTAGCTTTATTTTTTGTTTGTTTGCTTGGATTCAGGTTTGCATGTTTGTTTGTTTTCGCTCACAGGACTTGCCTCACCAATTTTCTTACTCACATTAATTCGTATATGTCCCAACACAGTCACTCAGTTCATGTTCCAATGAATGAAACAGCTCAAATCTAGGGGAAAGAGCAGCATTGTCATTATGGGGAAAAGAAAATGGTCTCAGCTATTAATAATCTTTGGTCAGGGTATAAGATCTATGAAAATCTTGCTTCTTGAATTGAAAGTTTCTCTTTCCAAACAGACATGCACAGCTGACAAATGAATGGATCACAAATGTATGTATGACAGCATTTACCTGCCTGAGTGTCTCTGTCCTCACTGAGAGCTGTAAATCCAAAGAGCAGTAAACACACAGCTATTCCTGCCACAAATGTGTTTCCCTCACCCTTCTTTATTTTTCCCAGACTCCTACACCTAAGAAGACCACATCTCTCAAGCTGCAGTCTCTTGTTCCACACAGACTTTTGGAAGTAGTGTCCTGGTCTTATCTTGTATCTGTAAAGTACAGCTTCCTTCCCTGTAGCAGAAATTTTATAGCCTTCTGCTGGTAAGTTTAAAAAAACAGCTAGAGCCTTTCCCTGTGGGAACTAATATGGGTACATGTTTCATTTAATCCTTTTAGAAAAGAATCTAGGGAAGATGAGACATCTTCATCTATGGGGTACATCTTTACATTTACTCAGATGAATGGAAAATAATTGTCTCACACTCTCTGAAAGATTTGTGGTTCTTCCAGTTATTTCCTAGGAACCTAGGGTCAACCAGGATATTATGATAGGCCTTCATGTTCCCAGTCCTGTCTTCACAAATAACCTTGTTCACCAAACAGAAAACACACAGAACTTATGTAGGGAACTTGGACAAAACACATTAAACATCTACACTATTTGTCACAACACATACCAGGGGAAAATATTGCTCAATACATGTTTTGCTTTTGGCTAGTGTTTTCAATGTTTTACTTATGCTTCCCACCTATGTTAATTCTGGTGTAGCAGTTTGTTTAAATAAGCTTTTCAGGTCACTGAAAATACCTTGGCTTATTTGCAAGTTCACATAAAAATGAGACTTCTTGAACTGCACAAAAAACAGTATTCTCCCTCCCTAAGTGATGTAATTTTGTATACCAAAGTAGAACAAGATAATGTAGACAGCAGGGTGTTTTAAAAAACAACCACCACCTCCAATTCAGACCCCAAACAAACGACTGTACATAGTTGGGAAAAAACTCGACACCAGAACTAATCCTTCAATATTTACTTACATAAGCAGCCTCATGCTTCAATTTATTTGTTTTCTTTTAAATACTATTTAAAATCTTACTAAGACATTTTTTCTATGCATTCTAGTTTTAATTCTGCTTTTCCTGTTCACATTGGTGAGCATGCAATATGACAGGCAGTCTGTGTTCAACATGACTACTCATGGAAGAGGTTAGATCAGTAGATCTGTGTTAGGGGTGGCACAAAATGCTTCTTTATGATACAGCTTCTCTTGAGTAAGGAAGAGTTATGTGAACATTAGCAATGACACACATCTTAGTGTCTCTGCAAGAGAAAACCTAATGGTTCATTCAATTGTATGGGATATGCAGCTAGCCTCTTCATGAAGTGCGTCATGTCTAGAAACAACAGTAAAGGTGTAAAATGTGTTTATATTTTTAAAAATGTATCAGATATCACTTTTGTCTCTTGACAAATGGTTCATCAATCACCTAATGTCTTAAGAATCAATTTCCTTGTTCTTATTGGAGGAAATTCAAGTTGTATATGAGAGCTAATTATATTTGGGGAATTACAGGAATAATTACCATGGGCAGATGTAAAGTATTCTATTTCTTGGAGCTGCAATTGAGTGCATTTATAGAAAATAATTCTCTAAAAAGTTATCTGCAGAAGATTTCAAGCCTAGTAGGATGATGAGAAAATGGGTACAGTTGTGTCAAGGTGATAACAGGAGGCAGGCAACAGCTTTCTCACATCTTCACATCCCTTGAAAATGTATGCAGTGGCTCATCATAAGTAACTGATGTTAATTTATTCAAGCACACCTGTACAGGGCCGGAAGTCAGGTAACCAGACAAACAGTATGTCTCTGCTTTTTCAATACAGCTGCCCAGAGGCCCATATCTGCACAAATTTAGTTCTGGAAACATCAGCAGGTTTTAATAAACCACCTACAGATGTCTTGCTCCATACAAATCAAGGAGTTTACATTTTAAAATCTGGACTGATTTAACTTGCAATCAAATGGCATGATCGCACTTGGCACCAATAGTTGCCTCATATTTATTTATAAATCACCCTGAGCAGATATTATTTTGTTTTTAAATTTATTCATGGGTCTCAATTACCTTCCCCATCTAGTGGAACACACACGCGTGCACACACACACATGCACACACATATACATGTATGCTCACTTTTTGAGAAAACTTAAACCTAAAAGAAAAACCTGAACAATGAATAGTTCTACTTAAGTAACAGACAGACAAAAAGAAAAGCTTTTGCTTTGTTCCTCTGAACAGGTACACTGAGAATTAATTTATTTTCCTTGCCTTGAGAGAAAGGAAAACATGGTAACCTATTGTTATTAATGTTGTGCCCTAGCTTAAAACCCACTGATTTTAATTCTGTCAGTACTGAGGTGAATGGGGATTTAGCACACACTAAGTCGAACTGAGAAGATGGCTCTATGTCTCCTCAAAATAAAGCAGTTTCTCAATGAGACCTAATGAAGGCAAAAGGTCCACCTCTTTCATCAGTGGTTTTGACCACGAAATCCTTGGCTCTAATAGGTGAGAGACAAAATGAAGACAACTGCTTTAAGTTGCGCCATTCAGACCTTTACCTCTAGATGTGCTCTTCAAGACAGACTTAGATGAAACTTTGGCATTGCTGTCCCCTTTGGTCAGGAAATAATTCTTCCCTGCTCCCATCCACGTCTCATTCACAGCTCGGGATCATTCCCTGGGCAGCTGTACCTCAGTGCTGACTTCAAGGATTAACCACACCTATCTCTTTGTAAGGCAAACTCAGTATGTCCTGGGACAACACTCACAGATGAGGCTGGGAAAGAGATTACAGGGGAATCTAACCACTGTGGCCACTGGCCCTTTCTTCTCACTTGCAGGAAAGACCTTCTCTGACTCCAGAGAGAATTCATTCCACAAAGACAGATCTTTCCATTTAAGTGTTCATTTCTCAAGGGAACTTATCTTCCTCTTTATCTCTTTTTTCCATCTAAAACGTTACTTGAAAAGATGTCTTTCTGCTCAAAAGGAGGCTTATGACATTGTTTCTGACAAAATTTTTAATATGGTCTCTTTTCCTATTTAACCTCCATTGTCTTTTTGCAACAAGACATCATGTCTTTAGAAGAAAGTACACCTGAAGTAAATACAGGAACAGAAACTGATGAACAGCTAATTCAGGAAGTGATTCTTGAAGTATGGAAGAAAAAGTGGTTTACTCAAGTCTAGTGCTTCTAGGAAAAGAAAGTCAGAAAGACTTCTCTGAGGGAAAGACCAAAGATCTAGGTATTAACACTGATTTAATGAGTGATGTTACTTGTAGCTCAGAAGAAAGACAAAGATAGGTGCTTTTAAAAAAAATATAGGCTCAGCAGAACTTGACTATTTGAAAGCAATAATGTTTAATTTTTAGAAGGGATAACAGAATTACTAGGTCATTGAAAGTAAGGAGCAGGACCTTACTTTGCTTTCCTTCCCCCTGAATTGGAAAAAAACACATGTGAAGTGGGACTCTGAAATCTTGTGGTTATCTTGACCCTAATTTGCAAGGACTAGCAGTCGTTAGCCAAAGATCTCAGAGGATATTCCAACATTTCAGGCAGAAGGATATTTATGCAGGCATTGACCTTGGCACAAATGATGTAGGAATGGTAAAGCTAGATTTGGCCAACCTTAGGACAATATTGCTACAGGATGCTTTCTACAAAGCGGGGATTGCATCTCTGACACAGTAAAACCCTTCCTTCATCAAAGCAGCACTGCTTTTGCTCCTGATGTGATCTGCTGCTTCTGGTAACAAGCAGTCTGTATCCCAACCCCTCCTTTCCAAAGCCCATTTTACAGTAGTCCCACTCGCTGTCAACAATTTGGAGTTTTGCGTATGTACAGGGCAGGGAGAATATTTGATTAAACTTTGATTAACTGGAGTTGCATTGGAAAAGGACTTAAGCCTCTAAAGGAAACAAAAAGAATCAGCCAATGTTATCTATCTCCACTTAAACATGTATTTTATTACAGAACATAGTTAAGAGTTGTAAGTTTTAGATATCTAAATAGTTATAATAGGATTAATAATATAATTAATTCAATGCTTGTAATAGGTTTAATAAAATGAGAAAAAAAAGGATAAAAACTTCACAAGACTGTAAGGTATGGAATAGAATTAAGGAGATAGTACTGAAAGTACTGTAAAAAATTTTTCATTTTAATTTTCAAAGCAAAGATACTCTACCTAACTAAAGACTATGTGAGTGACTCACAACAGAAGCAAATCATAGAGACTTTTGTAATGAGTCCAAAGTGGGACACAAATCCATTTCAAATATTATCCAGGAGTTATTACTGTGTGCTGTAGGTAGCTAACTCTTATTTCTCATACAGTGATTGTTAGCAGAATGTTCCTGAGTTTTTAAGTGAAATTGATTTAAGTGGCTGGAAGAAATACTCACTTTGTAATGCTATTAATCTAGTTACCCAGTTATCTTTTTGGTGCTCTCCATAATCTGGAATCTGGAATGCTAGGAATTGTATTTACTCTCTCTCTCAGAAAAAAAAAAAAAAAAAAAAAAAACCAAAAATTTCAAAAGGAAGATCAGAAAAAAAACCTAAACCAAATTGAATGGAAAAATGTTGGGGGGTTATTAAACAGTTTGCAAAAGACCCCCAAACAAAAAAAACAAAGTAAAGAAACAAAAACAAAGAAAAAAACACCCCTGCTAACAAACACAAAAAAAAAACCCACC